>LR991030.1:6347249-6821239 GCA_905163495.3 Cosmia trapezina
GACCATGACTAGGGTTAGGACATAGGATACTTTTTATCCCGGTAGTACATTTCCGTGGGATAATTTCCGACCTCCATGCGGGCGAAGCCGCGGGCAAAAGCTAGTTATCTATAAAGACTACCCAGGAAATCTGAAATCCCAGAATGGTTATGATTTTTTAACCGACTTCCAAAAAGGAGATTCTGTATTCGACCCGTATGTATGTATGTTTGTATGTCCGCGATTTTCTCAAAACTAATAAACCAATTTTGATAATCTACATACTTTCAGAAAGGTCTTAGTATACAGGGTGTCCCGTAATTAATGGACCACCTCTTTAAGGGGTCATTGTACACATCAATACGAACAACTTTTACTATGAGACCAAACCAGAAATCGTGAAAAAAAATCAGTTGTTCCCTACATGTTGTTCGCACAGTGCAATATTTTGGTATCATCGAGCTGATATGATGATGGAGCCCTAGCCGGAAGGTGGCCACATGAACTCAGTAACAAAATGACGCAACCCTATCGAGTTTGGGCTCGTTTGATTCGTCTTGACAAGGACTCTTGACCTTGACAATATCCTGATTGAAGAAAGCATGTTTTAAATTTATTTTTTGAATAATACACCTGTTATTGCTTCTCACTCGACGTTTTAAACTCGATTTTCTATGGCACAGTGCTAACATTGCAATCAAATGAACCATACGATAGGTATCAAAACACTACCAGATGACATTCTTAGTTCAGTTTGAGCAAAAATAGACACTGGCGCTTTTGTTTTTAGCCCCCTCTGTGTTGATATTAATGTTATATTTCGAAATACACATGTGTCATGTCGTTTTCTTTACACTTTTGTAAACAAAATTGGGAACGCTATCTATTTAATCACAGTTGATCATATTTAACTTTAATTTTGTGTACAGGTGGAACGTGGCGTGTCTCCGCTGCCGGAGAGCGGCACGCACCGCGTGGTGATTACGTCAGAGGAGCAGTTCAAGGTATTCACGCTGCCCTCGCTGAAGCCGCACAACAAGTACAAGCTCACCGCGCACGAGGGCGCTAGGGTATGTAGCAACAACACACTGCCAAAAACCTTAATTGTCTTCCTCCCCTTACCTGTCTTAACCTTACCCGTCAACTATGCATACTGTACATCTAAGTAGCTTTGAGCAAAAATTATTGCTGGGAAAAAACTTTTATTTTTAGTTATAAAAAAAAGCAATTTTTTATTACGCGCAATGTAACGCGAACCCAGGTGAACGGGGTTAAACCCCGCCCCTTCGCTCTGCGGTACGCGTAGGTACTTGTCGGAAAAAGTTTAGTAATAACACTTGAAAAAAAAATGCGACTGACCTTCAATATCTCCAGAACCAGTGGATTCCGTGAAAAAAAAACGAACCAAATAATGGGTAAAATATGTGGCTTTCGGCTTAGGGAAGTGTCTTTTTACACCCGGTATATTATCGAAGCTAAGAATGTATGTAAAATTGTGTCAGTTTGTGCATTTCATAGGTCCTCGTCTTAGTGGGGACACAGACGATCGCATCCGTTCCATTTTTTGTCGGAGACAAAACAAAAAGCGATATCTAAAGCCATACAAATTCATAGTAAACAAAAGTTGCGTAACATTGTTGCAGCAACATAATTTTGTATTGCTGGCAATATGTTCTACTCTCAAACTGTATGAAATCAATGAAATGTTTCTAAGTAATTTAACCCGCTACACAAAAAAATAACAATATTGTGCAACTTATGTTTACCATGAATTGCGAGGCTTTAAAGTGATTTCGAGCGACCCTTTTGCCGTTTTGTTCAATTTATTGTTGTAAAAATATTTTGTTCTTTGCCAAAACAACGATTAAAATAAAATTAGAGTTTTGAAAATGGTGATTCACTCTGCAGGTCCGTCGCACAGCGTTCGCATGGTTCGAATGCGGTCACGGTGTATCAGCCGGAGCGGGCGGGTCAGGAGCTCGGCACCGCGAGTGGTGCCTGCTGTGCCTCACCAACCTGGGCGACTGCCTCGTGCTCAGTCCCGAGCTGAGGCGACAGCTCAACGCTGCGGCCGTGCGCAAGGAGGATATCAAGTGAGTGAGAGATCTAAGGTAAGTGATCAAAATAGACCATACAATACAATGTCAGTAAGATTGTATTGTGTGGTTTATTTTGATTGCTTGGATCCTAAGACGCAAATGAAGCGTCAACTATAATTTACAAGTTCAGTGATAAAGACAACTACATTGTTTGATGTATAAGTTCAAAAGTGATTAACGTTTTCGTAGCTTGCCAAAGATTTAATTAAGTCATTAGATTCACCCGACCAAGAAGAAGATGGTCACGTTTTCGTTGACCTACTGAAAATATTTTATTACTGTATTCATACATTTGAGTTCACTTTAACTTAACTAAACTTATTTTATTTTGTTTCAGTGGTATTTCAAGTTTATGCTTCTCGAAACGAGGAGAAGCTCTCTACTTGCACTCCTCGTCGGAATTACAACGGATCACCCTCTCGGCTACGAAGGTATGTGCATAGAGAATTTAATGTTGTCTAGTCTAGTCCCTCTCACAGAGAGGAGGCATGTGCCCCAGTAGTGGGAACTTTTTTTTTTTCATTTAATTAACCTATGGGCAAAAGTCTCCTCCATATTTTTCCAATTTTCTTTATGCTGTGTTTTCTACCACAGATTAATACAGATGGGACACTCCGCAAAATCGCAAAATCATTTAAATAAAAAGCAACTCTTGCTACGACTCAATAAAGTGCAATTCAGGTCGCACAACGCCTATTACCTACAGTTATATTTAACTACAAGTTGCCTCTCTTTCTATCGCGTAACTCTTATACCTTCTGACCTACTGAATTAGCCCCACGGACGGTGCCCGCCGCGTACTTGTAGCTTCATACCTAAACTGCGGAGTGTCCCATCTGTATTAATCTGTGCTTCTACGTCCAATCGCGAGTCCAAATCGTCATGTTAGCGTTTCTTAGGCCTGCCAAGGTCACGACACCCATCTTCAGGCACCCACTGGGTGACGATCCTGGACCATCTGTCTGGATGCATTCTATAGGTGTGACCCGCCTAGCTCCATTTCAGCCTCGCAGACTGGAACGTTATTGATTTGATCATGTTATGTAATGTTATCTAGTCCAGTAAGTAGTGGATTTGCTGTTGTTGCCCAGCCTTGTGATAATGCAGGCTGACACCGAATCAGTTCAATACAGAACCAGTATGAATGTTTTTGAGAAAAGATTACCACTATAACCCGCCTCCGCATTGTGAAGAAACTTTTCCCTTTTTCAAATAACTATAATCTTTCCCACCATTTATTTTACTTTAACCATGAAGTATTGAGTTTTTTCGTCTATGGTTGGTTGTCAATTAATAAGGACCTTCATAGTATCCATGAAGTATTGCATTTTTCGTCTATGGCTTTTCAATAAATAAGGAACTTCATAGGCGTGTTTACGTCAAAAGTAAAAATGAATGGGTGGAAGGAAATAGTAAAGAGAGTATATTAACGACTTGAATGCCGTAATTACAGACAATTAAAAAGCTATTGTGTCTCGCGCGGATCCACGTTCCCGGCATACGAAGGGTTAAGGATGATGCGCAGTGATAGCCCGCGAAATTCAATTTTTTTTTGGGTTTTTTTGCAATTTCAATTTGCAGAGTCGTTATCTAACGACTCTGCACGAAATCTAACTTAGAGAGATGTATTGATGATTTTTATGGTTAAAATTATATAAATACATATGTTTTATTTCCGCGTATCATACATTGATCAAGATACAACCTGACACGGACCTGCAAATTGCAAAAAACCCAAAAAAAATCGAATTTCGCGGGCTACACAGCGCAATCACCTTAAGTTAATTGAGAATCAACGAGTGAATCATTGTGTACAGCTGGTATGTGTTTGTAGGTGACGATCGCTCAGTGCCACATCATCTTGTCGCCATGGGCAGCCGCGCTACGTGGGGCTGTAGAAGAGCCCCCGCTAACTAACGGTGAACACAAGGTCAGTATTATAAAGTACAAGTCTACGTTCATAGAACAAAAACAGCAAGATAAAGGCGCAAACCCACTGCGGCACACGGATAGAGCACACACGTGTGTTAAGCTTCGCTTGGATCCACTGCAAACCACGGACACGCTACGCATCAATTGACGTCATTATTATATGCGTGGCTTGCTCGAATATGGCGCTCACATAGCTATGGCGCTCAACGCTGTTAACGCTGTCGGTACACACTATACACGAATACAAGACCATGTACAACTGTTTCGCAGCACAGTGCGCCGCGGGTGGTGGGCCACGCTACAGTTGCATATAGTACTGTGTGTGTAGTGTGTACTGCAGTGGAAACGTAGACCCACGTTGCCAAACAAATGAATCCACGCAGCCGCGCCCCGCACACATCACAGTGGGTCTGCACCTTTACTCCACAGTCTGAGTAGGAAAACGGTGGCAAATAGATTCAATAACCATGTAGTGCCGTAGCACATGCATGCATAGTGGTGGTTAATATAACGTCTAGCGTCAAAAAATAACACGCTATGTATTTATAGCATCTAGCGTTTGTTGTACCGACTCTGACTTCGCGCTAGAAATATAACGTTTCAACAAACTAGGCATCTCAAATTCTAAACTTACACAACGTGGCTAGAGCGGAATAGCATTATAGCTTTATAACTTTTATAGTCTCACTAGTCTCACTCATAGCGTCACAGCGCGGACAGCGCGTTGGGGCACTCGGACGAAATCGTGTGAACTCGGGCGGCAGTCGGCCGGTCGGCCCGCGGTATCTGTTATCTGTTATTATTACGTAATAAGGTCTGAATTTAGACCTTATTGACATTCATGTTTTTTGTTAAATTCAGCTTCCAGATCATTTACCAAGTATCCTGGACCAAAAAAACAAAGGGTTTGTAAAATGTCAATAAGGTTGAAATTAGCTTGAGACCTTAGAAATGATGTGTATAATGATTTAGACACTTTATATGGTCTCAAGCGAATTTAGACCTTATTGACATTCATGTTTTTTTGTTAAATTCACCTTCCAGATCATTTACCAAGTATCTTGGACCAAAAAAACAAATGGTTTGTAAAATGTCAATAAGGTCGAAATTAGCTTGACACCCTAGAAATGATGTGCATAATAATCTAGACACTTTCTGAGGTGTCAAGCGAATTTAGACCTTATTGACATTCATGTTTTTTTGTTAAATTCAGCTTCTAGATCATTCACCAAGTATCTTGGACCAAAAAAACAAAGGGTTTGTAAAATGTCAATAAGGTCGAAATTAGCGTGACACCCTAGAAATGATGTACATAATAATCTAGACACTTTCTGAGGTGTCAAGCGAATTTAGACCTTATTGACATTCATGTTTTTTTGTTAAATTCAGCTTCCAGATCATTTACCAAGTATCCTGCACCAAAAAAACAAAGGCTTTGTAAAATGTCAATAAGGTCGAAATTAACTTGAGACCTTAGAAATGATGTGTATAATAAAATTTAATCAATTTTATTAAAGACAGTCCTAAGCCTGGAAAGTATGAAGGAAAGTTCATTGATCTATAACGCTACATGAGATATTATTATATTCTTTCGTGCACAGCGCGTTGCGAGTACTTGCGAAGTTGCGAGATAACTAGCGTATTGCCAGATAAAATGATAATGTCTCCGCGTTCAGACTGCGGCCAAGTTTTGTAACAACGCGTTATAATGATAGCGTATAAAATAGCGCGCTAGAAAAATATAGTTTATAGTCTATAACACGTTTTTAGTTTAAAGTCGATTTGAACATCACTATGCATGCATGTGTGCATGTAGTGTAGTGTAGTGTAGTGTATTCTGAACCAAGTGCGACAGTAGCTTCAAGATTACATTCGGATTTGCTGGCCATTTCAAAGACCATTACATCAATAACCCCACTATGCATATACGTCCAAGCGGTCTTTATTCGCTAACATCGTTTAAAATAGAATAATACTTTATTGTACACCAAACTCGTTGCGTGTTTAACTACAGGGGCCGTACCATGTGACGTGAAAGAAGATCATAGATCCATCATGGTTCCAGTGTGAGAGAGAGACGGAGCTATATACGATCTATAGCACCATCCTTTTCTCAACAGACCCATGATGGATCCATGATCTTTTTTCACATCATAGTACGGCCCTTGTTACATCGATAAAGATAATGATGAAATTGTTTTTGATTTTCGTTCGTATTATTTACAACTTACCATGTCACAGGAGGAGGCATCTGAAGCGCCTCACGACGTAACCGCAGTATCTGCCGACATCACAGTGGACTCAGTTCGCGACCACACCAACGCCGCGCCCGACCCACAGGCTGCGCCCGAGCTTAATATTAACTTACAGGTAAGGAAAGATACAATGTTCTTTAGTGATATAGTCGACCTCGTATTTGCGTACCGCCCTAATGTTGCCATAAATCGACAAGGTCATTCTCTGCTTTCAAAACCAATGTCACAGTTGGGTAGTTCAATCTTAGTGGAGTTTCAATTTACTGGGAGTTTTTGACAAAAGTGTCAAAGCATTTACGAGGACATCTTTAAATGGCCTTCAATTTCATATTCTTTAAGTTAACTGTAAGGTTTCCCGAATAAAATAAAAATATAATGTGAGCTAAATATCTTAAAAAGTTGTCTACCAGCCAACCGTACACATGCTCTCAAACCATTCCCTTGTGGGATATACGAAGTAGATTTGGGTGAGTAAAGGGTTATGTCAGCCAGCAACGATGCTAAAAGAATCGACTGCTTAGCTATATAGTATGAATGGTATGATGGCCATACGTATCGTCATTTGTTTCTGTTTTTAGCTTTATTCACACATAACTGAAGGCTTCAGAGCCCATTGTTCGTGTACAGTCGGCAACAAAAGTCGATTAACACTTGATTTTTCTAAATCTTCATTATTGCGAAAAATGCTTAGTTAAAATCGGAAAAGAATAAAGAAAATTAACTCTTATATATTATATGAAATGCTAAAAAGCAGGTTATCGTATCATTTTGTATTAATTTAGATGATGTAAAAAAGTAGCAGTGTTAACCGACTTCTGTTGCTGACCGTACATCAGAGCCTCATCTGTGTCCGACATTTCTGTGAAAAAGTTCAAACATAATAATTTCCCGCCCCTGACGTGGGCCTTAAATGCACAGAGCATTTATCATTAGCATCTTCATTTATCTTTTTTTTTTTTTGCATTTATATTTGTGTTTGATATTTGTAGATAAATGCTTAGACGCTTTCCCAAATGCTGGTTAATATTTCAATAGACAATCTACTGGTACTTTTACACTCAAGAAATTATTCACATAATCACTTCCGTACATAATCAAAAACCTCCACGTTTAGAACTCGCAAGTGAACACTTCCTCCATGGTGGTGAAGACGACGACGCGCACCATGGTCAACGACACCAACGGCGATGGTACCACCACAACCACCACCACCAACTCCACCAGCGAGAACAGTGAGTATGACGTCACAAACACGTAGAACATTACCTTATCTACAAGATAGATGACTGACTTAACGGTAGTGTCTTTCCCGCTGCGTCGTAGTGACAAATATATGCCCTTAACAGTAGAATTGGCTTTAGGGCACTACTATTGTCTGTCCTAATTAAGTAGATCGTTGCCCGTTTCCACTATGGGCTTTGGTTTCTTATGAAGCTGGCTGGTAACGACCATCATGAAAATCTGTCATTTTCACCAGTCAAACCCCGGCCCATAAAGATTTAAATCGCTAGATTTGCCCTAACCGTACTTAGTCACAAGAAAAAGTGTCCATACTGAGAAAAGTGAGCTCATATATTATTAAACAGCGTTTCCATGATAATCAAGTGAAGTCACTGCGTCAATGGGTACCAGGGGTGTCAACACGTAACATAGACTCGACTATCTTTTGACGCGGTAGGCCAAATCTTACGATTTAAATCGTTGCCGCTGTCATCATTTTCATAGCAGCCGTCACTGCGGCCGTTAAGTGCGGCCACCGCTCTTCTAGGAAACCGTAGCTTTATTATACCCGTTTTCACATACAGCGCTTTTGGATTTTCAACGCTCGGATCAGCGACGAAAGTAGTAAATCCAACGCCGCGATTTTATTTAGGCATTCATTTGGATGTCGCCTCGTGGTACTGAAAACGGGCATTAACGGGACTAGGTAACGAACTGCTCGACTAGAACAGAGCCTTGATAAGATAATTTCATTTTCACAACTAAGTAGTTGTCAGACAAAATTATTTTGACTTTCAAATAAAACTATTTTGCGAATATGTTTTTTTTTTAACTACGAACACGAAATTCAACAACTTAGTAGTTTTCAAACTCAAAGCTGACATATTATATACAGTTTTTATTTTCAGGATATAAATCTCCCCCACCAATAAAAATATGATTTGCATGGAAGCGAAATATACGCTATGAATTGGCTTACTTTGTATACAAATTATATTATGATGTTTATAAAGCAAAGCTTTTGCAATACGCGCAAAATAATATTTTTATTGTCTATTAGAATTAATGTGCGTGTGGATTGAGAGATCTTTTCGGAAAACTCTTCCAATCCCAACCAAATTATAAGAGGATTTAGGAAATCATTGTGAAAACTTCATGGTAAGGTACAAAATTTGTGAAACCTAAACAAAGAAAGTTAGAACTCATTAACTGGATCTCTCAATCTGGACAACTGAAGAAAAAGCCATAACGCGGATCCAATGCCTATATTCTTGGATCCGCGTTATGGCTTTTTCTTCAGTTGTCCAGATTGAGAGATCCAGTTAATGAGTTCTAACTTTCTTTGTTTAGGTTTCACAAATTTTATACCTTACCATGAAGTTCTCACAATTATTTCCTAAATCCTCTTATAATTTGGTTGGGATTGGAAGAGTTTTTCGATAAGATCTCTCAATCCACACGCACATATAGAATTATGGTTAAAGAAAATGAACAGTTTCTAAAAGATAGTTTATAAACCGGCTGACAAAAACTCACTGTTATGATTGCTTAGCAAGAATAACAACAACAAATCAAATTACTTGAGATACACATGATTCCAAAAATGTTTGATACAGTCCTTTTACCATTATTTGTTTTATCTCTGACACCAGCAACCAAACAGCGACCGTATGTTAACGAAAATAAAGATCACTGTGATTTTGATAGACTTGTCAGTGGCAGCAATCCAATAGCAACCTTATATTAACGACAATAAAGATCACTTGATTTTGAAAGTGATGCAAAAGCAGAGGTAATATAACTGTGAAAGGACTGTAGGCTTTATATTGAATGTAATCAAGTATTGGAAGACTTTCTTCACTCATCTCTTCGATTCCAATAGAAATCGTTCATTTTCTACCACTCTGCCTATTGTTAAAATTTACAAATAAAACTTTAAGATTAAATCGCTTCATCCACCATTTTATATGTTTATTATGTTACATGTTTATCCGTTTGTATGTTTGACGGGCGCTTTGTGTTTTGTTTGTAGTCCTAGAGCACAGTCGCGAGGAAGGAGTCATCACGCGCATTGAGGTACCCCACACTTTGCTTTCATAGTACCTTACGTACAATAACTTCTACTCGTACATTACGTTGCATGAACGCCCTTCTCTATACCAAGTATTTTAGTACCCTTTTCTACCAATTATTTAGCTTCATATGCCTATGTTATTAACCTTTTAGATTCTCTGTTTCCAGTTTCTATCTCTATTAAAAATAACTAAATTTAAATTGTGTATTAACGATTATTAACCAACTAACTCAAACTATACGCAATGTATTGTGACGTCCGCTCGAGTATTGTTCGTACAGGGATCACTCACAAATCATAACTAAATTGTACTAAAAAAAGAAAGAGTTATAAACGAGGTCGTTTTGGCAATAATCTGCAGTAGACCCTGGTAAACACGCGCGGACGTCACGAGTTGCCGAGAAGAACGTACGATGGTACTCATAAGGCGGTGTTCACACAGACGGGCACCGTGACGGTCCCAGCCGGCACCGACCCGAAGCTGATCCTGGAGATGTTTGACCGGCAACGCTCGCCGCTGACCGTACCCGTGCCGCCAACGCCCGCTGCCGCCGAGACCAACTAGCTGACGAGCACGCCTCCCATGCGACACCCACACGACACGACACGCGAAAACGAGCTCTTCGAAACCATCCGCTTCGCTCCCGGTCCTAATACCGGTCCAATATTCCGCCACTTGTCTATATTCCAACGTGTACTACTGCATCGTTCAACCGGTATTCAGACCACCGATTCATGACGAAATACCGGTATTTTATCATTTGACAAAAATTTTAATAAGAGTGACAACATTTAGTTTTACAACTATAGTATAATTTGTAAACGTATTTATAGCGTTAAATTTTTCTTCTATGCCTAGACAGCTAAATGTACTGCCATGAATTCATTTCTCCATAATAATTAAAGTCAATTTGGTTACTCTAGGTATACAAAAAATATCCGATTAGGAGCATTTTCTGTACATTTATGTATTAATTAATTCCTTCGTGTTCTAAGGTATACTTGCATTTTATTATGATCATTGATAACTAATAGTATTTACTATTGATTTAAGTGGCTTGCATGTTTATATTATGGCGACTATTTTGGATGTAATTTTCTTTGCAATGTTGTGTATTATTTAGTTAAAATTATAAATAGATGCTTAATCTGTACTTAACAGTATCCCGAGAATTTTCTATTAAATGAGATTATCTTAACTTCATTATTTAATTGTTTAGATCTATTTTAACATGGCTACCCGAGGGTGAACCTTTCGTATGTTCAAGATAGCTTACCAGCAACTAGGCTGATCCATAACGACAAAATATATGTAATTATGAAAGTTTATGTTAGTACAAAATCCGGAACGCCATAGCAACGTTTGTTGTAACTAGCAATACTACAATATAATTGTGGATTGTTTGAGTAATTAATTAAAGTTAAGAGAACAATGTGAAATTAATATTCTAATTTAGCTCGTTAAGTTAGTATTTCGAACATTCGGAGTGAATGTGATGTGCCTATTTATTTCTTTTTTAATATAATAAAGATTGTATTTAGGTGATAGCATTAGACAAGTTTTTGACAATTAGTAATGACTAGAATATATTTTATTATGATAGCATTTAGATTTTCCACAGCAAGTTGGAGTAAACATTTTTATTGCCAATTTTATATTAATATTATAATGAAAAATTGTTGTATTACCTTGCAGTGTTTCACTTAAATTGAATTGTATATTTCAGTAAATATTATTTTAATAAATTATAATGTTGTACGAATGAAAGTTTTATGCAATATTTTTTTAGCTTTTTAATACTTTTTTTTCTGTATTTTATATAACCAGTTTGCAATTTTATTTTATACCTTAATTGGAATATTCTGTTATGTTTTAAACAAGCAATGGCAGCTAGTAATATGAGAACGTATTCGAGCACATCTTACTACACATCACAACTCGTGATCTAAGGGGATTGATTTATTGTTTTAGACATATATTTTATTCATAGATATAAGTTAATGTGCCTGTCTTTTCTTCGGCAAACATTGGGCTCTTCCGGGCCATATCGACATACATAAAGTAACATTTACTGTAGGAAGCGTCAAGGGTACTTGTATGGCGTCCAAAATGCTTCTATTTATAATATATACAATTTTTCTCCTTATACTGTGGCAGTTTATTAAACATTTGATACGAAATTAGCAATTTGTATCCAACATTCTTACAAGAAAATAAAAGCTAAGACTATAAATATCGTGTTTTTTATTGCTTACCGATTTATGACGGCTGAATATCTAAAGGCATCTAAAATGCCCATGAACAGCAACATTCAAACCATTGGCGACCTAAACTTACATTGACTTTAGTAAGTTACAACTACTACGATTCTGCTGCCGAGGAGTCTGATGTAATACCTAGCTTGAATTCGAATATTCCCAGTTGCCAGCGGGTGACAGGTGACACTGGCATGGCCACCATCGGGGGCTTACTATGAGCTCATATAGCAGGGCAGAAGTTGAACGTTTCCAGTGAGAGAGAGAGACGGTGCTATAGGTCGTATATAGCTCCGTCTCTCTCTCTCACTGGAAACGTTCAAGTTCTGCCTTGCTATAAGAGCTCATAGTAAGCCCCCTGGTAATGGTACTAATTTTTCATGTTATCAAAATGAAAACACCATGAGCTCTTATAGCAAGGCAGAAGTTGAACGTTTCCAGTGAGAGAGAGAGAGACAGAGCGATATACGACCTATAGCACCGTCTCTCTCTCTCACTGGAAACGTTCAACTTCTGCCCTGCTATAAGAGCTCATAGTAAGCCCCCTGATCTGGAGAGCATCTCCCCGCTTGGCCACATTTATATCTCAAAACTAGGCCACCTAGCGAAGATCTAATTTCTCCCAAATTTAGTCGCAGTCTTTCAAGTCAGATTTAGTCGGGTCTTAGTTTAGAAGATTAACGCCCGGTTTCTCGACGGCTATTCAAGAGTTGCACGAACGTTGATTAAGTACTTTGATTTGAATCTTTGATCACTTGACACAACAATCAAATTAGTACAAAAATCTCTTGTTAATTCAGAATTTGGGTTTCTGAACAAACGGTGAACCGTAACGTAAACGTAACCGCCCGGTTTCTCGACGGCTATTCAAATCTAAAATCAACTAACAAACCTGTTAAATTAACAGAACAGTCAAATCAAATTGGGTTGCTGAATTGGCGATTACGATAAAATTAATCAATGTCAACTGATTAAAGAAAATAGATTAGGTGTATGGCAACATCGTATTCTTCATTCATTTTGACAAATAATTCGTTCAATTGAATGTCAAGTTGACACTGTTGACCAAGGCGCCATTTCATTGAAAATTTGAGTGTTTGGTTTTATTTTTCCTTTCCTTATATCTCGAAAACGGTGTGTCCTATCACAAAAATAATGAAAATTTAGCCCCCCTTTATAAAACCCTCGCCCGGTTTCTCGACGGCTATTCAAATCTAAAATCAACTAACAAACTGGTTAAATTAACAGAGCAGTCAAATCAAATTGGGTTGCTGAATCGGCGATTACTCAATCAATCTGCCTAGCCTTTTCCCAACTATGTTGGGGTCGGCTTCCAGTCTAACCGGATGCAGCTGAATACCAGTATTTTACATGGAGCGACTGCCTATCTGACCTCCACAACCCAGTTACTGGGTAATACGATACCCCTTGGTAAGACTGGTTGTCAGACTTTCGGGCTTCTGACGACCCGTAACGACTGTCAAAGATCCATGAATAACAGCCGGGACCAACGGCTTAACGTGCTTTCCGAGGCACGGAGGAATCTCGGCATGTAAAGATGGTCACCCATCCACTGACCAACCCCAGCAAGCGTAGCTTAACCTGACGGATCGACCCGTGCGGCTGTTATTATTTAGCCACGAGCTCCTCCTGAATCGGCGATTACTATAAAATTAAATAATCAACGATCAATGTCAACTGATTAAAGAAAATAGATTATGTGTATGTGATAGTTTGGTACCTGGTTAGGTACAGTCTAGGGTGCTAATTAGAACGTGATTGAACATACATTATATTGTTATATAGTATATTAGTTAAATAGATGTTACACAATACAATAGTTACAAGGAATGACAAGACTGTTAGAAAAAACTCCATAGCAACGCTACATAGAGATTATGCTCGATGCATACAACCTCCAACAGTATGGCAACATCGTATTCTTCATTCATTTTGACAAATAACTCGTTCAATTTAATGTCAAGTTGACACTGTAAACACTGTTGACAAAGGCGGCATTTTATTGAAAATATTAATGTTTGAGGATAAAAGTTATAAGATTGTTTGAAGTACCTACTTTTCATTTTATTTATTATGGCATCGACATCATCAAGAGGAAAAAACTACACAAAACGCGAGAAATGTTCACTGTTGAGTATAGTAGATAGGTAAGTAACTATTGCACGTTTTTATTCATATCATTGCCTATAAAGTTTTCTACTGTCGATGACTAGGTACTTTTTTCAGATATAAGTATACTATTGAAAATAAATGTACCAATGCAGTAAACATCGTTAAAAAAAACGAAGCTTGGGAAAAAATTACTGCATCATACAATGCTTCAGCAGAGGTACCTCGGACTCAAAAACAGCTTCAGACAGCTTATTTAAATCTCAAAAGAGTAACGAGGAAATCAGTTGCTGATGAAAACGTAAGTAAAAACTATATTGCATTAATTATTTAAACAGTTTTGACTTTTTAATAGGTCCCTTTTCTTACAGGTCAGACAGTACACAATCAGAAAAAATGAAATCGACTGTTGGACACAGATGGAGACAAATATTGAAAATACGGATAATGTAAGTCACTATGAGTAGATGTTTATAAACCATATATTATTACTCTTTGGTTCTGGCAAATATGAGTAGCCCTGTTCTAGCATGATAAATAGATAGCTCTTTAGTGTGAATTATTTTCTACTATAACAGTTTAAGCCAGTAAACCATCCAAGTATAAGCCATCTAAACCTATTAATATTTACCATATGGGTCAAAACCAAAATTTTGTACAATTTCATAACAATTTCATGTCCACCGACTTTTCCTTATTCCTCAAAAAATTCTGTAAAGGTAATGCTATTTTAAAAAATGGATTTCATAGCGGAATACTACCTTAAATTCATATTTAATTTATTAGTTGGTGGTTCTGTTATACTTTACGAAATATTATGAAAATAATAAAACGGAATGGAAAATACCATATAATTCTCCCTCAAAAAACCTGTGTCCAACTATCGATTTCAATGTTTGAAACCGCAAAAACTTCGAAAAGGGTTTTATTTATTCAACATAGTATCCAGCATAACGAAGTGTGCGTAAATCACTCAATATCTAGGCAACTTATATGTACTAACAATATATGTAATAATTAAAAAAAAATAAAAACAATGCGTCTCAAAAAGAGTTCATTTATGTTATTCCTTTATGTAACGCGTTATTTTCCAATAAAATACTTTTTTTTAAACTTACTACTGGGAACATTGACGGAAATGTCACGCCATTTACACCACCAATTTCTGCGCCGCAGTCATAATCTTGTGTCATGAAAGTCGAAAGGTGTTGTGCGTGTGGAGTGACAAATAAACATTTACTGGTTTCTCTTGAAAATTCATAAAAAAATAACATGTAAGTATGTTTGAACTTAATCTTATTATCTGAAAACTATTTTGTTTGTGCTATTCAGTAGCTTAGGAGCTGTAATCATTAAGTGAATAGTGTGTCTTGAATTGAAATGAAACACTTCAAAAACATCGTCCATGTTTCCTTTATGTTACATTTTTATGTTACGTTATTTAAAAATTGCATTAAGGTGTATTCACAAACACAGGCATGTACTTTTTGTAAGAACGGTTAATAAATATTTTTATCTTTACAATATGTTTGGTTACCGGTTACCGATACTAACAACATTTATTTTAAGAAAACCTCTGGCAAAGTGGCAACTAATGAAAACTTAGTGAAAATTAACTAAATAGGTACCTTTAAATTAAGGAGGATGCGCAGTGGTAGCCCAGGAAATTTTTTTTTTTGGGTTTTTTGCAATTTGCAGGTCCGTGTCAGGTTGTGTCTTGATCAAAATATGATACGCGGCAATATAACATAATTATGTATTTCCATAATTTTAACCATAAAAATCATCAATACATCTCTCTAAGTTAGATTTCGTGCAGATTCGTTAGATTTCGTTCGTTCGAGGAATCTGCACGGAATCAGTTAAGTTAATTAAGTAAAATTTGATTTTTATATAAAGATTTATATTCCCTACTTATGTTATCAATAATTGTTATGTTGTCATTATTTTGATATCATTTTGTAGACTGACTCAAATACTTTTGGTTAAACATAATTTCACATGCAAAATTCAAGGGTTGTTTTTGCGAAAAAGTAAAAAATGTAAAAAAAAAGTTTTTTTTTGTGTAAAGTTTCGTGTTTTTGTATGTTTTTTGACTATTTTTTTATTTTATTTAGTTTTTCCATAGCCTCAACGTCTACCTTTACAATTAAGTCATTTGGACGTCTGTAGGTTTTTTAGATTCAAAGATATTAGCATTTTATTGCACATTCCCTAATGCAACCGTTAAAAATGGCCGCCATTAGCGGGGTGTTGGGTTAGGATTTTTTATAAAATTAGATTTGTCGATAAAAAATAGTATATAATATGCCCTTTTAGTATCGGTAACCGTAACCAAACACATTGTAAGTATATAAAACAAATTCGGTTCAGTTTCACATTTATAACTTAAGAACCGCTGGACCGATTGGATTTGTCTTGTTCGTCGGGTCAGCTAGTTTATCAGAAATATCGGATTTATCGAAACCTGCTAAACTCAAAGTGTTTGGTTTACAGATAATATAATATGCCTTTATCGGTTGCAGAAAGGCAGAAAATGTGTCTAGAGCGGCTAAAAAATAACGATCCCGAAAAATGGAATCGAATGCAGGAGAAAAATTTTGACCAGAGCAAAAAATTCTACAAAAAAAAATATAGTAGAGCTATCAGACAAAGAGAAGGAGACCAGACGAAAGTACTGGAGGAATTTAAAAAAAATACTGACAACAAGCAAGAAGTAGAAAGTGTGAACCTCGAAAAAATACCAAAGAAAATATCAGAAGAAATACAGAAAATTAACCAAAGAAAATGAAAAGATTAATCGGTACTACCATCGGTAGCCCGCCCACATTGAAGTGACTACCTGTTATTTTAAAATTAAGATCACGTAAAAACTTAGACCAAAAACTTAAATGTTTTTTTAACGGCATTGTAGTTATTCTTTTAGGCGTCGAAGTGAGACTTTTGTTATGTCAATCTTTCAGATTGTTACCTTTTTATCATGAATAAAAATAATTATAAAATACTTGACTGTTTTTCTCTTACATCATGAACACAGCCCTTATTTTCCTTTATGTTACTTTTATGTTATTGTGACATAAAAATAACACAAATGAAATGATCCAAAATTTTGGTTTTGACCCATATACTTAATTACCAACTCTTCTGTTTCTTAGGATTATGACGAAGATGTGATAAAAAAGTTGAAAAAGGAGCAAAGTACAGATAAAGTAAGAAAATTTTCTATAATGCTATGTTTATGGCATTCAAAGTTATGATTATTTTATAACTTGATCTATTTACAGAAAGAAATTAGAGCAACTGGAGGTGGAACATACAAACCTGTGCTGAATGATGCTGGAGCTCAAATGGGCTCCCAAGTAAAGCCACTTGCCAACTCCTGTGATAGTGCTTCTGAATATTATGTTAAAGGTTAGTGATATAGGTTACATAATGTAATCAGTGCAGAACATTCTATTATACAGAAACAGCAATAGGTGCTAAAATTTTAATTTAATTGCAGTGGAAACCACAGACCAAAATGAGGTTGGAGAAAATCCAGAATATTATGCAATTGGTAAGTAAAAGATTTTAAATTTAATATTTGCAACAATATATTTTTCTCAGAAAAATGAGAGCCCTTCAATACTTTTCCTCAGCTTTTTAATATCTACCATATTAAAATAGAATAGCAATTTAGGTTGATGAAGGTATAATACTTTTTATAAAACGAAACAACAAGAACAGTTCATTTTGCCTACAATAATTCAAATTCAAATCGTTTATTTGCTAGAAATACATGTTTTTTATAGGAAGATCTCACAGCCTTAGAGTTAATGTATCCTGCCTGCAAGCAAGCGTGCAAATCATTTAAGTAATACATATAAGTCATAAATCAAATTATAAAATTAATAATCATTATACAGATTTCATTATGATTAACTACATTATTAGCACAGTATTATTATTTTATTATCATTATCATACATTAATATCACATTATCGTCATTGTCATACATTATTATCACACATTATTATTACATACAATCGTCATTAATTAATTTACAATAAATTCATAATTAATACCTACTCTAAACAAATATTTTTATGTTCTAAAAATTCTTTTATGCTGTAGAAACACTTTTTTTGTAACCACTCTGACAATTTTGTTTTAAACACATTACCCTGCAACAATTTAAACTCGTTTGGTAGGGAATTATAAATTAATATGCACATATTGAACACATTTTTCTTATAAATATCTTTATGTCCAGCTGGATGATATAAGAGGTTGCGAAACTTAGCCCTTTTCTGTCTTGGTATAACCTCGGTATGTTGCCTAAAATAATGCATTTGTGTCTTTGTAAAAAAGCAAATATCTCTAATATACATACAGGGCAGTGGAAGAATTTTCCATTTTTGAAAGAGGGGTTTACAGCTATCTAAGAACCATGCCTTGCTTAATACCCGGATGCAGCGTTTTTGCAGCTTAAAAACTCTGTCCGTATCGGTTGAGTTACCCCACATGATTAGTCCATAGCTTAGAACAGATGACACGTAACCATGGTAGGCTGCAAGAGCAGCTTCAACAGACACATTTTGTCTCAGTTTCTTTAAAGCAAACACGAACCTATCTAGTTTCTGACTTATATGCTCCACATGGCTTTTCCAATTCAGGTTTTTGTCTACATGAATTCCTAAAAATTTTAATTGATCCACTTGTTGTACCTTTTCACCATTATACAGAATATTCAAAGCTAATGGTTTGCTGTTATAAGAGTTAAATTCAATTAATTTTGTCTTGCTAACATTAATTTTTAAGTCATTTTTTTGCATCCAACTTACTATATCATGTAGGGTCTTTTCAGTAGCTAATTTGTAGTCGCTTTTATCCTGACATTTTATGACAACTGTAGTATCATCTGCAAAAAGTATACATTTCTGCAAAATGGCCTCGGGAAGATCATTTATATAAAGTAAGAAAAGTAAAGGACCGAGAATGCTTCCCTGAGGCACACCACACTTATTTATTACTGCTATTGATTTGAATTTATCTTTGGAATATATTCTGTCACTTTTCTTTACAACTTTGGATACCTCGGTATACTGCTGCCTGTCTCCTAGATAACTAGATAACCATTCTAATGCCTTTCCTCTAATACCATAGTAGTCTAACTTGTTTAGCAGCTTATAATGGTTAACAAAATCAAAGGCTTTACTCATATCTAAAAAGAGGGACACCGCAGGATTGCCATTGTTAATACTTTCTGTTACAAGTTTAATAAAGTTAAAGATTGCAAGAGCAGTTGAACTACCTTTACGGAAACCAAACTGCTCTTTGCATAATATGTCATGTGTACATAGAAAATTATTTAATCTAATAAGCATGGCCTTCTCAAAAAATTTTGATATAATGGGCACTATCGTGATAGGCCGATAATTATTAGGATTTGATTTATCTCCATTTTTAAATAGTGGTTTCACAACAGACTTCTTAAGCTGGTCTGGAAATACACCCTCCAAAAAAGATAAGTTTATAATATATGCTAGTGGATGACATATCCAATTAGCACAAGCTTTCAAGACCTTTGTGGCAATGTCGTCACACCCAACAGTTTTGCTATTTTTGAGGGACATAATAATTTTGTACACTTCCCTTTCATCTACAGGAGTCAAGAATATAGTATTCAGATTTTTGTGTTTTTGATTAGTATTAGAATAATTGGAATCATTGGAATTATTGGAATTATTAGAAATATTAGAATTTAAAGGCAGATTAGATGTCAAATTAATAAAGTAGTTATTAAATATATTGCAAATATCAGAGGGATTATTATATGTTACATTATTATAAATTATTTCTTCAATGTCATTTTTTAACAAATTATTACCAGTTATTGTTGAGGAGATTGCATTCCATGTAGCTTTACATTTATTTTTATGCCTTTGTACACGTCTTGTATTCATAAGTTTTTGCGCTCGCTGTGCACATCGCCTAAACATATTATTATAAAGTTTGTAGGATTTCTCATTTTGCTTTTTATTAATTTTACTTGTTTTAAATTGTAGATAAAGCTGACGTTTTGTTTTGCTAGATTTTTTGATGCCTTTCGTTATCCAGTTTTGTGTAACTGGTTTATTATTAACCTTAACCTTAATCACCGGAAAACACAAATCGTAAAATAATGTAAAAGTTTCATAAAATATATTAAAGGCTTCAGTTAGAGTGTCTGAGTTAAGTGTTTCCGAAAATGAAAGAGCAGACATACACTCGCAAAATTTATTAAGGTTTTCTACACTGTAGTCACGTTTCAATTCTGACCAACAAGTTATTCTTTTGTGTATATTCGATTTTACAGTAACTGATTGTGCTGTTTCGTGATCAGACAGTCCGAAGTGATGAATTTCCGGCTGAACACTGTTCATGTTACTGGCGATTTGGTCAATGCAAGAGTTCCCCCGAGTGGGTGATTTTATATGTGCTTCAAAATTGTAGTTACTTAGTATACTTAAAAGTTCCTTTGTCGCAGAGTTATGTTTTAAAATATCGATGTTCCAATCACCACAAATTATAATTTTTTTCCTCTTATACTGGTCCGTCAAATAATTTAACAAATGGTCAAGTTTATGGAGAAATACACCTGTTTGCGCTTTTCTCTGATCAGGTATTCTATATATGTTTACAACAATCAGGCTCAAACCTATTATCTCTACGCCACAGCATTCAAAATAAAATTCTGCAGCTATACCTGGAGGGATACTTAATGTTTTTGTGTCAAATACCATATTAGTTAAAATACAAGTACCCCCTCTACATTTATCTCTACTAAAATATGCAGCCAATTTAAAGTTATTAAGTCTAATATTAGCTTCCGCTTCCTTCACAAAAGTTTCACTAAAACATAGTATATCAACCTCCTTGTTTTTTCCTACTAATTCAGTTAAAGTTATTTCTACCATGTCTAGTTTGCTGCAGATGCCGGCTATGTTTTGGTGTAAGATTCGTAATTTACTGTTTCGGCAATCCTGTTTTGACTTATCATAATTAATAAAATTATTATTTATAGAAGTATCATTTATGGAGGACTTTTTAGGAACGAAAAAACGTATTGTTGCTTTTACTATTAACATGAGGTGAGTTGCGTGCACTTGAACTCAGTTTTATAAAATCCTTTTCATATTGAATAAAATCAATCTCTATGTTTAGTTTGTAGGTAATTAAATCTAATTTTGATAGCCTAGTATGATAAATGATAACTAACATCCAATTCATTTACTTCAATAAACTTACAATTCTTAAAGTTTTTTGTGAACAATTTTAGTTCATAATTAAGTTTTTTAACATTAAGGTACCTACCTATTTTCAGAAACATTCAAAATCAGTATTGTACAATTACTTAGACTACACAGAGTTTTACACAGGTTAGTTATCAACATGTAGGGATTTCTATCATGTTTACCAACCGAGAGAATAACAATGTCATTATCAGTCAGGGTACGTGATAGTTTTTCTGGATTTCGTAGGATCTCGCATGATGAAGCATGTGGTTGAACTTTACCCTCGATGTTGTAATTGTCATTCCATTTACCTGTCTTTGTTTGTATTAGTTGTGCTGATAAACCTTTTACATTTTCGTCTCCAATTATGTAGATATTTCTTTTTGTGTTGCGATTTAATTGGGTTGTATGCTTTAGATTTTGATGGCGTTGTTCATTTGGAAAGTTCACCGATATCTTTTCACTCAACTCGTTGTTAATTTCCTGGTCTGCATTCTGACAATGTACCCCCTGCACGTCGTCCGCTGGTAGTGAGAATTTTGCGTCTGGACTAATAAGTTGCTCTGAGAAATCTAGTTTTGTTTGACTGGGACTTTTCCTCCTTTTCTTTTGCGATGCTCTTTTAGGCGTGGATTTACAAATATCTTTTAGCTGATTTATTTGAGTGCCATACATAGACATTTGTTTTTTAAGACAGCAGTTTTCCGATAGTAGATTATCTATCTCATTTTCAGCTATTTCCAAGTTCTTAGCCAAAACAGAAACTTTCTTTTCTAATTCTTCTATTATATCAAAAGGGTTGGCTCTAATATTTGGGCAGCTTCTATATAATTGTGGATCTCTTTTCAATGTATGAGATAAAACATCGATATCTTCATCCAACGGCAAAGATTCGAAGGAGTTTTCAGTAGATATGTTTGCCTCGAAATTGTCTGTATGCGGCACCAATACCGGAGTGGCCGGTATTTGAGAAGTATTTTCATTTAAAACAAAATTTTGCGTGGGAATAATCTGTTGTTGTGGCGAAGAAGGTTTAGCTGAAGAATGTTGTTTTTTCCTAAGTGTTATATTAGAAGTTGCGACATCTATATTTGAATCCTCCGCTTTGTTTTTTATACATATTTTACATTTCCATTTCTTTCTTGCTTCGATGTCTTTTAACCGATATGTTGATTCTGGATAACCCACACAATCGAACTCATATCTTTTTTTACAGATTGAACAGAGAGCAGTGTTTTTTATGTTGACATATTTCTTGCAGATATTACAAGTGACTTGCTGTGCCGACGTCTTGCGGTCACTGCTTACTGCCTTACTGGATAACATTTTTCGAATTATTTAATTCACAAAAAGAAGTTATTTTTCTGGATAACCCACACAATCGAACTCATATCTTTTTTTACAGATTGAACAGAGAGCAGTGTTTTTTATGTTGACATATTTCTTGCAGATATTACAAGTGACTTGCTGTGCCGACGTCTTGCGGTCACTGCTTACTGCCTTACTGGATAACATTTTTCGAATTATTTAATTCACAAAAAGAAGTTATTTTGCTTGGGCTCGAACTCGCGACACACGCCACGGCTTTCAACTTGGTGTTGATACCACTAGACCAAATCGACTATGTACAAAGACATGAAATTGGTTATCTCAAGGTACATTTACTCGACCGACGCGATGTGTCACCGTAATAATCGGTTTTAAATTTTTCCACTGCAACCCTCACAAATAAAGAAATGTTTTGAAGTTCACTTTTTACTAGTTTATTTGAATATTCACTTATTATTATTCTGTTTGCACTGAATACTGGGTTACTGGGTAGATTCTGTGAGGTAAAATTGTTTGTAGTTGAACTATTTTAGTTTTTCCACTGTAGAAAGTTTAGTAGGTACACTGTTAACTAATTATTGTTATACTTTCACTTATATTGTTTATAGCTCTGAGATAACACTTGTACTGGTTAATTGGGTTATTCTATGAACACTTTTCGGTTATTTGTTTATTACACTTTGAGTTTTATATTTTTAAACAATTATTTCACACGGAATTGATGTTGACTAGGTGACGTCGACGACGGCTCATGAATGAATGAATCATTATATAGATGCTAGGTAGGTTGGCTGTGAAATGAAATGTTTACACAACAAAAAAAAGTCAGTAATAAACTGTTACTTTTTATTATTTTCAGATACAAATACAGCGGAACAAAATTTCCAAGATAATAAAGAATCCAGATCACCAGCAATAACCTCTCCACTCAGTCGGAAAACAACCAATGCCTCCTGCAGGCTCCAGGCTACTCGTATCCTGAAAACAAAGAAAAAACAAATTAGAAATAGTGACATTTTGAAAAAACAATTTTATCAAAAGAAAGTAGAAATTGCGATAATTGAGAAAAAGATTAAATTAGTTGAATACAAGAATGCTATAAGTAAACAAAAAAATTTAGATTTAGATATCAAAATTAAGAAACTTGAATATGACAATTTACTGAGACAATCACAAGGGTTACCATAGTCATGTTGTTTTTTTAACCGACTTTTCAAAAAAAAAAAGGAGTTCTCAATTCGTCGCGTATAATATATCTATATACAATGAGAGGCCAGTCTCTCATTGTAAGGAAATTCTATACAATGCGAGATCAGCTTATACTGGAAATGTATAGCTTGATAGCCGTGCGTACACCGATTTTTCCGTCAATTGTAGAATATAAAAACTAAAAAACTTTTTTTCAAAAAAAATACAACCAACTACAAAAAAACACTACAAAGTAAAAATAACTTTAATTTCGGAAGTCAGTGGCAAACACTAAAATATAGATCAAAAGACACCGACTTCCGAAATTAATCTTATTTTTCACATATATAGTATTTTTTTGGAAGTTGGTTGTTTTTTTTTTGTAAAAAAGTTTTTTAGTTTTTATATTCTAGTATGTGGATGTAATGAGACAGAGGAACTTATTAAATTGATAATAAGGCAAATGTTTCCATACTAGTGCTTGGAGGAAGAATATCTAGATTTTTGTAGAAAAGTCATACCATTAGTACTTTGTCTCATTGGTGCCACATTATGTAGGTGCTCGCTGCATATCCCTCCTAAAGATATCAGTGACTGTGCCCCCAAATGTTAGGCATCTAATTAAGGATTGTACAAATTTAGCTACAGTTAAATGCCAACTACGTGTGTGGCATCGCCTTGGAAATGCTCTAAGTCAATTTTTGGTAGTTATTGTAAATATGTATCTACTGTTATGTCAATAAAACATTTTATCAAAGTATTTTATTTTACTTTTTCTGGTATCTCGTAAACACCTATCTTGCCTGATGAGGTATAAGATTCCATTTGCTAAAATGTAATCTTTGCTTGTCATTTATAAAACAGTCATTTTTACATAATTATGTTCTTACAAAGTAAACAAATAATAAGAGCCCGACTTACTCACCTACCGACTAAAATGTGTCAAAAGAAGAGAAGAGCGTACTGCAGTGTTCTGGTTTGTTGTTGGAACCTCATAATTACTGTCCCACTGTACAACAGCTTCATCATTTTGGTCTTCCTCAACTGTATCATTGTTATCAATTGCAATGTTGTGCAGCACACAACATGCTACAATAATATTCATTGTAGTTACTAGTTTTGTCCTTAGGCCCATGGATAAACATGGAAATCTTCTTTTCAACACACCAAAGCATCGCTCAACAGTGTTTCTGGTGGCTATGTGTGCTTCATTATATGCCTGCTCACTTGGTGATACAGGGTGTAGGAATGGTGTTAGAAGATAAGGCCTGCAAGGGTATCCACTGTCTCCTAACAAATAATCAGTTCCATATACACCTTGTTCAAAATCGGCACGAATGTGGGAATCATTGAGGATTGTGGTATCATGCACTGAACCAGGCCACCTAGCTATAACATCCATGATTTTTAAATTTGAGCTGCATATAGCTTGTACATTTATGGAAAAGTATCCTTTCCGGTTCCTGTACAGCTCTGCTTGATCACCACCTGGAGATTGTATTTTTATGCGTACAATCAACTGCACCCACAATATTTGGGAATGACTTAATGGCATAAAAACCACTTTTAACTTTATTTCTCTCTTCTTCGTTTATAGGCATTTTTATGAAATGTTGTTGCAGTTGGGCCAACTCATGTGATACACTCTTTATAAAGCGGCACGCGGTACTCTTGTGTACTCTTATATTATCTGCCACTGTCATTTGAAACGCTCCAGTTGCATAAAAACTTATAGTTAGCAATATTTGCTCGGTAGCACTGATTGCATTGCCTCTCACAGTAAATGGTTTTAGCCTGGTGCCAATGAGATCCACTAATTGGAGGATAGTCTGCTTAGATAGCCTATACCTGGCCTTGAACTCCTCATCATTGTAATGTTCCATTGGATACATTCTTTGGCGATAAACTCTAGACCTGGTATCTGTTTGCTCATCTTCACTGCTACTAGACAAAGACGACAGGGAGGATTCCATTATCTATAACAAAAATATGTACCGTATGTTACTAGAATTTTTATTGTTTGGTTTTAGATTTTTATACAAGTAAATATTAAGAAGATGATTGTTAACCATTGCTACTTACATGTGTATTTCTAGTTTTTGAAAACGTGAAATCCTTCGTACAACCTCACGGTTCCGTTTGTTTCTAGGAAAATATTTGTACGGTTATCAAATCTCAGAAAAGCAATCTCGAGTCCGTTATGCGTAGCAGAAGTTGTTTTTTATTAATTATTAAAGAACATATCAAAAGAAAACAGAAAATCACGGGGAACGCAAAGATAATCGCCCAAGCTTGACAGATTAGCTAACACAACATTTGACAGTGACTTGACATGACATTCGAGCTTAATCGTTTGTTCAGAAACCCAAATTCTGAATAAACAAGAGATTTTTGTACTAATTTGATTGTGTTAAGTGATCAAAGATTCAAATCAAAGTACTTAATCAACGTTCGTGCAACTCGTTTTCGACTTAACAAGAGATTTTACACATGGTTAGTTAATTTTAGATTTGAATAGCCATCGAGAAACCGGGCGTAAACGGTTACGGTGACGGTGACGGTGCTATAGGTCGTAATAGCTCTGTCACTCTCTCTCACTGGAAACGTTCCACTTCTGCCCTGCTATAAGAGCTCATAGTGAGCCCCCTGGTGGAAATAGACACAACCTCGCTGATCTCTGATGGAAAGTCACTCACCATAGTCTTCGTACATTTGGTGCTGTTGGTATGAGCTACGGCCAGACCTAGGCTAGTTGCGAGTGACAAAAAGCTTGCTGTCTGTCTGTCCAAGCCTTACTAGGTCACCGTTAGGGTGCGGTTCCACTGACGCGGATCTGGGCGGAGTGGACTGTGAATTGACCAATTACAGACGATTACACTGTTTGCTATAAGAGCTCATAGTAAGCCCCCAGGGCCTTGTAAGTGGTGTAGCGGCGCGGGTGACGTGAAGAACTTTGAGGTACATTGGTAATATATAGAAATGGTACGCTTTTTCAGTTCGTATTCATTCTAATTACAAAGGGCCCTGCTGGAAAGACAAAACTTTCATGCTGAATTTCTCCTGTTCTAACAAAAATTCCGTGGATTTAATACATGAATCGAGAGGTACATTAGGAGCAGATGCGATCAGTACCTATTATTTTTATGTATTACGAGCGCAGTATAGCCGAGGGCCCCGCTGGATAGATGAGGTGGTTTATCGTGATTTCTATCAAAATGATCGAAGTACATTGGATCTTGTTGATAAATTCATGAGGTACATTGAACAAAGCATTGCTAGTAGTTTTATGAGCCTAGCTCGCGGGGCCCAGCTGGATAGAAACATATCAGTTTTTTTTTTGCTTTTTCAGGGTTGGTCCCATAGTAAAAGTTGTTCATAATCATGGGTACAATGACACCTTAAAAGATTGCCACTGTTTACACTTACACTCTGTATATTATAATTAATTACTTTTTATAATAAATGTTCCTATTGACTTTGTGTGAATGAGCTGAAGCACAACGAACGGAACGCATCACTTGTACAAAGTGACATTACCATCTGTCAGTTTACTCCAATGAATTATTGATTTGATTCTTTAAGTATTAATAATCAGGCAAACAAGAACAGATTGGACGGTGACCCTGATGGAAAAAGGGGGGCTTAGCAGCAGCGCAATGAATGGCTCAAAATAATAAACTATTGTAATAAAGATATAACTAAATGATATATTTCGGTAGAAGAAAATCAGCTAAGAAAAATTTTCTAACAACATAGTTGCTTAGTTACAGATCATAGACCATGAAACTACATAAACTCCTTTGCAAAAAAAACGGGCACCTTACAGTCATTGGCTTTTCTATGGATAATATTAATATTTTTAGTATGTCATTAGCATAAATGATTAGAAATTTCTTATTATCATGATTCAACATATTAAGCGCTAGATGTCGCAACCGTACGCGTAGAAACACGATGAGCTGTTGTCGTCAAGGCAAAAGGCGCTGCCATCGGTGGAGGTTTGGGGTACTAACGTCGGGCGTCGACCAATCAAGAGACGATATCATCACGCCACCACCGCGAACCAATCAGGATGGAGAATTGATTCTGAAGAAAGAATAACGAGGTATCAAGTTTTGCCGGGAGATTGAGTAGTCAGTTAATTTTGTAATCTCGCACAAGCAGTGTGTAAGCTACTGTTAGTTTAACCAGAAGATAAGTATTTCCCTTATTTGATCTTTCTGTTCTCACTTTACTCATTTAAATGTAATATTCGCTATTATGGGCAATTTGTATTTTGTTTCTTGGGAATAGCTTTGGGTTTTATTTAAATTGTATGTGATTAAAGCTAGCTAGCTAAATTATATTGTTTTATGAGTGTCTAATAACTTGTATCTTCTAACTGGAGTTGTATTTCAATAGTATATTGTGATTAACTGGTTAGATTCTATTATTTTATGAGGTTCCAATAACTTTCTTAATCATACCTACCTATGTACATGCTAGAAGGACGTAATTAAATACACACTTTAAACTGTTATCGTTGTTTATTTGATATAAATGTTTTAATAGGTGTAACATTTTTCAGAAGTGGGATCGTGATCTGGAGCAGTTCTCAGGCAAGGCATGAGTTCCGAGGGTCGCAGCCGTTCTCGCAGCCGGTCCCGCAGCCCTGTCAGACGGAGTCGCTGGCGGGTGGAACGACCGCAGCAGGAGCGACGCAGCTGCTCCCGCGACACCTGGCGACCGGGGCGTTCACCAGTCCGGGACCGTCGAGGCCGTTCTCCACATGGCTTTTCAAATGAACCCGGTAGGTCATTTCCATATTATTCGGGTGTGATGGTTAAGCCAGATATAATACCGGAATTTGATCCTGAAAAACCGGAGCTACCTGCATCTCAGTGGCTTAACAAAGTAGAGCAACTAGGTGCCATACATGGGTGGAACGACAACGTTAAAAGTTATTACATGCAGGCACGTCTTGTTGGGTTAGCGAAGTTGTGGCATGGTGCACTACGAAGCTATGAATTTACGTGGCCGGAATGGAAACAAAAAATTCTGGAAGCGTTCCCTCAAAGCATAGATTACGCAGACGCATTGAGGGAAATGTTGAATAGGAAAAAGTTGTTTAATGAAACAATGACTCATTATTTTTATTCGAAATGTACCATGTTAAATAAATGTGACATCATTGGAGAGAAAGCGGTGTCGTGTATTATAGAGGGACTGCCGTTCCACATGAAGACTTCTGCAAGAGCTGGTAACTATAAAACCCCAGGCGAGCTTTATTCTCACTTTCTGTGCATGAACGACGACAAGAGAATTAATCAAAGTCAGAAAAACGTTCCTCGAGGTCGAGATTCCGCATCAGGGTCTTCAAAAGAAACAATCAGAGATCCAAAAGAACGCAAGTCAGGTGTAACTTGTTTTCTTTGTAACGAGACGGGGCATGTTGTCCGATCATGCCCTAACAATCCTAGCGCTATAAAATGCGAAATCTGTGGGAAAACTAACCACAAAAAGGAGCAGTGTTATAAAAAGGCAGTCAGCATTGTACAAATACAGGTAAATGAATGTTATTTTAAACATGTCTTGATTAATGGTTTAAAGTGTACCGCTTATTTAGACACGGAGGCTCAAGTCAACCTTATCACTCATGATTGTGTTCTAAAACTTGGTGTTGCTATGCAACCTTGTGTCGTTTTTGTCAATGGGTTTGGGGGACCACCAATTAAAGCTCACGGACAGGTATCATTAGAGTTCGTTATAGATGAAATTAGGGTTTGTTCTGACGCAGTTGTCGTCGACGCTGCCGTGAACCGCGCTGACGTTTTTATTGGACAGCCTATTTTGAACAATGAAAAATTCAAGCTTACAATTAGTGGTACTACCGTCTTGTTAGGATATGCATATAGAGATGAAAAGGAAATTGAATCGTTTGAAATAAATTCTTTGCAAGTAGGTACACAGGCCAAAGGAATTAAGTAACCAGACACGCACACTACAAAACTATATCCTACTGTACGTACTGCTCACAATGACAGCCTCGCACACATCCCATTCATAGAGTGAGTGCGCTGACGTCTTTTAAATGATAGTGTAACATAATTTCGCAATGTAGGATAGTTGCTCTCGTGGCGCAACAGGTAAGCATTCAACCTACAGTGACAGAATGATCTGAGTTCGAGCCTCGAGTTTACTAAAATATTATTTTTGAGATTTTGTAATTTAAAATGAATATACTAACTGAATAAAGCGATATTCTGACCAGTTTGAGAATCTACCACAAGTTTCTCGCCTACTTAAAATTATTTCCCAGTTTAGAAGCTAACTACCCGCTTTAAAAATATATTCCTGCCTTTAATTGTGAACTTATGTAGTCAGTCTGCATTAGCAACTACACATTATACTCTTTCTTTTGCACTTGAAGTTTGTGATTGTGATATATTGATTAATTTAGACCATGCATCATTTAACAAGATTTCAAAAAGCTCAGATTATTGTTTTGCATGAGAAAAAAAATATTTCTATTAGTGAAATCGCAAGGCGCCCAATGCTATCGGTGAGTGAAATTATTATTAGAATGTATTAATTTATTATGTCACCGTGATCCCACCCAGTAATTTTATTATGATTGTCTGTTGTATCTCATTTAACGAATTGTGGATATGAATAGTTGAATCTAATAGGAAATGACACCGGAATAGTTGAATTTAGTATAATGAGTGGCTATGCAGTTAACAAATAAATACAATTTTTGTTAACTGCATAGCCACTCATTATATCGATAATTATTTAATCATTTCCATTATTGGTTTACACAGTATTATAGTAATAGTTTTTTATCTGTGTTTTGTAATAAAATATTCAAAAATAATGAATATGTTTGTAAATGATTAGATAATAATAATAAAATACAATTTTAAAAGATTTCATTTTTTATCTAAAATATTTATAAATGTAAATTGCATGTATGGTAATTAAACAAAGGATTTCTATTCTAAATAAAGTATAATAATATTGTTTAATACTTTTTAGAAAAAATAAAAAATCATCATTATATTATATTATTTGTTGTTTGTTTTTTTTATTTGTGTCATTATTATATTATATTATTTTTTATTTTTTATAAGTATGATATTATGTATTTCCTAGGTCACTCGCCCTGCCTTTTTATTTCCATTTTATCGTATTATAATTTTTATTATTACTGACCACTAGCCTTATATATCAATTGTATTTAAGTATATAAATATATATTCTCTGCATTGTATTTATATTGTGTAACTTTTATTTCTTAATTTATAATTTGGGAGGTGTATGTTTAGACCTAATATTTTCACTTTTTTTTTTGTAGAGAAAAACCGTTTGACTGTGGGTGCATTGTCACTGAGACAAGCGAAATAAACCGTCGCCTGCCTGGACCGACACCATTGGCTTACACAAATGTTTCGCCTCGGCATCGTGCGTGAAATTGTTGCCACCCATACATCAGATCCATTCGCTTAGACCAGCATAACAGCAGCAGCACACAACGTCATTATGCAAACTGTACGGAACCACCTGCAAGCAGACGGTTTGACATGTTGCAAACCGACGCGTAAAATTTTGTTATATACCGTGCACCGTCAAAATTGCGGAATATCGGCACTTCGATTGACAAAACAATGTCGTCATAATTACTGATGAAAAATGTCTTCGTCGAAAATCACCACCGACTTATCGTAACATACATATTATATACTACCTTTAAATTTCAGACATTTTAACGTTTTTAAATCTATTATTTTCCTAGAAATAATTAATAATGGTTGGTAATAATTATAATACCTACTGTTCCCGATACAGGTGGTAAATGTTTTTATTTTAATTTTAATTTTCAAAAATGTAGGTAATTCATATCTGTATATAACTGAACTAGCGACCCGGCCCTGATTCGCACGGTTTTTACGACTTGTTAAAACATGAAGGTTTCTATAATATATAAGTTAAATATTTATCATGATAGTGAAAACCGCATCAAAATCTGTGGCGTTAGAAGAACAACGCGGCTACACAGACAGACATGAAAAGCGACTTTATTTTATAATAGATACCTAAACGAAATACTTAATACTTTCACAGCATATTTAGCCATAATAAATTAAGTCGGCGGTACTGTGTAGGTAGGAGTGTGTGAGTGATGTTATTGTTACTGGATCAGATTATATTTGTTATCTATGTGACATGTTTATTCACTCCGCCCATTGTTGTATACATATTATATAATGGTATAAAAAGATGTAATAGCATGTTCTAAACATATTGTTGTATTTATAATAAAACATGTTCACTTTTGATGTTCTTTTTTTTAAATAAAGATATTTATTAAAAATTGTTTTATTTATTTAAGCAATTTTAAATAAATAAAACATTTTCTTAACAAAAATTGTTCTAATTGCTTTAGCTTAAAATAATAAATCGCAAAAAGAATCATCACTTCAGAGATTTGAACTCACACCGTAGTACTCAGAAGTATAATGCCTTATTCGTTGGGCTACGAACGCTTAAGTTTTCAACGCGAAATTATGTTATACTATAATTGAGAAGACATTAGCGCACTCACTCGCACATGAACGCGATGTGTGCGTGAGGGCATTGTGTGCTGTATGTAATGAATCGTTTTAACAGTAGCAATACAGTTTTGTAGTGTCACGCGCACTACAACACTGGTTACTTATCTCTGTTGCAGACTGTACATGTGCAGATAAGGTTAACATTTTGTGCTCTGCAGAAACTGTCGTTCCAGCTTATTCATCCTTGTTTGTTGACACCCACAATAATGTTGAAATGGAAAAGTCAACTCTAGTGTTTGTAGATACTCGTACAATTGTTTATAATGGTTACAACTATAGCATTCCTGCTTCTATGCATTGTTTTCCGGTACAGGCCATTTTCATAGTTAATTCAGGTAAAAAGCCGATTTGTTTCCAGAAAGACCAGGTTATAGCCCGTGGATTGGTTACTCGGGAAATGGATTGTTCCCCTGGTAAATGTACAGATAATCTTATTTCGATCATGAGCATTGATACAACAAAAATCAAATGTGGATCCGGAGATCCACAGGTGGTGAAAGAGTTGATAGAGATTTTAAAGGAATATTCGGATTGTTTTTCGGTAGATACAGGAGAATTAGGCAGGACTGACAAAATAGAATTGAATATTGAACTTAACTCGGATAAGCCGGTTTGTTATCGTCCTTACAGGCTTTCTTTTTCAGAAAAGACAATAGTACGAGAAAAAATTGAAGATATGATATCCAACGGTATTATTAGGGAATCGTCGTCTAATTATGCCAGTCCGATAGTATTGGTTAGGAAAAAGAACGGAGATTATCGGTTTTGTGTGGATTTTAGAAAATTAAATAGTATCACAGTCAAAGATAAATATCCTTTGCCCATCATAGAAGAACAGATCGAGAAACTAGGTGGGAAGAAACTTTTTACGAGTCTTGATTTGTCGCAAAGTTTTTTTCAGATTCCTGTAGCGGAGACATCAATCCACCGAACTGGTTTTGTTACGCCTGAGGGCCATTATGAATTTTTGCGTATGCCGTTCGGTTTGGCCAATTCCCGAGCAATTTTCCAGCGACTTATGGACAAGATATTTTCTTCGCTACGTCATGATAAGGTGCTTCCTTTTATAGATGATCTATTGCTACCCACGAAAACAGAACAGGAGGGCCTCGATCTACTTCGGATAGTTTTGGAAATATTAAGGGACGCTAAATTGACGTTAAATCTTGATAAGTGTTTTTTCTTGCAGGACAAAATAGATTACCTCGGTTACGAGATCAGCGAAAAAGGTATTAGGCCTGGTAGTAAGAAAATTGATGCTGTAGCCAACTATATAGAACCTAAGAATGTACACGAGCTTAGGATGTTTCTAGGTTTGACTAGTTATTTCAGGAAATTTGTTAAAGACTATGCGTCTGTCACGTGTGATCTGTACGGGTTGCTAAAAAAGAATGCAGCGTGGATTTGGGGTCCAGCACAGCAAAGGGCTTTTGATGAGCTGAAGAAGATTTTGACGACTCTACCAATTCTCTCATTATTTTGTAGGAAAGGTGATATAGAAGTTCACACTGACGCAAGCAATAAAGGTGTAGCTGGAATCCTCTTTCAGGATCAGGATGGTGGTATGAAACCTATTGCATATTTCAGCCGAAAAACAAGCAAAGAAGAAGCTATGTATCATTCCTACGAGTTGGAAACATTGGCTGTAGTGGAATCGTTGAGGAGATTTAGAATTTATTTAGCAGGTAATCATTTTAAGGTGGTGACAGACTGTGCAGCCGTTCGAGACACTTTCTTGAAAAAGGATCTACTACCTCGAATAGCAAGATGGTGGTTATCCATCCAGGAGTACGACATGGAAGTCATTCATAGATCGGGTAAGTCTCATGGGCACGTTGATGCGCTGAGCCGATTTCCGGTAGACCCTCCCATAGTAGTAGACGTCAACGTGATTGACGTATTTGATTGGTTGGTATGTCTTCAAGATCAAGATGAGAAGATCCGCATCATTCGTACAAAATTAGAATCTGGGGATAACGATCCAGACATAAGGAGAAATTACAAGCTGAAAGATGGTCGAGTATACAAGATAGTTAAGGATGGAGAACAGAGGTTAGTAGTCCCTAAATATGGAAGGTGGAACGTCATGAGGAAGTATCACGATTGCATCGGACATCCAGGCCTGAAGCGTTGTGAGGAAATAATCAAAGGTAACTTCTGGTTTCCAGGAATGACACGTTTTATACGAAAATATGTCAACTCATGTTTAGACTGTCTTTACAAGAGGGGACAGTACGGAAGACCTGAAGGTGAGTTACATCCCATTGAAAAGGTTCCGGAGCCAATGCATACTCTGCACATTGACCATCTCGGTCCTTTTTGCAAAAGTCGAGCGTGTAACAGTTTTGTGCTGATGGTGGTCGATTCTTTCACGAAGTTCACATGGGCGGTACCAGTTAAAACTACAAAGACTCGAGAGGTAATAAAATCCTTAAATGATATTTTTTGTTTATTTGGTTATCCAAAAAGAATGATATCTGACAGCGGTACGAGTTTCAAAAGTAAAAATTTCAAACAGTTTTGTTTGGATAATCAAATAAAACACATAATCAATTCTGTAGCATGTCCACGCGCAAATGGACAAGTGGAGAGGTATAATCGTACATTACTAGATTCACTCAACACAAGCGTGGAAGATGAAAAGGATTGGGATACTCGGATCGCAAATATCACCTGGGGAATGAATAATTTACAAAACGGTTCGACTGGATTTACACCATATAGGCTCATGTTTTCCGCGACTCGAAGCAGGTATCAAGGTATGGGAGATAACATCGTGGATAATGAGGAGACAGCTGCACGAACTAGGTCCGCAGCTACAGCGAATAAAACCGGACGGCGGAGAAAATGCGCAAATATTTTAATGCAAAGCGTAAACCTCCAACAAAATACAAGGTAAACGATTTAGTACTATGGAAAGGAGCTGCTGACCGAAATGTGAACGTTCGACGAAAACTAAAGGAAAAGTACAGTGGACCTTATAAGGTAACGAAGGTAGTAGGAAATGATAGGTACATGATTTCTTCGCTGAAAGGTGTGAAAGGGTATAAGCGATTTAGAGCTCTTGTGTCGTCGGACTCTTTAAAATCTTTTCAGGGAGAGGAGGACTCAGACGCTAGCTCAAATGATACAGAAGTGGACAGCACGGAGGAATTGATAGACTTGCTTGAAGGCTGAACTTTTTATTTGATGAAACTTGTTTTAGGAAAACAAGTTATTATTTTGGAAACTTGTTTTGTTAACAAGCATTTATTAGTATAATTTTTGGAAACTTGTTTTGGTAACAAGTATTTATTTTTGGAAACTTGTTTTGGTAACAAGTATTTATTTTTGGAAACTTGTTTTGGTAACAAGTATTTATTTTTGGAAACTTGTTTTGGTAACAAGTATTTATTTTTGGAAACTTGTTTTGGTAACAAGTATTTATTTTTGTAAACTTGTTTTGGTAACAAGTATTTATTTTTGGAAACTTGTTTGGTAACAAGTTATTATTTTTGGAAACTTGTTTTGGTAATAAGTTATTATCTTTGGAAACTTGTTTTGGTAACAAGTATTTATTTTTGGAAACTTGTTTTGGAAACGAGTATTTATTTTTGGAAACTTGTTTTGGAAACGAGTATTTATTTTTGACACTTGTTTTGGTATACAAGTATTTAGTTTTGTGAACATGTATTCTTTTGGAATGAATTTATTTGATGATTGATAATAATTTACATACTTATAGGAAATACGTGTACTTATGTTATTTTGTATTATTTATGGGCCAAATAATATTTTACAGTTCATAGAATTGAGAATTTTTTTTTTTCTTCTGTTTACATACAGTCTTTTGTTTCTTCCTTTGCAGAGCCGCAAAGGCGTCAGGATGGACGAGTATCATGATTCAACATATTAAGCGTTAGATGTCGCAACCGTACGCGTAGAAACACGATGAGCTGTTGTCGTCAAGGCAAAAGGCGCTGCCATCGGTGGAGGTTTGGGGTACTAACGTCGGGCGTCGACCAATCAAGAGACGATATCATCACGCCACCACCGCGAACCAATCAGGATGGAGAATTGATTCTGAAGAAAGAATAACGAGGTATCAAGTTTTGCCGGGAGATTGAGTAGTCAGTTAATTTTGTAATCTCGCACAAGCAGTGTGTAAGCTACTGTTAGTTTAACCAGAAGATAAGTATTTCCCTTATTTGATCTTTCTGTTCTCACTTTACTCATTTAAATGTAATATTCGCTATTATGGGCAATTTGTATTTTGTTTCTTGGGAATAGCTTTGGGTTTTATTTAAATTGTATGTGATTAAAGCTAGCTAGCTAAATTATATTGTTTTATGAGTGTCTAATAACTTGTATCTTCTAACTGGAGTTGTATTTCAATAGTATATTGTGATTAACTGGTTAGATTCTATTATTTTATGAGGTTCCAATAACTTTCTTAATCATACCTACCTATGTACATGCTAGAAGGACGTAATTAAATACACACTTTAAACTGTTATCGTTGTTTATTTGATATAAATGTTTTAATAGGTGTAACATTATTATCATTGAGAATATAGTTTTTAACCCTTAAATCCTGGAATCGGTGTTTTAGTCAATGTAAACAGAGAGTCGTGTTAAAATGGAATTTTTTAGGGTATAATTAAATGAAGACTACGAGTATTTTTATGGTATTTTAATAAAAAAAAAGACATTAAAAAATAAAAATTAATAACGAGTATGACCTCCTCTTGCATCGATTAAGGCATGTAATCGTCTTGGCATGCTTTCCACCAGGCTTTTGATGGTGTCCTGTGGAATGTGTTCCCACTCAGCCGAAATCACACGTTTAAGCTCCCTGATGTTTTGTGGAAGGGGTTGGACAGATCGTACTCGCCTTTTTAGGAGGTCCCAGACGTGCTCAATAGTGTTAAGGTCGAGGCTCCGCGCTAGCCAATCCAGACGACGAATACCGACCTCTTGCATATAAGCATCTACGTCGCCAGAACGGTGGTCCCGCGCATTAACGTCCATGTAAATGGCATCTTCACCAATTACAGTCAGTGCGGGCTGTGCATGTTGACAAATTATTCCTGTTATGTACCTTTGCGCATTTAGTAAGCCATTTTCAATGAACACTATCTCGGTACGATAGCTGAAAGTTACGCCCGCTCAAAACATAACGGACCTTCCACCATTAGGGGTGATTTCTTCAAAACACACGTCGGCATAGCGTTCCCCTGGTCTTCGTAACACTCGCCGACGTCGGTCCTCACCATTCAGACAAATTAGAGCCTCATCGGAGAAGAGTACGCTACTCGAGCTACCTACTGTCCAAGATAGACAATTTCTAGTGAACCTCAGTCGAGCAATCCGGTGCTCACGGAGTAACTTGGGGGCCCGCGCTGGTCGTTGACTGCGTATATCAACCGCTAAAAGCCTCCTCCTCACTGTCCATAGGCTAACTTGTGCTCCTCGTACCTCTTCAAGGTTTCTTTTGAGGTCTTTGTAACTGCATTTACGGTTCCTCAGCGCCTGAGTCACTAAAAAGCGGTCGTCTCGTGGTTGTGTGCAACGTTTTCTCCCAGAACCTTGCCTTCTTTGAACGGAACCTGTCTCTTGGTATCGAGTCCAGGTTCTTTGGACGGTGGAACGGCTCATGTTTAACCGCTGTGAGCCGTAACATTGGCTACACAACACTTCCAGCAGCGCTATAATTTTACTGGCTCTTATTGCTTTTTCTGCCATCACAATCGACACAAAGATATCTGTTTTAAGTCACAATAAGGCAGGATTATGCGACAAACATAAATTATTCTAATAACAATAACGAGAAGTTAGTTTTAGTTGCCTGATAACCTTTTAACCGCAAACCCGTGAATAGTAAGTAAAAAGTCATAAACTGAAAAAGGGATTATTACTTTTAAAAACAACTGTATTGAATTTGAAATTAACTTTTTTTTCATACCCAGACTCTTTATTAAGTGCCAGTAACATAGTTTGGTTATTAAAACTTCTTTAGAACTAAATGATTACAAATAATGTAGAAAAATCCAAACTGCCCGTTTTTTTTGCAAAGGAGTGTATATAATAAAAACTATTTTCAACACCCCCACTTAAGTTCATAGTCTTTGTAACCCCATATAAATAAAACAATAATTATGCTTTACCCTGTTTACAGGTTTTGTTAAAGCATCAGCAGGCATGGAATTAGTGTCACAGTAGTTTACAACTATTTCCTTTGACTCAGCTAACTCTTTAACATAATTATACCGTATGTTTATATGTTTACTTCTTTTATGGGTGACTGGATTATAAATCATCTTGCTAGCACTTTGACTATCACTGTAAACAGTTACTGACTTGCAATTAGAACACAGTTCATTAAAAAGCCCTTTTATAAAAACAATTTCTTTAGCAGCTTCACAGAGAGCAATGTATTCTGCTTCTGCAGTACTTAATGCAACACATTGCTGTTTGCGAGTATGCCATGAGATTACAGCACCAGCAAAAACTAAGCAATAACCCGAAAAAGAATGGCCATCAGAGTTTGTACCCCAATCAGCATCGGCATATGCGACCGGAGGCTTGTTCTTCTTTTTATAATGAAGAGCATAGTCCATTGTACCTTTTAGATATCTTAGCACGCGTTTTAATGCTGCCATATGCGTACTATCATTGTAGCAGTTAAACTGGCTTAGATAACTAACCGAAAAAGATATGTCTGGCCTCGTACAAGTAGACAGATACATTAGACATCCAATTATTTCTTGATATCTAGTATCCTGTCCGTTACTCCCTTTAAGAAGTCTTAGGTTAGGTTAGGTTACACTCCATTGGAGTTCCAACTGGCTTACATTCCTCCATTCCGAATTTTTGAAGTAATTTTCTTGTATAGTTGCGTTGGTCCAGGTATATTTCCCCCTCTTGACGGTTTCTTCTGATACTCATTCCTAGACAGTCGTTGGCTTCGCCTAGGTCTTTTATCTTAAAAGCCTTCCCTATTTGCTCTTTCAAAAGTATAGCTTCATTAGCATTATTTGTAAATATGTAGAAATCGTCAACATAAAGACCAATAACTATAAAAACTTCTTTCATTTTCTTTATGTAAACACAAGGATCATATTTGGATCTCGTAAAACCAATTTTCAAAATGTGTGCATGCACTTTTACATTCCATGAACGAGCTGCTTGTTTTAATCCATATATGGCCTTATTGAGCTTACATACTTTTCCTTCATCACCTTTCTTTACAAACATCTGAGGTTGTTCTATGTAAAGATCTTCATTGAGGTCTCCGTTTAGAAATGCTGTTGTGACATCAATGTGGTGAATATCTAAATTCATTTCGGCTGCGAGTCCTATCAAAAGACGTATGGACGACAATTTAACGACTGGGGCAAATGTTTCGAAATAATCTTCGCCATATTTCTGTGAGTATCCTCGTGCCACCAATCTTGCCTTATGGCGCTGCACTGTACCATCTGCTCCAACTTTAAGTTTGAAGACCCATTTGCACTTTACAACATTTTTATCCAATGGTCGACTTACAAGTTTCCAAGTTTCATTTTCTACCAGAGAATTATATTCATCCACCATTGCTGAATACCATAGCTCCTTATCAGTCCTGTCCATCGCATCTTGCAGAGAAAAAGGGTCTGGATCATCCGAAACATGAAAGTTATAGACCATATCTTTTTCTTCCTTTCGGCGTCTTTCCCTTAGTGGATATCGTCGTTCATTGATAATTTCATGTTCTTCTGGTGCTACATCAATTGCAACCTCTTCGGAACGAGCCACAGGTTCATTTATCAGTTGATGATCTGACCCAACATCTATTGAGTCCTGGAAATCATCATCATCATCGTCCATTTCCACTACATCCTCTGAACTCTCCTGTTCCCTGTCTGAACGTTCTTCTTCAGTTGATTGAGTATCTGTTGGTGATGTACTTCCAACTAGTTCAGATCCCCTCGATAGGTTCTCTGAAATATCTACAACTTGTTGTGTTTTTTCATTTGTAACTGCAATATTGTGCGACGTTCCTTCCACAAACACAACATCTCGAGCAACGATTACTCGTCCTACATTATTTATAATATCCACAAATCTATATCCCTTTTGACTCTCACTGTAGCCAACCATAGTCATTTCAGTAGACTTTGGATCAAATTTCTTTCTTTTATTGCCCTTTATTAGAACATGTGCTTTGCTTCCAAAAATCTTCAGATGAGACACATCTTGTTTTTCTCCTGTCCATATCTCTTCAGGTACAGTTGAAATTGCCATTGATGGAGATCTATTTTTTAAGTATATAGCTGTATTCATTGCCTCTCCCCAAAAACGCTTATCTAACATCGCATCTTGAAGCATGCACCTTGCCTTTTCAACAATAGTGCGGATAGTGCGTTCCGCTACTCCATTTTGTTGAGGAGTGTGAGCTACACTTGTCTTATGTCGTATTCCATTTTCTTTTAAAAACGTTTGGAATTCGTTTCCTGTATATTCAGTCCCGTTATCACTCCTGAGACATTTTATCTTTTTATTAGTCTCGTTTTCCACTAAGGCCTTAAATTCTTTAAATTTACCGAGAACCTCAGTTTTGGATTTAAGTAGATAGCCAAAAACTTTTCTGCTGTAGTCATCAACCAAAACCAGACAATATTTGGCTCCGCCCCACGATATTTCTTCCATAGGTCCTGCTAGGTCGGTGTGAACTATCTCTAAGAGCTCCTTGGCTCTATGTGCTTTCCCTTTTGGAAACTTCTTTACGGACTGTTTTCCTTTACAGCATGCTCCACATGGTTCCGTGTTCTCCACTCCAAAGTTAAGTCCATCCACTAATGGCTTCAACTTACGCATTTGTACTCTGGAAAGATGACCAAGCCTCCGGTGCCAAAGTTCATGTGCACCAATCTTCACCCTGTCATCAAGAACAACCATTGCTTTATCAATATTTTGATCTAAAACATAGAGCCCATTTTTTACTGATGCTGTTAACAATGCACTACCTACATCTAAAGAAACATCTTTCGTTTTAAAAACTTTACAAGATTTTTTATAAAAAAACAACAACATGACCATGTGCAGCAATCTTACTTACTGATAGTAAATTCATTAAAATTTCCGGTACATACAAAACATCTCTAAAATTAATGTTGACACTCCGTCTCTCATTGTATACAGTCGTCTTCATGTTCCCCTGCAAAGTAGAAACAACTTTTTCACTACCTGCTGTACTTATACAACGTCGGACGTCCTTGACATCTGTCAACAAATTTCTTTTCGAAGTCATGTGCGATGACGCTCCAGAATCAAGAATCCACTCACTTGACTGGCTTGCAATGGCAGTTGTGTCTACACAACTCATGCTGCTTTCTTCTGTAGTAGGTCCTGCAGCAGCCGCAGTATTTCTTCCCTTCTTTGATTCCTGGTACTGCTTACATTGCCACTTGAAATGCCCCTTTTTATTACAAAAATGGCATATTATGACCTTCTTATTTTTAGTAGCCTCCTTTGTCGTCTTTGACATTAATACAGAATCACCATTGTCATGTACTTTGCGTTGACCCTCCTTCATGAGTGCAGCCATAACGCTACTTGACGTGATCTTAACAGTTGAATGTTCCAATGCCATTACCAAGGGATTGTATGTTTCTGGAAGTCCAGCTAACATTATAATTCCGATGAATTCGTCTTCTAAACCTGCCTTTATCGCCTGTAGGGCTTGCTGAGTTGCTTGAATATCAGTGCAGTAAACCTCAATGTTCGGATAGTCATTTAGTTTAACACTGAATAGCTTTCGCAATAGCGACAATCTCCGTGTCAACCCGCTGTCCGCATAAGCATTTTTAAGGGCTATCCACGTCTCTTCTGCGGTTTGTGCGTTTACTATTAAGGGGTAAACGCTCTCAGCACACATTAGACAAATTTTCGATCGAGCTTTGGCATCCCGCTTCTTCGTCGAATCATTTACATCTGTTACAGTACCTTGAATGCAGTCCCATAGGTCACAGTCAATCAGGAACATCTCCATTGCAAATGCCCATGATGTCCCATAGTTGGACTGGCCGGACAACTTTGAAAAAGTTGGACTCTGCATGTCTGTACTTACTTTATTATCTTTATCACTTGCATATGCGTGTGGTGTGAGGGCCACTTTATTGAAACTCTTTGAAAATATGCTTAGGATTTAGTGAACATTCCCAAACAATTGTGAAAGTTGGAATCAGATTTTGTGAAAGTCAACTTTGCGAGATATGGACTGTAAAGTGGGGCCCTCAGTTCTCACATAGAGGATTGAGGGCCCGCCTGTACCTGACAAACTATGGACACTACAGATAAAGTCTTTATGCCAAAATCTAAGCTTATACCAAACAAAATTTGTGAAAACAAGATATTATCGCAAAACACTGTCCTACTTGGTATATCTTCGTTCAAAATGGGCCCTCAATCCTCACACACGTAAAAGTTTATCACGCAAATACAATGAAACCATTAACTTATAGCTATTGTTTGTAATCCTATAAGATACTAAATAAATTGTGAAAATTTGTGAAAGCAAGAGCAGGTCACCATTTCTTGTTGTTTGAAAGTTATGACCTTGACAAAATCCGGGCCCTCAATCCTCCATTTATTTTGTTTTCCGTTTGAATACGCTTATCGTATGAAAGATTAGACAATTAAAAAATAGTCTCTTTTTGTGAAAAAAATTGTGCAACAAATTGATGTTATTTGTTACTAATAAGAATAACGATTAAACTAAAAATCTTAATAGATACCGAAATCAACTATTTTTGAAGTGTGTAGCAGGGTAGGGTGACAATACTTTCATTTTAATACCTGGATTGGTACAAACGGCACAATCAGATGGCCTGCGAGATCGCCAGATCTCACCCCATTACATTTTTTTTTGTGGGAATATGTAAAAAATCAAATTTACATGAAAACTTATGCGAATGACAACGAGTTGAGAGTTGAAGTTCAGAATACGATTTATAATATTCACCACAACACTTTATTAAAGGTTACTAGAAATGAATTCGTTAAAAGAATAAATTTGTGTATCCAAGAGAATGGAGCCCATTTCGAGCAACTAATTAGTTAGTTTACCATTTTTTGTAAAAAATTAAATTAATTTAAGATTTCCTGGTTTTCCTTTCATTTAATTTATCATGTTTGTTAGAGAGATTTCATCCTTATAATTGACCCTAACGATCGATGCAATAAAAGTACAGGGTATAATTGTTTCAGATTTTAGCCGGTTCGATTCCCGCACCCTAATTGCGTAACACAGTTTGTTTCTGAAATAGATTCCAAATTTAAACAAACCCCTGTCGTTTTTGACTATTATATTTGGAATTGTGACATAAAAAATTACCCGACCGATAGGAATTTTATAGAGATGTACTAACCAATTGCTCAAAATCTGTTTCGATGAAGCGGTTAGTTTCATCATATAGGAATTATTTGTTTTCGAATTATTGTGCTTAAATCTATTTTTGTTTTAATTACAACTGATGGTCTACTAATGCATATAAATGAAAACGTTCAATGATTGCCGAAAAATTAAAAACCAATTTTTAAAACACTTTCTACCAAAAACTACCATATTTGAAATAAGTAACGAAACGTTTTTCTTTTCACGTTTTTGTTATCTGTGGCCAATGAAAAAATCATAGAAAAGCAGTGTTGTCAACTTATTGGAATCTCCACTGAAAGGGGGGGGTTTCGCCATCCCTACTGACGGAGTAATTTTGCTTTTAGTGGACGGTGGTTTTGTGATAATAATTATAATTTATCCAAATCTGTTAATTCGTTTAGGAGTTATGTGATATCCCACTGGATATCAAAATGAAGGGTTTTAAAAGGTTATTACAAAAATATATACAACTTATAATGTTTAAAAGTAATTCAAAGTGACAAATCGAATAAAGAAGACAAAAAAATTTCGAACTCCACAATATGTCATCTCAAATCCGCCATTTTACTTTATTTTTGATGTTAATGTAGCCAGTGACACTCGCGCCACCAAGGCAAATCTAAAGACGTATAATTTATCCAAATCCGTTCATTCGTTTAGGAGTTACGAGGGAACAAAGAAACGGACATACATACATACATAGTTACATACAGGTCAAATACATAACCCTCCTTTTGAGCTTCGCCGCAGTCGGGTAAAAAGTTGTCTAGTTTATTTTTGGTAGTGTGAAGAATCGCCGCTAGTGGACTCGCGAAAGAGAAGTTGGCAACACTGATAAAGATTAAACTGCCTTGAATAATAAAATAAATTTTTCAACATACAAATTATTTATTAATAAAGCACAGAGTACTTACATAAATAAAGGAACCATGGGCCTATGATGAATAAGACGGCCCACTGACCTAGTTCTGGAACATTTGTGGCTTAAAGTGACCACGTTAGGATGTATCTACATATTGTGGAGATTTCTCTGGTCAAGAACTAGCGCTCTGTTGATGATGCAGAGGGCTTTGTAGTGGGTGCACTAAGACTTGAGTCAAGTTGAGTGTTTTGCTCAATAGCGAAAACTGCCTATTACTATTTCGATATCGGCACTACCTACAAGTAAGTAAACCAAGAATAACGTTTGTAGAAGTGTACCTTCGTATACATCTCATGCTGTAGGTACATTATTGGTCTGTCCACATACGGACAATCATTCCTTTGTTGCGTAGACACAAGCACCTTACGTGATGTACTTTTTTATATGTCCATGAGTGAGGTTAACTATTTTTTGTGGTTAAAATAATTTATTAGGTACATAAGTCTGTCAACCTCACATAATAGCTACTCAAATTATTGTTAATTGATATTTTTGGACATAAGTAGATGCTATAAATTTACTATAATAACCACTAAGTAATCAAAATAACAATTAACTACAAAACATTGGTCATAATATTTTCACAGACGGTGCTAGCTGAAAATACAAGAATGGAACACTGCCCACCCACATCAATCTAATATAGGAGGGATTTTGAAAGAAGAAGTTGATGGCAAGGCATGAATATTATTGAACATGGATTTTTTATAAAAATCATTGAAGGTACCTATCCAAGCTTTTTGACACATAATTATTGAAACAAGTGTAGCAACTTACTAAGGGAGACAGGACACTAAACTTGATCCCTTGGGTGAACTTTCTACATAGTCACATTACACTATAGGTACACCCAACTAATGTTTTAAACTAAAGGATCTGTGGATGGGTGACCATTTTTATATACTTACAAAGATTCCTCCGTGCCTTGGTGAGCATGTTAAGCCGTTGGTCCCGGCTGTCATTTGAAGATTTTAGGCAGTTGTTACAGGTTGTCAGAAGCCTGACAGTCTGTCAACATCTTACCAAGGGGAATCGTATTACCCAGTAACTGGATTGTGGAAGACTAGGCCGGTGGCTTTTGGTCCAGCCATGGGCTGATAAAGGCATAGTTGATATGCCTAGTTTGCCACATTATAATTATTCAAGTACTTTATTCAAGCAGAAATAATGTGATTTTGTTTTCAAATTGTAGGAGAGTTCCCGGTGCGTTTCACCTACGATATGAAGGCAGCATAGATGTTGCCCGTTGCTGCTATACATGACATCACTGCACTGCTCCTCTGCAACTACTTCATTTTCAAAGTACAAAGTCCCTTCGGGGGTTATTACTAGAAAAGTGCTATTACAGCGTAGATGAATTCATAAATGATATTTTAGTTGTAATTGTAATATTCTCAAATTAAATTTTGACATTTGAATTTTGACTTTGTAATTAAGTATAGATTACATTTTGACATTTTAATTAAAATTTAATTCAAATTGACATTGTAATCTCTTTCTTTGTTTTTTTTTTTGTATTTGTTTGTCTAGTATGTCTAATTTTGTACGCCACAAATGGCAAAACATGTAGCTACCTCACAATAATTATAAGACCTGTAAAATTTTACTCATGTTTTACAAAATAAATATATATCTTGTATCTAGAAACTGAAGATTTTTCATAAAACATTGTCATTATTTTAGAAAACTGTTGGAAGTCGTTCACAACAGCAATATAAACATATTATTATGATATTGTGTTAATTGATAAGTGTAAACTTTAATTATAAAGTGTTTCATTATGAACTAAAGGTACAAATAAAAATAATTTGATATTTTATGAAGTATTTAAAAATTGAGTACACACGGCTACACATCAAGCTATACATTTCCAGTATACACTGACATCTCATTGTAAGGAAATCCTATACAATGCGACATTAAGCTTATACTGGAAATGTATAGCTTGATCTGTAGCCGAGCCTACCTAGCAGGGTACTTACTAGGTTTTTCAAAATAAAGAAGTGATTATTCTAGTGTTTAGAAAATAGTGGTATTTAGCTAAATTAACTGTCATTCATTAGTTTAATTATGTATAGATAAATAGGTAGAAATAAAATATGATAGGTACAAAAAACTGTCTTATTTATTATCAATACAATTACAACCACTGACAAGAGTGTTTAGACCTGGGCAAAAAGAATTGGTACAAATATTTGTAGTGTAAGTAAGTTGAAATTTGGCATTTTAAGGCCCTGCACGTAGGTACTGGCGCACGGGCGGTGCCTACCACAGATTACTAGTGCCTACGGCACTGCGGCGGTGTGCGGCCGGCTGCGCGCACTTCAAAGACATTCCATACTTCACAGATGTAGTTAAGCCCGACACCTGCAATTTATAAAGAAAAGAACATAAGTACTTAAATCCTTATCCCTTAAACAATTCAATGCACTATCTATCAACTTTATAGAACAACAATATTCTGCTACCTATAAACAACGATTATGTGCCTTACAAGTACTGATGGATAGAGCCTTGACTAAAAAGTACTTACACAAACAGAGTTATTTGATAACAGATAAAAGGTGGATGAACCTATGATATAATTATACAGGGTGTACCAGAAAGGGTGGTCAAATTTAAGGGTGTGGTACAGATCATCAAACTGAACAACTTTCTCCAAGGGAACAACAACATAATCGAGAAAAAATTAATAGCTGTCCGATTCAAAACTTCAATACCTACTCGACCCAAATGTATGGGACGGCTGATATTATTTTTTCTCGATTACGATGTTGGTCCTATGGAGAAAGTTGTTCAGTTTTATGGTCTGTACCACATCCTTAAATTTAACCACACCTTTCTGATACACCCTGTATATTGCTAATTATTGTGGTAAGTACCTTTCAACCAAAACCAATTCACTGCAAAGGGCTCCATAATAAACTAACAATCATCTTCCTGCCCTTATCCCATGTGACTTGGGGTCGGCGCAATATGTTTAAATAAACTAACAATAAACATTACAAATAACTCTCAAGTAGGTACCTAAACTACCATAATATTTAGAAAACCATCTTCAAGGCTATTGATTTTGAGGATTCACAACTTCACACAGGACATCCTAAAAGATATACATTTATAGTACACAATAATGACTTGGATACATATATTTTAAAAAAATTAGATAGCAGGTACCTACTTATGTACTTGGATATTATTCTCAATAAGTACTCAATACTTTTATTGCATTCCATAATTATGTAGGTATTCTTATCTATCTGCCTAGCCTTTTCCCAACTATGTTGGGGTCGGCTTCCAGTCTAACCGGATGCAGCTGAATACCAGTATTTTACGTGGAGCGACTGCCTATCTGACCTCCACAACCCAGTTACTGGGTAATACAATACCCCTTGGTAAGACTGGTAGTCAGACTTTCGGGCTTCTGACGACCCGTAACGACTGTCAAAGATCCACGAATAACAGCCGGGACCAACGGCTTAACGTGCTTTCCGAGGCACGGAGGAATTTCGGTATGTAAAGATGGTCACCCATCCATTGAACAACCCCGGCAAGCGTAGCTTATGCTGACGGATCGACCCGTGCGGCTGTTATTACTTAGCCACGGGCTCCTCCTGTAGGTATTCTTATGTGGTAAAGTTATAATTAGATCATGTGGAGCCTGTCGGGCAAAACTACTTAGCAAACTGTTTCTGTATGGCTCCCATTATTTACAATAAACTTCCCAATAGCTGGAAAGAGCTAAGCGTAGTAGCATTTAAAAAGAAAATAAAATCTTTTTTAGCTAGTAAAGCGTATTATGATGTAAATGAATTTTTAATCGAATCATTTTGAATTGACATGCTTTTTTTTATATTTAAATTAATTTAATCTTTAATGTATGTAATGTAATAATGATTTTGATAATATTTTTGACCAACGTTGACATTATATTTTTTAGTTTTTTATTTTAATAATTGAATCTTTGACAATTTTGTAATGTTGCCACCATCTATTTCTATATGAATTGATAAAGTAATCAATCAATTTAATGTTATTTATTTATGTCAGCATTTTTATTGTTATTATTATTTTTTATTTTTTTAAATCCAAACATATCAACATTTGCACACCATGACAATATGGTAAACATGTTAGCACATCTCCATGTACCTATTAACACCTTGCATGCATTTTTATTTTATTTTCTATATAATTGTATGTACACACATGTTTGAGCAAATAAAGTATCTGAATCTGAAAAACTACTATATTAGGTATAGTAATGATGTGGGTATTTATCTATTGAAAGATATAATAATAATTAATTTCAGTTGCCTACTACTTTCTTTATTTTAGTTTGTTGTTTTAATAAAGGCATAAAGGCATAAAGGTAGGTTGTAGGTATGTATGTATGGCAACTACATTTATTGGTGCCTTACCTACTTATATAATTTGTGTTCACCAGTAACAAGAAATATGTGTGTAACATTGTTGCTGTGCCTAACATTTTGAAGCTCAGACAAATTGCAAAACCAGTAAAGCGCTGTCAACAGTGATGTGAGGCCTCACATTTCGAGTATCCTAAACTTGTGCATGTAAGAACACTCTTACATGCACATATTTACACCAATCCAATCCAATCCAATTTTATGTACAGAACAAGGTGTAGTGTTGCACATGCTACACTGTATTGTTTGCAGTGCTATAATGTCTTGATTTTTTATTTAATCTGAGCTTTGCAGACACCACATTTAATGTTCAACAATAGAAATATTGATATTACCTACCTTGAACAGACAATGATGTGGAAATTGATCTATGTAAGTATGGTGGTATGTTTTCTGGATTGCCACAAGAAGAGAGGCCTATGCCCAGCAGTGGGTGAAGGCGGGTTGTGGATGACGATGATGATGGTGGTATAGTGCGATTTGCACTGTATGTATGTTCATCAGTCCTTACATAATACATTGACATAAAATGCTTCAAACTGTGCTTTTTTGTTGTTCCTATAAATATTTATTGCTTTTTTCAATGAAGCCCTGAAATAAAATGTTATTTCTTTAAGCACATTTTTTGAAGACACTTAGGTACCATGTTTAAAGTTCGTTGTTTGCTTGGACTTTTTTGCTTTGTAATAACTTGATTTTAACAGTGTTCATGGAGTTTCATAACCATAATTTCTTCATTGTGATATAGGTAAGTTTTGGAATGGGCAAGTATCTTCACTTTCTGAGCTGACCAACTCCGTGCTGTTAATGGTTTAATAATAATGCTTTGAATTAGCCAAAGAAAATACTTCCTCACAAAGCCATAAGAGTTGAGGCACTTCTCAAAAGTCTGCGGCTTATAATAAGCTCATCTTTGAGGCGTTGCTCTTCCGCGCTAAGCAACAAAAACCTCGGTATTTAAAATACCCTATATATTGATTTAGCGTTGCAGGCAATCGCGGTTCTACACAAAAACACATTCACTATTTATCAAGAAGATGTTCACTTACATAATTTCGTAACAATTATGGAGATTTTATGAGAAAATCGCAAACAAATTGCTAAGAAAAATGATTGCGGGCACGACGCACAGTATACGATTTCCTCAAACTAGAGAGACAAAAGTCCCCAAACCATAATTATAAAACAGAGCGTTTTCTTAATATTATTACATATTTAGACGAACCCTACAACTGATAATGCATTCAGAACCAGTTTTTGCGCCGCGGTCTCCTCGATAACAATGAGAGAAGTCACCGCGTCGAATTCAGGTAGCCGCCCGTTCGGTTAGTGCGACCGTAAACGTTGGCGCTTGTACACGGATTTCTCTGTTTTGTGTTATTTCAAGTACTTTTTAGTGATGGATTCTTCAACTCGAGGTAATTATCTAGATATAAATTGATTTTAATCCACCTAAATATTTTTGAAGACTTAGTTATATTGTCTTAAAATAAACCTTCCATAGAACAACAAAAAACATCAAAAGATAAATTCACATAGTCTTAAAGTAGGTAGTCAAGACGAGTCAAGGCGTGATCGAGCTCTTAAAATATTCTCTTATCGTTTAAGTTTGTTAAGAACTTGAATTGGTTATGCGACTTATTGCGATTCTAAATATTTCTTATGTATTTCTATACAGGTGCCAGAATTCGACGAAAATCGTTATTTGACTTTTGGCATTCTACCCCACCCAAAGGCAGATTAGACCAAGTTTTAAAGTTTGTCAAGTCAAGATTTGTTGATTTGATCCTCCCACAAGATCAGGAGAAGCCCCTAAAGGCCTTTTTGAAAAAGGAATGCGAGAAGATTCGTCTTAAATGGCTTCGTAAACAGAGACGATTGGATTTATTTTTAAACGTCAACGAAAAATGGTTAAATGAAGAATTGGTGCTTACAATGTTCCATGAACAGTTCCCAAAACCAAGTTCCAGTATTGGCAGACCGAAAAAGAGTTTTGATGATAGTTCCACAAAAACGAAAAAGCGTAAAATTCAACATTTGTTGCAAGAATATGACGTTGAACAGCTATCATTTGCAACTCAATTGAGTGTGCGAGCCAGTGGGAAACGTGATGCTGCTAATTTAATTCAGGAAGTTTCTACAGCTTCACCGAGACGAGCTACTGGATATAAAAAAGCTAGGCGAAGAATAACTGCAAAAAAAGAACAACGACCTTATACCCCAGAAGAAGCTTTGGCTTTGTTTATTTCTAATCATTTCACTGTGCAGACATATAAGAATATACAACAGGAGTCAAAAGAAAGAGGATTCCGTCTTTACCCATGCTATGATCAAGTAGCAAAAGTGAAAGAACAGAGCTACCCTTCTGTGGAAAAATTCACTCTGACCGACACACACGCTGAGGTTGAGCTGCAAGCTCTTTTAAGTCATACCGCAACAAGAATATGTGAAAATATTCTCGGAAAAGTATTGAGACCAGACGTAAACGGCTCAAACTACATAATGTTTTACAAATGGGGATGTGACGGCTCCTCAGGCCACAGCTTATACAAGCAGCCATTTGAAAATTCCAACGATACAGATGAATATATGTTTGTGGTATCGTTGGTGCCACTAAGACTTGTGAGAGATAATGATGATGCCAATAAGACAATCATATGGGAAAACCCACGCCCATCTTCACCAAGATTCTGCAGAACTATAAAGTTTTTATATAAAAAAGAAACAGAGTCATTGATAAAACAAGAATGTGAAGCCGTCGAAAAACAAATTCGAGATTTGGTGCCTACTTCTGCACAAATAGATGGAGTTAATATCTCTATAAAACATGAATTGATTTTGTCGATGATAGACGGCAAAGTATGTAACGTGCTCTCCGAAAATAAGTGTACTCAAACATGTTTCATCTGCAAAGCTACATCCAAAGAGATGAATTCCACAGTAATTGCAAGAGAGCCTAATCAAACTATGTATCGGTTTGGGATATCTAGCCTCCATGCTTACATCCGCACAATGGAATGCCTGCTAAATATCACGTACCGAATGAATATAGGTCAGTGGCAAGTCAGGGGAGAGAAAAATAAAGAAATTTTTAAAAATAAGAAGGAGGAAATCAAAGCGAAATTCAAAAAAATCGGTCTTATTATAGACAAAGTCAAACCGGGTTTTGGAACGAGCAACGACGGGAACACCGCAAGAACATTTTTTCACGAGTACAAAGAAACTGCTCGTATCACCGAACTCGATGAAAATTTGCTCTCACGTCTCCGTACAGTTCTTGCAGCCATAGCGTCTGGCTATGAAATTGACCCGGACAAATTCAATATTTACTGCTCAGACACGCGAGATTTATATCTCTCCTTATACCCATGGTATAACATGCCAGCTACGGTGCATAAGATATTGGTTCATGGTGCTGAGATAATGAGACATTCTGTCATTCCAATAGGGCAAATGTCCGAAGAGGCTTCGGAAGCCAAAAACAAAGAAATCCGCAAAGTCAGACTGGGCCACACATTGAAAACTTCTCGGATCCGTACAAATTTTGATTTAATTAAGTATTTGCTAGTGTCGTCCGACCCCTATATTTCATTGTTGAGAAAATTGCCCAAAAAAAGCAACTTAAAATATTACAGTGATTTAAAATCCCTATTAAAATCTGAATAAATTTTATAATTGACAAAAATGTATTTTATTTGCTACCTTATGATAACATAATGTGTAAATTATCACTTTAGTTCATTTCAAATCCTTCAAGTCTGATATCGAGTTTTGTCTCTCTAGTTTGGGCAAATCGTATACTGTGCGACGTTGCCTTCTGTTTCAAAAACGACTGCTCGTAAATTTCAAACAAACTTCCAGCTGTCAAAATAGTTTTACAATTCGAATATAAGCCCTTTTAGTAGCTTATCGTTCACTCTTTACTGTCTTCAAACTCCAAACCACGATTGGAGTTGGTTACACACGTTAACGTAGTTTCGCAATTCGAAAGACATAAATTAAAATAAACTGCGGTAGAAGCCAAACCAACTAGTCTGAATAGGATGACGAAAATGTGTTTCGCAATTAGGTAGCCGGTTGTGGGAGAAGAGAAATTTCGAAAATCTTTGAATGCAGTTTGCTTTCTATTCAAAAATAAAGGAATGTTTTGAGTAAAATTTTCTATCTGCATTATTAAGAGTACTTCCTTCCAGGTGTCATTACAAAATTCCACCCTGTATATTATAATACACATAGTTGTATGGGTAATTATCTTGGAGTAGTGAATGTTGATATTTAATTTTATTTAAGGATTATTATGTTCCAAACATTTTCACATAAAATCGAGGAGTTTTGGATTAGAAAGATAAAGATAAAGATAAAAGATTTTGATTTTAAAGTGAAAGCTATACCTGCTCTAAGAGATACACTGATCAATTAATAGTTGACACTTTTTTAATTCACACAGCCGAATGACGTCATAAAATGGCGGCTACTATTTCATGGTTTGAGAAAACATTAAAAAAACCTGAAAACTTTGAATTTAATTTTAAAATTTATATTGTTATTGAACTAAAACTAATATTTTCCGACTGCTTTTTGCCTAATCTATCTAAATAATATATTTTAAGATTTTTTCTCATATAGAGTAAAATACCGTATCGTGGTCACCCTATTTCCTAATTCAGGGAACAAAAATAAAACTCGATTTTTATTTACAATAAAGGGTCTTTTAATTGTTTTCTAGTATCGAATTTGTTGCACAATTTTTTTCACAAAAAGAGACTATTTTGTATTTGTCTAATCTTTCATACGATAAGCGTATTCAAACGGAAAACAAAATAAATGGAGGATTGAGGGCCCGGATTTTGTCAAGGTCATAACTTTCAAACAACAAGAAATGGTGACCTGCTCTTGCTTTCACAAATTTTCACAATTTATTTAGTATCTTATAGGATTACAAGCAATAGCTATAAGTTAATGGTTTCATTGTATTTGCGTGATAAACTTTTACGTGTGTGAGGATTGAGGGCCCATTTTGAACGAAGATATACCAAGTAGGACAGTGTTTTGCGATAATATCTTGTTTTCACAAATTTTGTTTGGTATAAGCTTAGATTTTGGCATAAAGACTTTATCTGTAGTGTCCATAGTTTGTCAGGTACAGGCGGGCCCTCAATCCTCTATGTGAGAACTGAGGGCCCCACTTTACAGTCCATATCTCGCAAAGTTGACTTTCACAAAATCTGATTCCAACTTTCACAATTGTTTGGGAATGTTCACTAAATCCTAAGCATATTTTCAAAGAGTTTCAATAAAGTGGCCCTCACACCACACGCATATTCACTTGCTATGAGCTGGGCCCATAACCTGATGGAAAAAGGGGGGCTTAGCAGCAGCGCAATGAATGGCTCAAAATAATAAACTATTGTAATAAAGATATAACTAAATGATATATTTCGGTAGAAGAAAATCAGCTAAGAAAAATTTTCTAACAACATAGTTGCTTAGTTACAGATCATAGACCATGAAACTACATATATAATAAAAACTATTTTCAACAGACCCCCAAACTAGACATATAGGCCTGTATCTTGGGTGTCGGAATATTAATTACACTTTAAGCCAAACTACGCTATGAAAATCAAAAGATCCTATTGGTTGATATCATACATCCTGTGGTGGAAAGGCTGCCTTAGGAAAAAAATCTTTTTAGCTGTACAACAGTGTGCAATCAACGACGGTTAGGATTAGGGCATAATGGTCATACCACTATATTAATTTTCTGTGGTTACTGTCATGTCAATGTCATGCCATGCTGTCAAGTAGTGTCAAATCAAGACTGACAGCCAGACACTGCCAAGCTGTCAATGTTGTAAAAAAAAATAAGGTTAGATTTTACAGTTTCATTTAGTAGTATTAAATAAATTATTATGGACCTGTGTAGAATTTGTCTTACAGGCGAGGCGCCGAAGGACATACTTCAGTCACAAAGTGCTAAAAATGGTGATGACAAAAGTTTTGCTGATGTTTTTATGTTTTGTTTGGACATACAGGTAAACAATGTCTTGTTGGAATATTTAGTTCTGCCCCCTTGTCGAATTTATGTCATCAAAAATTCATAATACAAGAGTGTATTCTCTCTCTTTTCCTAGGTTGAGCAAGACTCGAAAATTAGTACAAAACTATGTTTAAAATGTTATAAGAAAATACTATCATTCCATGAGTTCAAAAATTTAGCTTTAAAAAATGATGCATATTTGAAGTCAGTACAAGAAGAAAGTGGTGTTAATAATAAGGTATTCTTAAGAGACGATATTAAAAATGAGCAGATATCCTTAAGTGATGATTCGCTAGATGTAACTGTGAAGGAGGAACCAAAAGATGTGCTCTATTTTAAAAATGAAGACTCTACTCATGATTATGAATCTGACGATGAGTTCCTAAGTGTAATAAAAAACCTTAAATTTGAATATGAGAGAGAAAATGAAATTGAAGAAAGTAAAGAGAAGGGTATGTATAAACAATGTACTTACTAAGAATTTCTTCTGTTGTATCTACCTTGTACACAATCATCTAATCAACCCCTCTATCATTGAAAATGTGTCCATTTCCAAATCCAAAAAGATGCTTAAAAGCACTACCTACTTGTTTTACATTTTGTCTAATTACGAAACATGAAAACTAAGCATGTTATTAAAGAACAATAAATGAAATTGCTCATAATATTTACATATTCTGTCCTTTAGAACCTCTCAAAAGAAGAAGAAAAAGAACTAAAGCTACTCCAAGAGTTAAAACAGATAAAGCATCCAAGTCCGCAAAACAAATGTGCGAGGAATGTGGGAAGACTGTAAATGACCTGAAGTCTCACTCATTCCAGCACTTACCTGCAGCTTCACGAAAACGAATCAAGTGCAAAACATGCGACAAAATGTTCTCCAGTCACAGTGCACGGTACAAACATAATAAGATAAAACATTTAGGCATAAAGCAGGAATGTTTGCTGTGTCATAAAGGTAAGTAATAGACATGCAGTCCTTTCATGGTCATTTTACGTCTGGCAGCAGCAATCCATCTGCAATCTTATTGCAATGACAATAAATATCATGTGTGTGTGAACTGAGGGACCAGACTGGAATTTGCAATATATTAATCCTAGGATTTAGTAGAAGTCTTAAAACAATTGTAGAACGAATCTGGGAAATTGTAAACAAATATATTAAAAACTACAGCTCATAAAGTGTGGTCCCTCAGTCCTCACACTGCTCACATACCATCAGCCAGATCTCGGAGAGTATCTTAAAAGTGAAGGCACTCACTTACACTCACTTCACTCAACTACCTCACTCACCACTCAATCATTTCACCCACTCACCACTCACTCACTTCACAACCACTCACTCACTTCACCCACTAACCACTCACTCACTCACTTACCCCACTCCCTCACAACTCACTCACTTCACCACCACTCACTCACTTACCCCACTCCCTCACAACTCACTCACTTCACCACCACTCACTCACTCACCACTTCACCCACACACACAAAACAAAACCATATCGGCTGTTCCCTACATTTTGACGAGATAGAAATTCATAAAGATACCACGTGAGTAAGTAAGGGATCGAAAAAGCAAAAGAGTTGCATAATGAAATTCAGTACAACATTATAACACCCGTTTGGATGATATTATTGTTACATTGGCTGTTTTATTGTTAGTAACTGTTTCAGAAACTTTTATTGAGGATTTATAGCATGGGTGTAGATGTGTAGATAAAGATATTTACTAAATTACACAATTAAAAAGCCATTCTGTCTCGCGTGGATCCTCATTCATACGAAGGGATATTCAATAATGTTTAATAATACATTTTGTTTAATTGTGTGGTGACACTACTCTATCTATTTTTATAGGATTACTAAAATAACATTATCTCAGCTAAGAGGCAAGCAATATACAATGAGAGTTTTCTGTCATTTAGTAGACATTTTTTTACTAAAAGTTATGTACACTAGATATACATATTTCTTTCGTCAAGCAGCTACACACGCATATGTACGTAGAGGTGTGAGGATTGAGGGACCAGTTTTAATAATCGCTATTATTCAAATTGCGTCGATATTTCTGCTCCATTTCTTTTTTACAAAACCTTTTAAGACTTTTACTAAATCGTTAGGTACAAAAAGAACGGTTTTATTGATAAAATTCGCTAATATTCACTAAAATATTTTTCTTTGTTGTAGAAATCACGATAAACCACCTCATCTATCCAGCGGCTATACTGCGCTCGTCATACATAAAAATAATACTGATCGCATCTGCTCCAAATGTACCTCTCGATTCATGTATTAAATTCTAGGATTTTTTGATAGAACAGGAGAAATTCATAATTTTGTATCAAAACCTGGTAAAATGTGAAGAACTTTGAGGTACATTGGTAATATATAAAAACCTGGTCAAGAGCGAGTCGGACTCGCGCACCGAGGGTTTCGTACCATCATTTATATTTAATTTTTGTTGATAATTTCTGAAAAAGTGTGCTATTTGGAGACATCGTTTTATTTTTCCTGTAATCTTTACAAAAACTTCTATCACATAGAATAATTTCAGATTTTTATCTTTGCAAACTTCGGAAAAAAGTAAAAAAATGTTTGAAAATGTGCAAACAGCGTTCTTTCAAATGATACCCCACATGCCCTAGTAGCCCCACTTTAAATTTTTAAGACCCCCTTTCAGTCCTATTGTAAAAAAAATATAAATATTTTTATTTCTTTCTTATTTGCAAAATAGTTGCGTAAACGTCATCTAAAACTGTTCCAAATTTCAAGTTGATAGCATTAGTAGTTCTTGAGATATCCAGCTGTGATAGACAGACAGACAGACAGACAGACGGACAGACAGACAGACTGAGTCACACCATAAGGGTTCCTTTTTTACCATTTTGGTACGGAACCCTAAAAATGGTATGCTTCTTCTGTTTGTATTCATTCTAATTACAAAGGGCCCTGCTGGAAAGACAAAACTTTCATGCTGAATTTCTCCTGTTCTATCAAAAAATCCTAGAATTTAATACATGAATCGAGAGGTACATTTGGAGCAGATGCGATCAGTATTATTTTTATGTATTACGAGCGCAGTATAGCCGCTGGATAGATGAGGTGGTTTATCGTGATTTCTATCAAAATGATCGAAGTACATTGGATCTTGTTGATAAATTCATGAGGTACATTGAACAAAGCATTGCTAGTAGTTTTATGAGCCTAGCTCGCGGGGCCCAGCTGGATAGAAACACATCCTCGACCGGTTCCGTGCTCCCGCATCCAGCGGATTCCAGCGGCCTTCACAAGGTCATCGGTCTACCTTGTAGGAGGCCTCCCAACGCTACGTTTTCCCGTACGCGGTCGCCACTCCAGAACCATTCGGCCCCATCGGCCATTAATGTTCTGTGAGCAATGTGGCCTGCCCACTACCACTTAACTTTGGCAATTATTGGGGCTATGATAATTGTTATAGTGAAATAATAAAATAATAAGTATTCTTACTCAACCTGAGATGGTTTCAGTGGTAACATCGTTAAAGCAGCACCATCGTTTGATGCACAACCGAGCTGCCTTACCCTATGAATGTGTATCGTGCGGACGCAGGTTCATATCTAACTCGAGCCTGGAACTGCACATGACTACACACACCAAGGACCGACCGTTCCCCTGCACAGAGTGTGATAAGAAGTTCTCCACAAAACAAAGAGTGCTGATTCATAAGTGAGTTGACAAAATTACAGAATTACAGATTGGTGAAATGTAATAAAATCAAAATCATATTGAATCAAATCTGACCAAGATTATTCTGGAGTTTAAAACTGAGCGTCCACTGGTCCGCGCCGACCGCAACGCACGCACGGCACGCAACGGATTTTAGTTTGTTTGTATGAAGAAATGAAAATGCGGGCGATACCGATAGTAGACGCAGGGCTTTATGAATTCATACAAAGCAAACCGAAATCCGTTGCGTGCCGTGTGTGCGGTGTGGCCAGTGTGGACCAGTGGACGTTCAGCTTAAAAGAGACTATGACCTCTGTGTTTGTTTCGGCCTTTCTTCTCAGAGTAGTCAGATAGGAAATGTCGATATCACCTAGTTATTAAAAATGTGATTGATGTGTAAAAGTTTTTGTACAAACCTACTTACAGAAATAAAATCATTATCATTTATCAATCAGCATTTTGTGAACATCAAAATTACATAGGACAGTACTCCAAAACGCCCGCCCTTCATAGTGCTATATCTGGGAAGAAGTGGCGCAACAAACTCTCCAGCAGCAATGGAACGGTATTTTTTTTACATTTTTTATCAAAAGTCGAAAACTATGCGGCCTAAAATAAAATTAAAAATAGTTTGAGAATGTGCAAACAGCGCTCTTTCATATGATATCCCACATGTCCTAGTAGCCCCACTTTGAATTTTAAGACCCCTTTCAATCCCTGTTGCAAAAAAAAATATAAATATTTTGATTTATTTGTTATTTACAAAATAGTTGGGTAAACGTCATCTAAAACTATTCTAAATTTCAAGTTGATAGCATCAGTAGTTCCTGAGATATCCAGCTGTGACAGACAGACAGACAGACTGAGTCACACCATAAGGGTTCCTTTTTTACCATTTTGATACGGAACCCTAAAAATTAATGGCTAAGCCGACGTTTGCACGGACGTAAAAAACTCGCGGCGGGATTTTATCGCCCACCGGATTTTCAACTCTCGGTCGGTGTTGAGCCGAGCTTCGAGAATCCAACCTAACTAACTAACAACAGAGTGCTTCCCAGCGTGCCGAAAAAACACACTGTTGGATTTTCAACTCTTGGCGCTAAGCAGAGCGCAGAAAATCCAGTGCGCGAAAAAAAATCGGCGCGATATTTTTACGTCCGTGCGAACGTAAATGTGTTGCTAAGCGCAAAAGCTAAATAATTACAAAAACAAAAATAACTCAAACAAAAATCGTGGAACATAACATGGGGTATTTTCGAGTACCTATCCGTGGGTATGAGGAATTGAGATTTTTGTTTTTGACGTCACTATTTGGACCACCCTGTATATTAGAGATTTCTAGTTACGTTTCACAAATCTGTACCTGGCATAAGATTATTTGCTGTATTGTATGATTATTATCTAAAATTAATGTTTTCAGACGTGCAGTTCACGATAAAGAGAAGTCGCATCTATGTCAATTATGTTCAAAAAGTTTTTTTAAGAAATATCATCTGCAAATACATTTAAGGTAAGTAGGCCGTTGATTGAATGACGGCGTTTAGTGAAATGGCTAGGCGGTTGACCAAACGGCTAATCAAACTAGTTGGCTGCGACATTTACAAGGTGTAACTTAAATAAAGCACAACCTCTTTAAGGGGTCATTTTACTCATCATTAAGAACAACTTTTACTATGGGATTAAACCTGAAATCGAAAAAGACAAGAAGAAAAGAACAGAAAAATACATAAAAAGGTAATGCTTTATAATTAACTTTAGAAAGAAAGAAAAACTTTTTATTCACGCGACAACTGACGCACTTATATAAATTTAGTTTTTAAACATAAGCCTAAAAATAAAAAAAATAGGTAGTTATTTATTTTATACATAAAAATAAAGAAAAAGAACAATTGATAATTACTTAAAAAGAAATATGCGTCACTAACGCGCGAAACGGCTAACGCTCAGCATAATGTCGTGGCCCGTGCACAAAGGCACGAGTCAAGGCGCTGACTTGATTGATTTTCTTCTCTATGCAGGAGTCATTCAAAAGAGAAGCCATGTGAGTGTCCTGAATGCGGAAAGTGTTTCGCCACAACCTCGATCCTGAAGAGCCACCGGGAGATCCACAAAGAGGAGAAAACTTATGCCTGCACCCTGTGCGATATGACCTTCAGGAAGAGGAAGTTAGTATCTTATTGCTACAGTATTAGATAATGTCTTTGGCTACAGTGCTTCAGGATCTTTTGACGTTTGAATGACATTGACAAAGGGGCGTTGTTAGTAAAGCTACGGTTCCTAGAAAAACGATGTTCGCCACTAACGGCCAGTGTGACGGCTGTCATGAAAATTATTATGACAGTGGCAAAGATTTAAATCGTTAGATTCGACGTACCGCGTCAACAGATAGATTAATTTTGTGTTAACGAAGTAAAGCGAACATTTGCATAAATACGCCTATTGAAGTCAGTAGAAAAGCTGATAAAACATCAGTTTCTTTGTGGAATGGTATACCTTTACGATCCTAATTATTTATTTAATACTTTAATGCACTAGTATAAATATAAACTGCATAAAAGCGGACTTAATTAGGCATTCTACAGCAGTTTATCATACAATACGATTAATAAGTTCCATAACTGAACTATTTTAGTACCAAAAGCAACGTTCGCAAGCCGGTTCAACCTAAATAGCGCACTTAAATTCATGCTAACCAAGGACTAGAATTTTTTTGTTAACTTGTCTGTTTTAAAAACTGCAGCAATTTAACCGACTCTATTATCCACAGCTACCTCAACGTGCACATGATAAGTCACACAAAGGAGAAGCGACATCCATGTCAATACTGCGGCATTAAGTTCGGCCGCTCCGACCATCGCAAGCGCCACGAGTACACTGCGCATGAGAAGAACTTTTTAACCGCATGACCCACGTCCGGCTCACCAGCCGAGATAATTGATAAAAATACTAGCCCACCAAGGTGATTAGGCAACTCGTTTTACCAGCATGCAATAATCAGCCCATAATGTTCCCACTGCTGGGACACAAGCCTACTCTCTTCGAGAGGGAGTGGGCTGTAATCTATCATGCGGGCCCAGTGCGGGTTGGTAGATGTCACATGTCTTCGAATTTTGGTTCTAGGACATGCCAGTTTCCTCACGGTGTTTTCTTTCACCGTTTTGAGAGCAGTGGTGAACTGGTGATGAAATAATTTACACAAAGTAAAGCGCCTCCTGGGTTCGAACCCACGACCTACAATTCGTAAGCCGGGGGCCGTTACCACTGGGCCACCACTCTGCATAATCAGGCTATAATGTTGCCACTGCTGGGACGCAGGCCTCCTCCCTGTGAAAGGTAATGGACCGTAATCCACCACGGGGGCCCGGTGCGGGTTAGTGGACGTACCTACCGTTATCCGCAAATATTTCACGGATTTGAACGGTAGGTACTAAGGCTGGAGTTACCTTTTATGAGTTGCTAGCTAGCGGTGACATCTGAAGGCCAATTCTCGTACTTAAAAACGTTTAAGTGGCAATCTCATCTCAGCGACAATCAAAAATATAGGTAAATTGGAGGTTTGTTTGATAGATAGAATGCGAACGCTCGTAAACATACGAGAATAGCCCCTCTAGCATCAGCGTAAACTCAAACTATTTTTATGCGGAAAATTAAAAATAAATAATTCAATACATTCCTTCGAGACTTCGCCTTAAGGCCGCGGCCTAATAGAAAACAAACGTCGCGCGCATACGCAATAGTTGCGTTTTTGCTCGGTGAACTTGAACGCGTGGTCGCGCCGACAGAGGGCGCCTTCCGGTTTTCCGAACAAAAAGTGACATGCGCTCGAAGATCGCTTTCTATTAGGACGTGGGGTAGGAACAAGATTCACAAACTTTACTAAGTAATGGTTTTATACGATTATGAACCTTATCCCAATAATTATAATTTTCATATTCCTATACTTAAGCGAATGTGAGCCAACATTTCATACGCTTAAGAACATTACCGTCACACGAATAATCTTTAGATTCGTATGCGATACTTACCGATGGGTGTGCCGCATTTCTACCCCATTGTCTATTTCGCTTGGTTGGCTAGTATTTCAATGTTGGATTATTAATTCAATGACTGGACATTATTTCAATGGTGATCAGAGGCTAAACCGGAACTGTATTGTGCTAAGTTTTTTCTTCCTGTGATGGCCAAGGTATGTAACTGACCCACAGGATTCGTCCTTCAAAGTGGCTGTCAAAGTTTGTTGTTAAACTCTTGTTAAGATTTATTATTAAAAATGTTCGTTCAAATTATTATTAAATTTTTATTGGTAATTTAGTCATTGTAGTTTGATTCAAAAACCAAAAAATCAACCATGTTTAAGAGATGGCTGTGTTTCTAGAAATGGAGAAAATCGATGTCCGTTTGCCCCGCACGGCCCCCAGAATTGGCGTTTTGGGTGTGCACCAATGCAATGTACTCGCCTCTAGGAGTTTATGTACCGGTTTCTTTTTCAATGTACCTCTGTACTTTTGAAGAAATATGCAAAAAAAAAGGGGTCGTGCCAGCCAAACGTTTTCAGCTCGGCCCCCGTGTAACTTGAAAAATATATAGCGTATTAAAAAGTTTCTTAAACTCAATTAATGTACTCTATTAACACGTTATATGTGCCGCAACAGACATTGTGAATTCGTAATAATAAATAATTTATAGATGTGGATAGGGGGTCGTGCTGGAAAAAACAATTATAAGAAAATATCTAAAAAAGACAAAACACCCTTATCCAAAAACTATTAGAAAATAATTGATGTGCGGCAAGTAACATATGTACCGCTTTGGTTTCTCATACAACATGCTAAATTTGAAAAATGAACCAATTTTAGTTTATTCAGCACGGCCCTCTATAGTTGCCTATATCTTTTTAAATATGACATATTTGTTTACAAAATTCGACTTCCTGAATTACGTATAGGAGTACATTCATTCCAAATGAATTGCGATTCTGCTGTATTAGTACTTTAAAAGATAAATTGAATCTAAAATATCATACATTATAACTGATGGGGTGACCATGATTCCATATATTAGGTAGAGTGGGCTGCATCAATTGGGTACCCCTCAAAAGACATGTGGGTTCAAATCCGTGATAGGCCGAAGTTGGTTTTTGTATTTTCAAAAACATTTTATTATCAATCAATCAATCATTTGTATTTATAAATTAATGTATTGTTTTTGTGAATAAATAAGTTTATGCTAGTATTTATTTTTAACTAAATCTGTTTTTATTATTGTCTTATTCAATAAAACGTTAATACTTCTAATATTTGACATTTACGATAGGGTTGACATTTACGAAGAGTAAAGATTCAACGTCTAAATAAATCGGAGGTTTCAAGACCGCTCGCCGTGCATAAGATTGGAGGTTCAAATCTTAGGCACGAATTGTATTTTTTATCATACATTATGTTTTTTTTTTACTATAAAGTCTTTTGTATTTTAAGTACCCATTTGTTTTTTTTTAAATTTAATTTTAAAACAAAAAAAATAAAACACTAACTCTTTAAACGTCGATTGACACCCAGGTGTGCAGATAACAATAAAAAATCTATTGCGTCTGTAAGGAAACTCTACCTACTCCATCTTATATTGAGGAAACTAAGAGCTACACATCTATCCTCTGAAACTCCGTGACTGTAAACAAGCTGTGACTGATTGGCTTAAGAATAAATCCTATGACGACATTGAGGCTTTGGTATCATCACTTCCATCCTGAATTAATAGGACCATGGGAGCCAAACCGTTAGTGGAGGAAGCTGTACCTGGCTTCCTCCGATCCCAAGACATTGTCACAGGGCTAACCTAACCTAACCTAATCCTAAACCCTTATAAAATAAACTCATGTATTCAATTCCACGCTCACTCCATTACACACGAACACATATCCTCTCTCTCACACTCACACACACACCCTCACTCACACACACGTTCAAAAATTCACTCGTACACAACACACAAATGCGCTCCTTGTTGTATTTTGTATTTCTAATTATTTTGGTTTATCTTTTGTTTTTGTTAACAATTGCATACCTGTGATTATGTTAAGCGGAAGGGCGGAGTCACCTATCACAAGCAATTCCTTGCTTAAAAGGTGATCTCCTAACTCATGTGAGCTAAGAATTTGTTTAAATGCAATAAACATTTTTTTTTTTTTTTTTTTTTGTATTAAAGACTAGCACTTCCCGCGCGGCTTCACCCGCGTGGATGTCGGAAAATATCCCATGGGAACGTACTACCGGGAATTCCTTTCTTATTTCTTGTCTACATTGTAAAGGGAACCTCTGTGCAAAATTTCAGCTTTCTAGGTTTTCTAGGGGTTTGGGCTGGGCGTTGATGAGTCAGTCAGTCAGCCAGGACTTCTCTTTTTATTTATTTATATAGATTTACTCAATTTATGCAGCAGCTTTTTTTATCCATTTTCACGTGGAATCATGGTCACCCCATAAGTTGTAATGTATGATATTTTAAATTCAATTTATCGTTTAAAGTACTAATACAGCAGAATCGCAATTTATTTGGAATGAATGTAGGTACTCCTATACGTAATTCAGGAAATCGAATTTTGTAAACAAACATGTCATATTTAAAAATATATAGGCAACTATAGAGGGCCGTGCTGAATAAACTAAAATTGGTTTATTTTTCAAATTTAGCAAGTTGTATGAGAAACCAAAGCGGTACATAGGTTACTTGCCGCACATCAATTATTTTCTAATAGTTTTTGGATAAGGGTGTTTTGTCTTTTTTAGATATTTTCTTATAATTAATTTTTCCAGCACGGCCCCCTATGTCACATCTATAAATTATTTATTATTACGAATTCACAATATCTGTTGCGGCACATATAACGTGTTAATAGAGTACATTCCTTGAGTTTAAGAAACTTTTTAAAACGCTATATAATTTTCAAGTTACACGGGGGCCGCGCTGAAAACGTTTGGCCGGCACGACCCCCTTTTTTTGCATATTTCTTCAAAAGTACAGAGGTACATTGAAAAAGAAACCGGTACATATTATACTCCTAGAGGCGAGTACATTCCATTGGTGCACAACCAAAACGCAAATTCTGGGGGGCCGTGCGGGGCAAACGGACATGAAAATCGGAGAGGAGAATCGAAATAACGTGTCTGTGATAACCCGATAAGTCATTTTGACATTTCACATTAACTCTGAACGTCGATTGCACACCCAGGTGTTCAGATAACAATAAAAAATCTATTGTGTCTGCTAATTGGCGTGCGACGGGTTAATACACAGGCACCTACGAATAGGCACAGATTAATACAGATGGGACACTCCGCAGCTTAGGTATGAATGAAGCTACAAGTACGCGGCGGGCTCATCTCACTAGGTCAATTCAGTGTGGGCTGCCGCGCACCGGCCGGCTCGCACGTTAGTTCGATACTCACTCACGCGGCGCGTCGTAAAAGAAGACAACCCTAACGAGTCAGAAGGTATAAGAATTGCGCGATAGAAAGAGAGGCAACTTGTAGGTGAATATAACTTACGTAATAAGCGTTGTGCGACCTGAATTGCAATTTATTGTGTCGTAGCAAGAGTCGCTTTTTATTTAAATGATTTTGCGGAGTGTCCCATCTGTATTAATCTGTGACATAGGCACTGTTTAAAAAATGTAAGTATAACAAAGTACTTAAATCAGTTTGGTCAGGTCTTAAATTAAATTAATTCAAACAACATTATTTTGGTGACACACGTTTCATTGAAAAACACGTCAAACTCACACAAATACAATAATAAAGTCTAAAAAGAAAACAATATTTTATTGCAGATTGTTTGATGTAATGTCCTTGCTAGTACCTAGGTAGGTACTTATCACGAGTACCCAGGACCCAAGAGACACAGCTTTTCTGTGGCTGCCCCAAGAATATCTTCATCTGACACATGGAAAGCTCCAGACTGTTCAATAGCGCATGTTCCCTCAGCTGACAGTTTTGCCGAATCCTCCGGTGAAAATATATTCAGCGTATTCCAAATATATTCGAGTTTATCTTCGAGATGCGGGAATTCTCGTTGTAAAGTGCTGACGATGAACCTAAAATAAAAGTTCATTCTCCAATAATTCGCATCATTTACAACAAATTCTTTGGTCCCGACACTAGGATGTCGTGTGTACAAAGATCTAGAATGATGGCATTAAAAATAAAAATAAACCGACAAACAAAATACAATATTATATAAATAAAGATATGGCACTAGAGCGCGCAAATTGTTGCAGACAAATTCAGACAATTGTTGCAATTTGATTTAGTCTGCTAATGGCGGCGAGCGAAACAAAGCGTGTCCGTGGCGTGACAATATATCTAAAATGCCAAGCTATCTCTGTCTGTATCATACGTTCCGTATTATCTATCGCAGTCGTAGTTGAAAAATACTATACCTACACCTAATATAATAATATGAACCTAAGTACATTTGTAATAACAACGCAACAATATCCGAACGCCGCTCAGTATGAAAGTAGCGTATCTTTCCTTTATAATATCATTGAACTAAGCAGAGATGCAGTTGAGACAGTTATTTTAGTTCAATCTCAGATTTGATGCCACCAACCACACCAGACTGCTTGGAAAGTGAGCTTGTTTTGAACGTTTTTGCTCTGTATTTTCTGATTGCTGTCGCGCAGTCAGTTAAAAACAACAAAACGCAACAGAAAAAAAAAATCCTATGACCATAATTTTATTTACCTGATGCGTTCGTTCAATTCCCGCGCTTGCTTGTGTTCAGCCAGGATTACGTCCTTGGGTTTCTTGGCGCGAACTGACTGGCGCTTGATAGCAGTGGAGAGCTGGTTGCCAAAGCGTTGGGCGCGAACAACGCGCTCTAGGAGCTGGAAACAGATATTTTTATTTAGTAAGTGCATCCTTTATTGTTTAAAAACCTAGACTAGACCACAATGTAGAAAACACTTTTCTTGTATGTATACTATGGGCGTGTTCTAGCTACTGTTTAGCTTCCGGATGGGGTTTTCTTTCAATTAAATTATTAAAACAGGTCACATTATTCGGGTCGGGTCGGTGAATCATTTGGGTTAGGTTAGAACCAGTGACCATTACCTATATAGCTGGTGAATGATTTGGGTTAGGTTAGAACGGGGGTTCCCCCACAGCGCATACTTCCTCGTAGTTTCCCCGAGCCCCTTTGGTCCCCCGGTGGCCGAGACCTTGGAGCCCTCGTTTCTGGATGGGGTGGTTCACTGAACCACCCCATCCAGAAACGAGGGCTCCAAGGGGTGGTTCACTGAACCACCCCATCCAGAAACGAGGGCTCCAAGGTCCTGCACGAGAACAGGGACTGCCCTGTTCCCGTGCAGGGACAACTTCACCCCACCAGCGATGAGCCCGCCGCGGGGGATAGCTCCGCCAGCTGAGGAAGAGGAGGAGGCCCCTCCTGTCACGGAGTCGGAACTCGGCGCGGCGATTCTTCATATCGGCGCCAAGAAGACGGCTCCGGGCCCCGACGGTGTTCCGGCAAAAGTGGTGGCGATTGCTGCCACTGAAATGGAGGAGAGGTTTCGGGACCTCTTCAGCGCATGTCTTGCGTCTGGGAGGTTCCCGAAACCGTGGAAGGAGGGGCAGTTGTGCCTCCTTCGCAAGGAGGGCCGCCCAGAAGACTCCCCGTCGGCATACCGGCCCATCGTTCTGCTCGATGAGGTCGGAAAAATGTTCGAGGGGATAATCGCTGCCCGCGGCCAGAAGCCATCTGCGGAGTATCGGGCCGGACTTGTCGGACGCTCGGTTCGGTTTTCTGGCTGAGCGTTCCACGGTTGACGCCCTGGCCCGCCTTAAGGGCCAGGTGAAAGGGGCGATGGAGGCAGGCGACGGATTGCTGGCTGTGTCATTCGACATAGCCAATGCCTTCAACTCCGTTCCCCACTCCACCATCCGGCAGCGCGCGATGCCGGTAACTTTACGCCGGAGCATGGCCCTTTACGGGGCTCCTATCTGGGAGGACTCCCTCCTGTGGATGGTGTGGAGGGAGTCCTCCGGAGAACGCCGCCGCGTTGCGAGCACCCCAAAGGGCCATAGCTCAGAGTGTGGCGCGGGCCTACCGCACGACGGAATTCTCAGCCTCATGTATTCTGGCCGGCACCCCTCCTTGGGAACTCGAGGTGTGGGTGCTCGCCAGAGTATATGAATGGACGGCGGGGCGAAGGGCGAGAGGAGAACGCCCAGCACCGGAAGAGCGGGAGGCAGTCCGGCGGGAGGCGAGGCACGCCATCGTCGTCCATTGGACGGGGGACCTAGCCACCGCAGCCTTCGGCCGCCGAACCCTCGACGCGATTGGGCCAGTCCTGCGAGAATGGCTCGAGCGGTCTCATGGGTTCCTCTCCTTCCATCTGGTGCAGGTGCTGTCCGGACACGGTTGTTTCGGATCGTACCTGCACCGGATCGGACGGGAGGAGACGCCGTCGTGCCACGAGTGTGGCGCGATATGGGGGACACGGCGCAGCACACCCTGGAGGTGTGCCCGTCGTGGTTCGAGACGCGACGCAATCTCATGACTGTGATCGGACCGGACCTCTCGCTTCCCAGCTTGGTTAACGCCATGCTGGGGGATAAGAGGTCATGGGCAGCAGTCGCTTCCTTCTGCGAGCATGTCATGTCCCAGAAGGAGGCGGCGGAGCGCGCGCGGGAGAACGATCCTCACGCGGCGCCGCTCCGAAGGCGGAGGAGGGGTCGAAGAAGACGTCAGTATGATAGTCATCTCCGACTCCTCCCAGGTGGAGGCCAGCAGGCAATAGGTGTGGGGGCACCCTTGCCTGTATTGCACAGGCACCACCAGTGTCGGACGGGAATAACCAGGTGTTCACGGCCATTCTCGTAGCCCCCGGCGGGGGGGGGAGGGGGGCATGCGGGGCCCGCCAACTAGGCGGGCATGCGCCGGTAGGGTTCTGGAAGTAAAGGCTGAGCCGGTTTCCCATGGCTCTCCCATCACGGCGATGTGGGAACACCGCTGAGTTTTAGTGGGTATACTGTAATTCCGACAGGAGTCCCGCATACCCCGTCTCGTCCCCCACGAGCGGGAATGCGCAACGCATTTTAATTAACAGAAAAAAGTGCTCATGCGGTTGACAACGCCGTGCTTTGATTCACATTTGATTGATGGCTGTTTGCAAATGGCTGCCATGCCATCACAAATATCCCATGACATTAAGTTATCAATTGATGTCATTATTATTATTATTATTGAACTATGAAGTATTGACGTATGGATGCGAAATTGTAATCAATAATTAAAATAGCGTTTCGTTCACTGAGCGCACCACACTACAATGTTTAGAGTAAGGAATTATTAAGTATACTTACTGGTATTGACGCCATTTATGTATTTCATTTTTGTTTCTATACGTTACGCATAGCTAAAGACATATAGGTACGTATTATTTATATGTTATTTTTTTTTATTCTGTATGTTTATCTTTACTTATTGGTAAATTATGTTCAGCTAAACTCACACGTAACCTCAGTGAATAAAGTTAAAAGTTACTTACCCGAGTTATTAGGTCACACAGGGGGGGACGTCATTACGTCATTCGATAGGTAGTTGCTGAAAATCAGCGCCGCTGATGATAGGCTCGTCCGACGTCACGGCATTTTAAAAGGTTAGGTTAGAACAGTGACCATTAACTGACCCAATGCTTGGTCCTCTCAGTGACGCGCGTCTCCTGGATAAGCTCTGCGACGCGCTCCTCCAGCTGTTTGTTGGTAGTGTTGGTCTCTGCCAGCTCTCGGTCCAAACGCTCCTGGTCTTTCAGCAGCTGCTCCAAGTTGACCTTCGCTTCTGTGATCTCCTGCAAGCAACACATTCAAGCGTTAACTGACAATAGGTATTACTAAAAACTTCATGAAATTGCTTGATAGCAACATTCACCACCACGCATCACCAAATTATCTTTCACCATTCATCACTTATATTACCATGGAGAAAAGAATGAAGTATATTATCAACTAACCAACGTATTGCCGGTATACCTACATACGTGTAAAGGTATAACCAGACTGCGGTGGATCGATGACTTCTACCATTCGGGCCGATCTAGTGTGCGGCTGGATCGATCGACGTATGTACGACATCCATCCTGGGTTAATGAGAGTATTTCTGGGTGGTCTCGCTATCGCTCGCTTATTTCTGCGTGATGTTATCGTTGTTGGTTTGTTTTAGAGACTTTACATGTGACGGTATGGCATTCTTGTTTTTATTTTCCCTACACTTTGTGCAAGTGAGAGCAGTAAAAATACGGTTGCGTCCTAACCAAAACGTACGTGACCGAACGGATTTCCATGAATTTGAAACACAGGCCGATCATAACCTGGGTTAGGATATAGGATATTTTTGTCCTGGTAGTAGGTACGTTTGTGGCTGAAGCTGCGGGCAAAAGATATTATCGAATAGGTATACATGGCATTTTTTTTTTGTCAGAGTTGGTCCTATAGTGAAAGTTGTTCATATTCATGGGTACATATCTACCCGATAAAAATTTGGGTAGAAATAAAATAATTGCCCTTTATTTGGGAGATCAATATCGAGTGATTGACCGTAGTTTGGCATCATCATGTATAGGTACCTTGGCAACTCGAGTGACGTCTGCTTTGGCAAGCCTCAGTTTGTGATGGTAGCTTGTCTGCGAGGTGGCTGTAGGGTTCGACTTCACCACCGCGGCTTGTGCCCTGGTCTTCTCAATGACCGTGTCTCGACGCGTCACGTACAGCGCCAAATCATCAGCCAACTTCTCGCTAGTGCGACGAAGTTGTTCTCGACGAACCTATATTTGAATTTAGAATTTGAGATAATTATCAAGTTTTGGAACAACGAACAATGTTATAGGTACTTACGTACTTATTTAAGTATGTCAAAGTTAAAATTACATTAGGTAAGTATCTAAGTAGGTACCTAATTACCTACAAGTAATAATTTTATAGACTTATTACAAACGGTCAATTAAAAATCAACTTTTAGACTACAGTAGATAGTTGATTTAGGTAGAAACTTAGAAATATAACAATGTATGGGTAGAATACATGTGAATTATAAAGAGTCAAATATGGGTTTGTCTAAATAACACTGAAGGTCTATTAGATGGCTATAGCAGTAATGACAATAAAACTTCTATTGTGCCTCGTTAATATCCTTCCTTTTTACAGAACCTTCCATCGGCCAAGGATTTTTATCATTAATCTGACTAGTTTATTAATAACTTTTCAATCTTACCTCCATTCTGTGTATTTCATTCCTCATTACTCCTATTTCGCCAGCGGCTGACTTTGCACTCTTCATGTTTTTCTTCAGTTCTACTGCTAATATTCCCTAAAGTAAAATACATTTATTTATCACAGACTGAAAGGCACACTAAATATTCTGCAAAATAAAAATAACAGTAGATATTATGGCGTTGTAAAAAAATAGCATGTGTGCCTAACGGCACCAAATATCAGCAAAAATGGCAGAGACATCGTTTTATTTTTCCTGTAATCTTTACATAAACTTCTATCACATAGAATAATTTCAGATTTTTCTCTATGCAAACTTCGGAGATAAGGGGGGAACCGTTTTTTTTTTAATTTTTCATCGTAAGTCGAAAACTGTGCGGCCTAAAAAAATTTAAAAAAAAATGTTTGAGAATGTGCAAACAGCGTTCTTTCTTGATACCCCACATGCCACACTTCGAATTTTTAAGACACCCTTTCCAACCACCACCACCGCCCAACATTTTGCAAATAAGAAAGAAATAAAAATACTTATATGTTTTTACATTTTATTTCTTTCTTATTTGCAAAATGTTGGGCAAACGTCATCTAAAACTGTTCCAAATTTCAAGTTGATAGCATTAGTAGTTCTTGAGATATCCAGCTGTGACAGACAGACAGACTGCAGAGTCGCACCTTATGGGTACATTTCTACCATTTTAGTACGGAACCCTAATGTAGGTACATGAAATAGGTTTTATGTTGGAATGACTGAGGAACTATACGACATGACACTGCTGGTATCAATACCCGTGAACAACTGACCTTTCTCTGCCAAATGAGAGCTTCCCTCTGAACGCGATCCAGTTGTTGTGTGAGGTTCATCTTGTCTTTATCCAACTCTTCTATATCTTCCTCTAATTGAATTATTTCGGCTTCAGAGTCCTACAAGAAATTTTTAAACATGATGCTAACTAGAATTATTTTAAAAGGTTTAAAATATGCCATCCCTTTCTTTAAAGCGTATAAAATCTTTACTACGGTATGACCTGTTTTTTAATCTCTGAGACTAAATTGACAAGTGAAAATGTTAAAATGACCTAATCACTGAATGACCTTTTACACTTGTCAATTAGTCTCCGAGGTTAAAAAAATGCACTTTAGCAATTTACACGACTGAACGAATGGGTATAGAATTTTTTCTTTACCCATTCGACGCCTTTGCGTTTTCCAGCAAGTCAGGCTTTACCTTAAGTACTGTAATATCCGCTAGTATCTACACGTCCGTTTTCTTCACCGGTTATCGGACCGTTTTATTTCACCGGTGTTTAGGTTACAAAAATCAATCTGCCTAGCCTTTTCCCAACTATGTGGGGGTCGGCTTCCAGTCTAACCGGATGCAGCTGAATACCAGTATTTTACATGGAGCGACTGCCTGTCTGACCTCCACAACCCAGTAACTGGGTAATACGATACCCCTTGGTAAGACTGGTTGTCAGATTTTCGGGCTTCTGACGACCCGTAACGACTGTCAAAGATCCACGAATGACAACCGCGACCAACGGCTTAACGTGCTTTCCGAGGCACGGAGGAGTCTCGGTATCTAAAGATGGTCACCCATCCACTGACCAACCCCGGCAAGCGTAGCTTAACCTCATGGATCGACCCGTGCGGCTGTTATTACTTAACCACGAGCTCCCGGTGTTTAGGTTACAATTCAAGTACTTATACGTGCACCGGACACCGAACCAATGTCCAACAAAATGTCAAAAACACGGTCCATTATCCAGTGAAAAATAGGACGTCTACACGCGGCCTTAAGGGCCCCACACATTACACAGTCCGCCAGCAGGCGGTCATTCATAAAAACTGTCAAAAACTGTTTATAGGAATGAAATTTTATGAATGCCGGTGGACTGCTGGCGCACTGTAGGTAACTGTGTGGAGGGCCCTTATCTAGTCTTTAGCGCTGCAGTTGGATCATTAGGTAGATCGAAAATCTGCATTTTCCTATCCTTAGACACTTGCAGTTACGTCCTTACCTTGAGACTAGCAGAATACTCGTGCGTGACCGTCATGATGCTTTTCTGCGAGTCCTGGTTCCGATCTAGAGCGTCCTTGCGCGTGCGCTCGAGCACCTCAAGTCTCCCGCGCAACGTTCGCAGCGAGCGCTCCACTCGGTTTTTGTCTGACTCCACCGCATCGGATTCCGCTTGTATGCGCATTATTTTCTGTTCACAGATTTGTATCTCTGAAAATGTGAAGAGTAAAATTGTTTTGTGTATTGGTAGGCTTACCTACTTTCATTGGTAGATTTTAGCTTTCTTCGTTTACGGCCTTCGCTAATGTGCCAGTAACTATGAACCTTTTTGCTTGAAAAAAATCGTGACACTACAAAGCGCAACTTTTAAGACACCTCACTTTGGCTATTGAATGACTGTTTCATGAAATCATGACTTTTTTTAGATTACACTGCTATAATTTAAGGAGTTGTATTATCGATTCTAATGATTATAATTCTGCTCACTTTCGTTATATGTCTACATAATTATGTCAGCGGATAATTATGAACTTCGTTAGTTTATAATCTAACTCGTGACATTGTAAACTGTCGATAAATTGTGACTGTACCATACCTACTACTTACAGTATAACGTATTAACTTTCGATGATGGTTTGACGGACATGGATAGATTATAAACTAACGAGGTTCATAAATAAAGGTACGGTGACATATCTATGGAACTCTTGTGCAAAATTTCATGCTTCTAGACCCGTTCTAGAGTCTATCAGTAAATCTTAGATTTTTGAGTAGGTACTAGCTGACCCGACAGACGTTGTCCTGTCAATAAATGCATACAAAATTCCCATAGAAAATGTACTTTCAGTTTTCCTAAATTTCTCAATTTTCCCGGCAACTTTTCCAATTTTTCTCTGTCTAAGAACCTTCCTCGGACTTCTACAAATATTTGAAAAAAAAATTGCTGAATCGGTCTAGCCGTAGCATTTAGCCATTCATTTTTATTTATTTAGATAAGATATTTGTAGATGCTGACGTTTGCCGATAAGGTTAATGTCTGTGATCATGGCGTGGTGCTGGTCGGCTAGCTTGACCACGTGGCCCTGCTGCCGCAGCCACTCATGCTGCAGCGCCTCCGTGCGCTCGCGGAAGCACTTCGCCTGCTTCTCCAACTCCTCGATTCGACGCTCTTGGGGTGACTTCATCTGGGGACATAAATCATGACAACACAGGTCATTAGCATACCTACCATTAAGGTCTGTCGACTATTCAAATTATGTCTGACACAATCATTATTCTAACATGCCATAATTATATTTTTTGTGTGTGTTCTCTATAAATAAATGAAATTCAGTATGGATTCGACTTTTCAGTATGGACTCGAAGTTTAACGACGAAAGATCCGTGCTTGCAGCGCAATTTCTCATTATTATAGGGACTTAAATCCAATTGGCCAATATGCTACTGCGTCCTGCAATATTGTCGATGCAGTGCATCACTGCATGAAGGCCGAGGAGGCGGTACGGTGTATCAAAATCAAGACCAAGGTAATCTTGAGAGCAGAAAAGTTGGAGTAGCACCAAACTTTTAACTTAAAGTCGTTTGTGATGCGGATTCCATCTCAGCTTCTACAACTCTTCATGTAGGAGTCATATTTCAAACATTGATTTATATTATGAATGTGTAATTGCCACAGGCAGCTTAAGCAGACCATGAAAAACAAAATAAAATGTGTCCCTGAACTCACATCAAACAATTCCTTTAGCGTAAAATACTTCTTCTGTATAATATCCAACTCCCTCTGCTTCTTCAGCATGAGGGACGTGTTCTGGTCGTACTCGGCCTCCATATTATTCATCTCTTTCTCTTTCGCCATCATTATGTTCTGGCTCTCTTCTAGCACCATGTTGTTCCTCCCTTGACAGTTCCGCATCACCTCAATCTCGAGCATCAATTTCGCGTGTTGATTTTCCATTGTCATTAGAGATATTTCCTGTAAGAGAGAACGCAAAGCACGTAAAAAACCGTTAACGCCACACAAAAACCGTTCAACAAAAGACACAACTATTTTGGGGTCGGCTTCCAGTCTAACCAGATGCAGCTGAATACCGTTATTTTACATGAAGTGACTGCCTACTTGACCGGCACAACCCAGTTACGATACCCCTTGGTGACACGGGTTGTCCGACTTTGGGGCTTCTGATTACGCGTAACAACTGTCAAAGATCTACGAATGCCAGCTGGACCGACTTCAGCATTAGTAGCCTCCTGGCCTTTGACGTTACTTTTAGACTGCGGGCATGAAACCAGCGGCGAGGAGTGATGGCCGAGCGGGGCAATGGCGACGGTACAAAATTGTTCCGCCCCCACCGCCTCGCTACAATCGAAGGTCTTCATTTCACTCCACCTTTATAATTCATATATTTTATTTGATTTCTCCATAGTCACCTGTTTCCGGGACATCTCCCTCATCTTCCGGATGCCGTTGGCCATGGACTCCACGGCCTTGTCGTTCAGCAGACAGTCCTGCAAGTTCGACAGTATGTCGTTCTCTAGCTTCAGCTTGTATTCGGTCTTCCTGTCTAACTCCTTGGAAGTGCTCTTCAGTATATTGTTCATTGTTTGGTTTTCCTGCAAGTGACATGGGAAATTAGTTATCATCTATTTTCATTTAAAAAAAAACTGAACCTTGGTATCCACATCATTATTTGCACTAGTAACAACATTCTATGATCACCAAAGTCCAAAACCAAAGTATGTTGATTATTGCAGAACGGAGCAAATGTCACAAATCATTGTAAGATCTGCGATATTTTCTATGTTACCTATACCTTTTTACTTTATAGACATTTGGAAGGCATTTTAGTGCTAACGTAAAGCACGCCCATATAATAAGGTCGTAACATGTCCTGTTCTCAAAATTTCAAAATAATTGATTAAACGAATAGGTTACTTACTGATTTGATCATCTCCTGGTCTCTTTCAGTCATTTCGATGGACTCCGTCAGCTCATTGATGTGAGTTTCTAAAGTCTGCCGCTTTGTTTCCTCGGTGTCATCTGCGAATAGTGATTGGTTTCATTATTTAGTTGTAAATTGCTTTAAGTTTATACTTAAGTAGCATGGGCGAGCCTTTGGTCAAGATCAGGAATCCGAACAATTTTAGAAGAAAATCAAATTAGAAATGTGATTTCAAGCTAGCACGTGCAAGTCTGCGCAAAGATTATACAGGGTGTAAATGTAAACAGTGGCAATCTTTTAAGGGGTCATTGTACTCATCATTATGAACAACTTTTACTATGGGAGCAAACCTGAAATCGCGAAATAAAAATCAGCTGTTCCCTACATTTTGACGAATTATGCGAACATAATAACTGAACAGCTGATTAAAAAAATATGATTCTTTAAATGTATTTTCCTGAGAACTTGATTGAGCAGTTTATACTCACGCAACTTATTAGAATGGTCGATATCGTATATAAGTTTATCCTTGTGCAAGGTGATCTCTTTGCCCTTGTTCATCTCCTCCATCATCATCTTCTTAGTGATATCCAGAGAGTGAATCAATGTACGGTAGTTATCTTGTAAAGACCTGTAAGTAGAAATATGGTCGAAGTATAAAATGCTCTTGAATCCACATTTTACAGTTTTGGTGTCCCACGCTGGGCGCCAAAACTGTGAAGTTAGAAAACATGGCATAACGCTAGTATTCCTCTTAGGATTAGGTAGAACTACTGAGGTGTAATATAGCACACCCAATTATCGCCAGTTACGAAGTCCAAAACAGGGTCAAATTAAATTATCTAGCGCAAGTCCGCAGACGTGAAGGGTTTAGCATGATAAAACAAAAATAAATTAATTAACACTGAGCGGAGCGACGTTATAATACGTAAAATTTGATAAACGCTATTTGACACAACGTTTAATCACGTCAGCAAAAAATATGTCTTTCTTTAAAGAACGTGTATAAACGGCTGCGTCCTATACCAATTCCTTCAAGCTACGTCATCGCGCCGTATCACTATAAATTTTCGGACTGCTAGCGCCAGTCCACGTTAGTTTTGTTGTACACTTTTTAAGGCTACTCACACACATACATTATAATTACGCGTACATTCGCAACGTCGACGTGTAGTAACGGTTGTGTCACATTTCATATTATTAAATCTTTGCTTGTATGAAAAACCAGAACGTCACTAATCGTCATATATTTTGTATGATAAAATAGTGTGCCGCGCAACAAACATTTGAATACGCAGATGCTCAGCTGAAAGTGTTAATGATGTTGATTGATGAAAAAATTTTGGTGTCATCAACCGACCGACAGTAGGTACTATAACAGTGTATAACTAAGTTACTTTAAAATCATCAATCTGCCTAGCCTTTTCCCAACTATGTTGGGGTCGGCTTCCAGTCTAACCGGATGTAGCTGAATACCAGTATTTTACATGAAGCGACTGCCTATCAGACCTCCACAACCCAGTAACTGGGTAATACGATACCCCTTGGTAAGACTGGTTGTCAGACTTTCGGGCTTCTGACGACCCGTAACGACTATCAAAGATCCACGAATGACAGCCGGACCAACAGCTTAACGTGCTTTGCGAGTAGTGTTGCCAGGTCCAAATTGTTTTAAATCGGGGCAGAAGGTAAAAAAAATCGGGATTTAGGGTTGTAGATCGGGACAAAGAAAAAAAAAACCGGTCAAGAGCAGCCGGACTCGCGCACCGATGAAAAAGTGTGCTATTTAGATACATCGTTTTATTTTTCCTGTAATCTTTACATAAACTTCTATCACATAGAATAATTTCAGATTTTTGTATAGGTCTGTAAACTTCGGAGATAGGGGCGGGGGACGATATTTTTTGTTACATTTTTCATCAAAAGCCGTAAACTATGCCTAAAAAAAAAATTTTTTTTGAGAATGTGCAAACAGCGCTCTTTCATATGATACCCCACATGCCCTAGTAGCCCTACTTCGAATTTTTAAGACCCCCTTTCAGTCCCTGTTTAAAAAAAAACACAATACCATTTTAATTTATTTCTTATTTGCAAAATAGTTGGGCAAACGTCATCTAAAACTGTTCCAAACAAGTTGATAGCATTAGTAGTTCTTGAGATATCCAGCTGTGTCAGACAGACAGACAGACTGAGTCGCACCATAAGGTTCCTTTTTACCATTTTGGTACGGAACCATTACAAGGTTTTTTTTTAAATTAATTAATTTTTAATTAAGTAAATTAATTATGTTTTTCGTTACACTTTGCTGCCTTGTTTTTTATTTATAACGCAGTTATAAAATTCACTGCAAGTCATGCTAAAGTCTATAATGGTTGTTACTAAATTTCTTGATTTATCGGGACATTTATTGGTGCAAATCGGGACGCGTCCCCAGACCCCTAAAAATCGGGACGTCCCGCGCAAATCGGGACACCTGGCAACGCTATTCCGAGGCACTGAGGAGTCTCGCTATGTAAAGATAGTCACCCATCCACGGACCAACCCCAGCAAGCGTAGCTTAACCTGATGGATCGACCCGTGCGGCTGTTATTACTTAGCCACGAGCTCTAAGTTACTTAAAATATCAGTTTAAAATTCAGTCTCTTCACTTACCTACTTATAATCTACTTATATTATACTAACTTACAATCAAGTCTTAGTTAACATAACAAACTTGATGGCTATCGATCTAACTAACACGTTAAAACAGATTTTATTAACTCACACTTCAAGTAACAACACCACCAGCTGTCATTGACCCCAAAAAAGCCTTTAGCCTACTTTTAAATTGTTTTTTACTTATAATGATATTACGTAAAAGTGTGGCTCACGCCTTTAAGCAGTATAGTCGCCCAATTGGTATAGGGCTCCCCCATTTCTTTCCACTGATTCCTGTCCCTAGCTTTATTCATCAATCCTGGTCCTCCCTGGTCCTCCCAATATATGTCTTCTACACTTACTTATAATCATCCCTGACGGAGTCGTACACCCTGTCCCTCTGTTTAATGTTCACGATGACGGAGTTCCACAGACTGACCAGACGCCGTTTGTCAAGTTCCAGGTCTTCTAACTCAGCTGCGTATGCTGTCACCTAAGGGATCAGATTAAATTTGAATCTGTATATTTGAAGACTAGGTTATATAGAAACTAAATGTGATGTTAATATCAGGATCTTCTGTCCTCTCTGCCACAGAATACATAATAGTACAAGTACAGAAGATTCTCTCCGCAAAATCATTTAAATAAATAGCGACTCTTCCTACGACACAATAAAGTGCAATTCAGGTCGTACAACGTTAATTACTTACACTTACATTCACCTAGAAGTTGCCTCTCTTTCTATCGCGTAGCTCTTATACCTTCTGATTCGTTAGGGTTGTCTTCTACGACGCGGCGCGTAAGTGAGTATAAGTAAAAGTACTCTGTGGTGAGTATCGAACTAACGTGCGAGCCGGCTGTTGCACGGCAGCCCACATGGAATTAGCGTCGACAAGTCGTGCCCGCCGCGTACTTGTAGCTTCATACCTAAAATGCGGAGTGCGCCTACCCTGTCTCTGCTTTAGTGAAATGGAATTATACTGTCTTCCTGTGTCGCGACATTGGCGCACACCAGGCGAATCCGGTCCTAATGATGTGGACTTATCCTGTTTGTTATACGAAATGATAGGTTACAAAAAAACTTAGTACCTACCTTATCGTTGCCGCCGGGGTCGCGGGTTGTTCGAAAGAGATACCGTGGGCCGTGGCCCTGGCAACTGAAGGACACGGGTGGGTTTTAGTCAGTAAAAGTCTGACACGCCCTTCCGCTCCACCCAGAGCGGGAGAAGTCATTTGATGATTTCCCATCCATAAAAATAAAATAAAAAAGGTACCTTATCGTTTACTTTCTCCATCTCGCCGTTTTTTATTTCCAGCTGTTTCTTGAACATCTCCAGTTTGGACTCTAGCTTCCACACTTCATTGCTCAGACCAAATAGGAACATGTCCTGTAAAGAATCAAATATATTTTATTTGTTTAGGAGAATGTACTATAGAGGAAAGTTACTTAAAAACAACGTAAGGACTATTCTTGCTTGCAGCGCTAGGCTGCTATAGTAACGTTGCTAACAGATGTTGTCATCGTGTGCACGGGATTTTGTTTTCAAATTGGTCAGTCATGAACAGTTTTCCAGCCCATATTCGGCCGCATTGATGCTTTTTAGCGGAAAACGGTAAGTAGATTGGTATGCTGGTGGTATATAGGTACTGTAGAGACTTGAACCTTATGCTTTTTAGCATGCAACCTCCGCGGATGTTTAAATAGTTTATGAGACGAACTTAGTTTTTTTTTAATCGATGTTAGTCAGGCGTACACGGGTCGAAGTGTTAGATAGAAAAGATTATATATTAAATATATTAACGATTATATCAAAGTTCTATACATAATAGTCTATTATTTAAGCGGTCCCAAAGGTAAGGGTCCTGCAGGCCTTTACTGTACCTACTACTATTTGTACAGATCATTCCTCCGCACGAGCTTTTTAACAAATTGCAATCTCTGCCCTCATTTTTTCAAGCAAGGAAGGAGCGCTCTACATACAATTTCAAGTTCCTACTAGTTGCCTCTTCTCATCAGCGAGGGCTCGCTTCTATGATCTTAACTTGTCAGACATGCGCTTACTGACGGACAGGTCTCAGGTCAGAGTCGGTTTCGTCACGAAACGCCTCACCACACCCCACATCAATGGCCTTCCCCTTTGTTGTTAAAAAGAAGCACTACAACTGAGTAACTTGTAAGTGTCGTACCAGCTGCCTCTTCTCATCAGCAAGGGCTCGCTTCTCTGCTTTCATCTTGTCAGACACGCGCTGACTGAAGGTCAAATCCGTGTCGGTCTCGTCGCGCCACGCCTCCAGCTGCCGGCAGAGAGCGGCCAGAGCTTCCATCTCCTCTATGGCTTCGCGCTCTGAATATGGAAAATATATTTCATTATAAAATATACCCACTTATTGATAGAAATGGATGTGTGTGAGTAATTAAAACTTATGGTGACATGTTTCGTAGTTCTTCTTGTTTATGGATAACTCGCCTTAATAAGAATGTTAGCCGGACAACAAGATGTTAACGGGATTATGGGAATTATTACCCAAATACGGCGAAGATATAGGTAAAGTAAAAAGTTTATAAAACGAAGATTCAGAATGTTATGAATTTGTCAGCTTAAAAAAACTTTCTACTAGAAACCGCCTTTAAGTCCATGGTTGAATATTGCTACCAAGTTAGCAATACGCTAATAACTTCTCGATATAAGTCAGGGAAATTAATTTTTAAGCAAATTGACTACCAACATAAATACTCCTTATACAGGGTCCAATTAAAGTAAGCTAGCGAAACTCCGCAGACGTAAGGACCGAAACAAAAAAAAAAAAAAAAAGATTTGCTAATTTTGTTTTGATGAATGACCGTTGGTGTTGTTACTTGAAGTTTTATCGTGTTTAGATATCGATACCCATCACGTCGGTGTAGTTTACACAAAAAAAAACTGATATTTTAAGGTGCAGTCATAAAAAATCAGTTTTCTGAAGGCGGTTGATGACCCCAAAAAAAAAACAATTTAATTCCTTTTTTTGTTTTCTCATGTTTAGATATCGATATCTGCAGAGTTTCGTTAGCTAATTTATTTTGACCCTTTAAATTCAAATATCAACAGTCGTTCTTTGACAGTTGTATGAAATGGTTATACTCGTAACAAATAATTTCCCTCACAGGGGCCGTACTATAACGTGAAAAAAGACCATGGAACCATCATGGTTTCAGTGTGTGTGAGAGAGCTATACGACCTAATAGCACCTTCCTTTTTTCACAGCGGAACCATGATGGATCCATGATCTTTTATTACGTAATAGTACGTCCCCTGTACCTACTTACCTAGGTATTATAGGTAAGTGGTTAAGTACCTACCTCTAACTATATCCTCATCTAGCTTAGCTTTGGCTTTCTTATGCTTCTCGTTGGACTCTCTGGCACGTTTATCAGCTGCTTCCCGCTCCAAAGTGCGCTGCGCTAAAGTTGCTTCATATTCCTCTATCAGCACCTGCGACAACATAATTCTGCATAACAAAAGAGAAGTCCTGACTGACTGACTGACTCTTCAACGCCCAGCCCAAACCATTGGACCATCTTATATCTATGCATTGGACCTAGAAAGCTGAAATTTTGCACAGAGGTTCCCTTTATAATGTAGACAAGGAATAAAGAACGATTTTCGTTCCCGTGGGATATTTTCCGACATCTACGCGGGCAAAGCCGCGCGAAGTGCTAATTGTAAATAACTGTTACCTACTTTTCATCATTTATCGGTAACAAAGATTTCGTAAACATTTTAGTCCAGACAGAACGGTGGATGTTGATAATTGATTTTAATCAAACTTACGACCAAACGAAAGCCAGACTGAAATACCAAAAATATCGATATTCCCGCCGTTGTTCCTACTATGTTCTGTAGCTAGCTGTTGCGAGTCAAAACTCGTACAATCTACAGAACAGAGGATAGTTGACTTAAAGGTAAACGCACAATGTCAGCGCCGAAAGAATCGACCGCGCCGAACGAAACGAAGTTCATACCTATTCTTCCGGCGATGGCCAGGCACACTCCGCATTTTAGGTACGAAGCTACAAGTACGCGGCGGGCTCGACTTGTGGACATACTCGTAATTCAGTGTGGGTGGGCTGCCGCGCACCGGCCGGCTCGCACGTTAGTTCGATACTCACTCACGCGCCGCGTCGTAAAAGAAGACAACCCTAACGAGTGAGAAGGTATAAGAGTTACGCGATAGAAAGAGAGGAAACTTCTAGGTGAATATAACTGTAAGTAATTAACGCTGTGCGATCTGAATTGCACTTCATTGTGTCGTAGCAAGAGTCGCTACGTATTAAAATGATTTTGCGGAGTGAATCTTCTGTACTTGTACTATTCTGCGGCGATATGTCTGATTCGGCGCGACGATAAGTGTGCGAGATTTCATAGGATAGGATTTCATAAGTAAAATCCGATTCTTTCGGCTCCATCGCTTCCTTCGGCTCTGATAAGTTAGTGTGCATTTACCTTTAAGCAGAGGAAGAGTTAAATAAAACAATTTAAATTATTTAATACCCTTAGCCGACGTTCGCACGGGCGTAAAAAAATCGCGGCGATTTTTTTTCGCGCACTGCATTTTCAACGCTCTGCTTAGCGCCGGGAGTTGAAAATCCAACAGTGTGTTTTTCGTCGCGCTGGGATGCACTCTGTTTTTGTTAGGTTGGATTCTCGAAGCTCGGCTCAACACCGAGAGTTGAAAATCCAGTGCGCGATAAAATCCCGCCGCGATTTTTTTACGTCTGTGCGAACTTCGGCTTACTCAGTTGGTAGGTACAGTATTACTAACCTTTACTCTAAAAGCAGTCTAGCCATAAATATAGGTACCTAACAAGTTATTAGGCAAGGAAGCCGTAAAGACGCGGTAATTAATTTAATATAAGTAGTTGTAAGTAGGTAAATGTAATGCACATACCCTTTGCGCGTTAGTGTCATGGTCGCTCCGATAGATGGTCTCCAGGTCCCTGTCATATTGCTGCTTACTCAGCCTTAGGTCCTCACGCTATAACAGAAGAAATAGCTGGTAATGCTTGGCTGGGGTTGTTCCACCGCGCTCCAAAACTCATTGTTCTCAAAATTTTAATGTTCATACATTGATTCGACTGCGCTCCAAGAATTTTTAGCAATAAAATATTTTAGTTCCACCGCACCGCGCTCCGAGAAATATTGAGTAGAGTTAGCAAAAAAAATAATTTAGCATGAAACATATTACTTATGTATTAAATATCATAAAAAAATAAAAAATGCATATCAAATATCATGGGACACCTCAAGAGTATTGACCTTGACCTTAGGGTCATTGACCTTCGAATTCGGATCTTGAGTTTCGAAATTTTGACCTTGACGGTCAAAATTTCGAAACTCAAGATCCGTGATTCTCATAAGGTGGTGCTGACCTTGACCTCATGGTCATTGACCTTTAGGTCAAAGTTCCAAAATTCCGAAAGTCAAAATACGTGATTCTGCTAAGGTAACTGAACTTGCAGGGTCATCGACTTTGGTGGCAAGGTCAAAATTCCGAAAGTCAAGACACGTGATCCTCTTAAGGTCAAAATTTTGAAAGTCAAAATACGTGATTCTCCTAAGGTCAAAATTCCGAAAGTCAAGATCCGTGATTCTCATAAGGTGCTGACCTTGACCTCAGGGTCATTGAACCTTATGTATAGTCAAGTTATAGGTCAAGGTCAAAGTTCCGAAAGTCGAGATCTACTAAGACTGATTCTACTAAGGTCACTGACCTTGACCTCAGGGTCATTGACCTAGCGGTCAAGGTCAAAATTCCAAAAGTCAAGAAACGTGATTCTCCTAAGACGTAATCGAATGAAAGTGGCGCCAACCAACGTTTATCATAATTCATTTGCGTTATGTTAGAACAGTGACCATTACCTCTATTGTTGGTAAATCATTTGGGTTAGGTTAGGTTAGATTAGGTTCGGAGGGGGGCCGGATGAAAGGGCTGTGCCGGATTCCCAGTCCTCCTCCACTCAGACGATGCGGGAGTGCCGCTGGGTCGTTTAGTGGGTATACCGGTTCTACCGGGGAGTCCCACATACCCCACCCATCCACCGATGGGTGGGTATGCGTAATGCATGTTTCCCAGCGTGAACAAAAAAAAAAAAAAGGTTAGATTAGGTTAGAACAGTGACCGCCACGAGCGCCATAAAGTGCGAAATGGCCTTGAGCATTTTGACACACGAGATGAATCCACGGTAAAAAAATACTACCGATATTTATATTTGTGTTCTACTTATTTTATTTTGGAGTGCTGGAATCATTTTGGTACTTATAATTTTTTTAAATAATATACCTAGGTAATAAAAACTTGGAGCCCAGTGGAATGCATTCCTGGAGCGCGGTGGAACAACCCCTTGGCTGTATGATGAAAATAAAGATGGACATAACGAAGTCATTAAGCTAACTTTATTCAAGCTAAGTTAGGTTTATGTATGGTCTGAATCAGGCTACCTTGCTGCTAGGTGCTACTAGCGGTGTCTAAGCTACGACATATTGTCTATCAGATGATAATTTGACGACACGGTTGGCGCAGTGGTTGAGCGATTGACTGCTGCGCAGCATGTCGCGGGTTCGATTCCCGCACGGAACAAATATTTGTACGACCTACAAGTATTTGTTCCGAGTCTGGGTGTTTTTCTATCTATAATATGTATGTATTTACAAAAAAAAAATGTATATAAGTAGTTTATCAGCCATCTCGTTACCATAACACAAGCATTAGGTTGCTTAGCTTGGTACTAGATGGCGTTGTGTGAAATGTCCAAGCATATTTATTATTTATTTATTTAATTCCACCAGAAGAAGAAACGAAGAAAGGATAAGAAGTGTAAGCGGGGCAGGTAATATGCGCTTTGTGAGTAGACTTTATCTTCGTTGAACCCTTTTTCTACCAGAGCTAAAGCTATGCTTTAATCTAATAAATAAAAATAAGGTATATTTATGCGACGAATTGAGAACCTCCTTCTTTTTGAAGTCGGTTAAAAATAGTCTATTTCCTTTGGTCACGCCATAACTTGAGAATGCCTTGACCGATTAGAAAATTTTGTTTTTGATTTAAGCGTTTTGCTCTTTACTGGGGTGGTTTAAAAGAAAAAAGAAATTGAAATTTGGACAAACGTCTGGCGAGTCAGCTAGTACACTATGAAAATCAAACAATCCTATTGGTTATAACATTACACCCATCACCATTGGTCATCATTGGTTTTTGTCATTGGATGACATCCTTCGCTACGCAGCTGAGCACATCTCGGGTAAAAACGCAGCATCAGGCTAGCCATTAAATTATCGAAAATCATATTATGTTATCTACCACATTGTCGGCACTATAGGTCTTTTGTAAGGAACCAATTCTTTCCTATATAATATTGTTTGTAAGTACATGACTGTTTGTTGCCAAAATAAAATAAAATAAAAAATTAAAATAAAATTATCTGTAGGTAAATACTTAGGTCCAACAACGGCTTAGGTTAAACAACGGCAGCTTACCAGATTGAGTATCTCCTCTTCGGCGATGGCGTTCTCCTTCAAGAGGAACTGCTTGAGCGTCTCCTGGAACTTCTGCATGAGCGGGTGCGTGGACTCCAGCACCGCTGGCATCGCTCCGATGTCACGCTGGGCGCGCCATCTGAATAAGCTTTCTTAGTTAAGTTCCGCGTCGAAAGTGTTAATGATTGAACGACACTTTTACTTCAAATCCCAAGCGCCTGTAATCAAATTTAAAAAAAATCAGCTGCTCCCTACATTTTCACGAGTTTGATGTTCATAAATGTACTGAACAACTGATTTTTTTTCGCGATTTCCGTTTTGGTCCCATAAAAGTTGTTCATAATGATGAGGTTGTGCTTGTGCGTTATTTATGTTACACCTTGTTGTATAATAAAAGAAAGTTGTGTTAGTTACACTATTTATAACTCAAGAACGGCTGAACCGATTTGGCTGAAAATTGGTGGGGAGGTAGCTTAGAACCAGGAGACGGACATAGGATACTTTAAAAAAAAGACGGATAAAACGTGGTATAACAACGGCTGGACCGATTTAGATAAATTTTTTTGTGTATATTTGAATGGGTTCCTGGATGGTTTGAAAACACAATTGGAACCGGTAGGTGGCGCTGCAGTCGGGTTCTAGGATCGTTCAGACAGGACAACGTCTGTCGGGTCCGCTAGTGGAGTAAATAATACTAACTTGTCAAAAGCGGCCCTGCCCGACTTATTACAGCGGCACTTGTCGACAGGGCAAGCGCACGCGCAGGGGCACACCTCTTCATCAAATGGAGGGTGATCGCATTCGCAGATAGACTCCTGAAACAATGGAGACCATTAGTGTGAATGATAAGGAGATTTTTTCTTTGGTGATAAGTAGTTTCTATTCGCGGTTGTCTTGCTAGGCTCTAGTAGGAGCTACGTATTAGGTATGCCATTTAAACATACCTCCTAATAATCTTTAAAAGCTGTTTATCCCTTCATTAGCAATATTATAATTATAATTAAAAATATACTACGAAATGTCAAATTCCAAACTGCATCCAGTGATGGATTACTTTTTATTAAATAGTTAATTTCTAATTTTATACGATTTTATTTGCACTTTTACGACATAATTCCGGTGCGCGGGAGAATAGCAAACTAGACAGCCATAACGCCATTTCACTTACACACCGAGCTAAACCAAGCTTGGAACCAGGGCCTTAAAAAGCCATTGTGTCTCGCGTGGATCCACGTTCCGGGATACGAAGGGTTAAGTCATGGTGACTTGCACTTGACCACTCCACTACCGGAAACGCGACAATGATTTCGCTTTTTAATTGTTTCTGTGATTACGCCATTCAACCGGTTAAGTCCCATTTACTCGACGCAACTTTCTTGCCTGTGACACACTTACTTACAATAAAATTGAAGCAACAAATTACCTACTTGCCGCGTTTAAACACTGTTTAGACCATAGATATTATAAGAAAGGTTTAGACTGCAGGTGGAACTTTTATTATTGCTGCAACATAAGGATGCTACAGGCAATTATATGGCACCGTGTAAATCAGGCTTTTAAGTTTAGGCACACGAAAAAAGATCGAGAAAATACTAAAATGAATTACTAACATCATACACAATCGTCTCATGCCTGAACAGGAGGCATGTTGGCTCATGGATGACGATGCCGATCTCATCCCCGGGGCACTCGCAGTTCACACTGAGAAGGGACTCTTCAGTTGTACTGTCCTCGGTACAAACGCAGGGCATCGAAGTCCCTGACTTTGCAGTCTCCGACATTTTGGGTCGGCTTTCGGTTTCTTTCGCGAAACTATAAAAAACAAATGTAAGTATATTAATTATAGTAAATCAAGCAGCCGATTGAAAGACATAAAAAATTGTCAAATTGTCAACGAACAGTTTTGTTTGTTGCTACGCAACAGTAATTTTTAATAATTTTATGGCAGCATAGGACAGTATGTTTGGTTATCGAATCTCCTTGGGTGAAGCGTTGTCACTCTATGAGTGTTGCCATAGCAACGTTGTGTCAACAAAAGCGCGGGATCGTCGCATGGATGCGAAGTAAATAAATATTTTGTGAATTTGTGATCTGATATTTAAAATTAATAACTATGGTAAGCAGCATTATTATTTGTTGATAAAAAATAACTAAGAAATCTTTTAACTCTTGAAATCTATAAAGAAAGTGGATTTTTCGTCAAATTATGGATTCTTTGGAAGTGCAATAATTTCTGCCTCTATTTATAAGTAATGTGTTTTGTTTTAGATTCTATCTCGTTCAAAACCTGCGACTGAGAGCAGAGTAAATACAAGCACCAGTTCCGCCAAGAAAAGCTTTCCAGAGTTAGAAGACTTTCTGCTGAAGAGGGACTATGTCGGCGCTCTTACCATGTTGGAGGTGAGTACGTGACGTGGTTTGTTTGAACCACGAAATGAATATACCTACAGTTAGTAGATAAAAAGTATTAATCTCTTCTAGTTCCTCAAACACGAGGGTAATGCAGACGTTTGGCCAGACGTTTGGAGCGCGTGGTGCTGGTTCCACCTGGGCGAGTACCGGCGCGCTCTGGACGTCTACCTGCGCGTACGCACGCGGGACAAGCTCGACGCGCGTGTGTCTGACTACATCGGCATGGATATCGCTGTGTGCTACTTTTATTTAGGTTTATGGGCCTTGCTTGGTCTCTTAAGTTTGTTGTTGCTACTTCATGACAGTGTTTGACTAATTATTTCGATTCAAACAATTATAACAGTTAACTGCAGAATTACTGCATCATAAGATTTATAAGTCAAGTCACCAAACTTAGTCAGGCCACACAGATTAATACAGATGGGACACTCCGCAGTTTAGGTATGATCCGAAGCTACAAGTAGGTACACGGCGTGCCCCGTCCACGGGGCTAATTCAGTAGAAATGCCGCGCGCCGAAGGTATAAGAGTTACGCGATAGAAAGGGAGGCAATGTGTACCTAGGTGAATATAACTGTAGGTAATTAGCGTTCTGCTAACTGAATTGCACTTTATTGTGTCATAGCAAGAGTCGCTTTTTATTTAAATGATTTTGGGGAGTGTTCCATCTGTATTATCTGTGGTCAGGCGTTCAAAAACAGTAGCTTTTTATTGAAGCAAATAGAACTTTACTTCCATTCTGTCTTTGTACGATTCGTTTCAGGTATGTACCAAGAATCACAAGAATCTGCCGAAGAAGCACCTAAATGTTCTTTGAAGGTAGGTATTTGTTTTTTTTTGCATATGCATCGATAGTCAGAGGAGCTCGTGGCTAAGTATTAATAACAGCCGCACGGGTCGATCCATCAGGGTTGGACCGTGGATGGGTGACCATCTTTACTTACCGAGACTCCTCTGTGCCTCGGAAAGCACGTTAAGCCGTTGTACCGGCTGCGTATATAGAAATGCTACTTCAGTACGTCCCCTCAGGCGGAGACGATAGTCATTTCCAGGCGTTAAACACACGTAAATGCTAGTAAATGCTAATTCCGCGTAAATGCTACTGAATACTAGCATTTACGTGTGGGAATGCGCTAACTCTAGGTATTCGTCTCCGCCTGAGGGGACGTACTGAATTAGCATTTCTATATAAGCGTCCCGGCTGTCATTCGTGGATCTTTGACTGCCGTTACGGGTCGTCAGAAGCCCGAAAGTCTGACAACCAGTCTTACCAAGGGGTAAGGTATTACCCGGTTACTGGGTTGTGGAGGTCAGATAGGCAGTCGTTCCATGTAAAATACTGGTCAGCTGGAAGCCGACCCCAACATAATTGGGAAAAGGCTGGGCAGATTGATTGATATGCAGAGAGTCAGTTAAATGTGCTACTGCTTTCAAAGAGCATCTAAAATATCTTAAATTCATCCCCAGACCCGTCTACAATTCCACCTGGCTCACAAGCTAAGTGACGAGGAATCTTTGATGCGCGCACACGCAACACTTCGCGACGTGCCCGAAGACCAACTGTGTCTGGCTTCAGTTCATTACCTGAGAGCTCATTACCAAGAAGCTATTGATGTTTATAAGAAGCTGTTGTTGGAAAGACGGTAGGTCTAGATATCATTAAGTTATGAGGACATTTTATAGCGTTATTGACTCACATAGAGAGCTGCAAACATATAAACCTATATACTTACAGAGAAAAATTTCAATTTTTTTTTTTTACGTTCTGTTACTTATTTCTCGCGTCTTCCAGTACTTTTTTGCAAAAACCTTAATGTAGGGTACAGACAGCAGCTTTACGATTTTATTATTATGTAGGTATAGATATAGATTAAAGTCGCTTTTCATGTCTGTCTGTGTGGCTGCGTTATTCTTCTGAACTGCACAACGGATTTTGAAGCGGTTTTCACCTTAGCAATATATCGATGTTTTGTCAAACCGTAAAACCGTGTGAGGCATGAGAGGCAGGTCGCTAGATACCTATGATAAATTTTATGACTTACAGATATAAAAGATTTGAAAAAGGCGACATGGAGTGGGTTAAGATGTTGCCTTCTATCGAAGGGTAAATCACCTAATTAATATTATACTTTGCCTAGGTATAATATACGCGCCACAAAAAATGAGACTTGACCGCGCCTCCCACGCTCTTTCCGCCGCCCCTATGACTCCCGTTTCTTCCCGCGCCTCAGACCTCATAGTGGTATGAGGTAAAGAGACCTAAAATTGTCTACTGCGCAAGGTGTGTCAAGTCTCATCTTTTGTGGCGCGTATTTTAGTCAGTAATATACGACGGAATAATTTCATTAGCTTCTTTGTCTTATTAGTTTCTTTCTGGTTTTGGTGGTAGCTGCGTAGGGAGGGCAAAAGTTGTGTAATTTATTGCGATTGTTTCCCGATGTAGATACTGTTAGATACAAATGTAGAAAACATCATTATCATCTTTGTAGCCTTTTCCCAACTATGTTGGGGACGGCTTGCAGCCTAGCCGGATGCAGCTGAATACCAGTATTTTACATGGGGCGACTGTCTAACCTGAAGTTCACAACCCAGTTAGGTAATAGCTTAACCTGATCAATCGACCCATGCCGCTATTATTACTTAGACACGCAGAAGCCCCTCTATAGAAAACATCATGTAGGTACCTAGACACAAATGTTTTAGATATCATCTGATTATCATAGCAGTCGAGAATAAATAAATAATAAATAAATAAATAAATATCCTTGGACATTTCACACAACGCCATCTAGTCCCAAGCTAAGCAACCTAATGCTTGTGTTATGGTAACGAGATGGCTGATAAACTACTTATATACATTTTTTTTTGTAAATACATACATATTATAGATAGAAAAACACCCAGACTCGGAACAAATACTTGTAGGTCGTACAAATATTTGTTCCGTGCAGACAGAACTCAAAAAAAAAAACTCGTCATATTTTTCGTCTTGCATCTTTAACATCCTTCCTGTATCATCAACATTCTTCTTGCATCCCCCAGCACATTTATGGCACTGAACGTGTACGTGGCCCTGTGCTATTACAAGCTGGATTACTACGATGTGTCCCAGGAGGTGCTGGGGGTCTACCTAGCTCAGCACCCCACCTCCACCGTCGCGGGGAACCTGAAGGCTTGCAATCTTTTCAGGTAAACGTTCTTTATTAATTTATGTTATTTACGTTCCTTCTTTAAATATATAATTCCCGACCGACACAAAATTATGTAGGTACTTATTTATTTAGAATCATCGATAATAATAGTAATTTATACATATTGTTATGGTCGCGAATCATATTTTGAACAAAATATAGCCTCATACAGTCCGCGAGGCGTAAGCTGTGCTTTGCATTTGTGCGAGTGATCACCAAAATAGTACGAGAGCCCAAGACCAAAATTTTTGTCTTATCGTTTTACGTAAGGCAAAATCTTCAATCGACTTATCGTTTTACGTTTTACAACGATGCGACATGATTTTGGTCATGGCCTCTCGTACTAGAAGAACAAAAGCCGTTTGCCAAAAAGCAGTATAAGCCGGTTTTAAACCAAGTAAAGGACGAATCGCGCTCTATGCCGGACGTCACACCTACACTATCACTCACACAAATGCAAAGCTCAGCTTAATCTTAAAAAAGACGCTAAGAAGCCTCGAAATCTGATTTTGAAAATGAATGTGGAGATGTACAGAGAGTAAAGGGCGCTGACCACTTTGTCTCATTTCTTGACTCTCCCACTTCCCCTAGTTATCTAGCACAGGAGAGATATATCTGTATACAGAACACAGAACAGTTACACACACAGAACTGAATACAGAACAGATATATCTGTTCTGTGTTATTTAGCCCCCCACGTTCAGTACATTTGTACCAACCACAATAAATATCTACGTTCATCAAATAATCGCCTTCTTCAATGTCCCCACTCACCGCACAGACTTCATTCACTCTTCCTTCTTGGTTCAATCTATTTCTGTGTGCTCCCCTGGAAATTAAGATGGCAACCAACGATTATACATTCGATTCTTTAAATAAGGTCCAAAAATCCTATTAGATACTTAAATATTCTTTCATCAATAATTAAGTAATGCAAAATCCAGAAAAGAAACAGGCGGACCAATTTTTTCTCCAGAACATGTTCACAGACTACTACATTTTCAGATTATACAACGGTAAGGCAGCTGAAAACGAACTGAAGCAAATGACTTCAGATCAGCACACCTTCGGGCAGGATCTAGTCAAGCATAATCTTGTAGTCTTCAAAAATGGCGAAGGAGCTTTAAAGGTAACTTACATCAAATACGTAGGTCTATGGTCCCCTGCAGCTCTAAAAAAATCAAGCTTCTAAGTCAACGCAATAAAAAAATGTCTATAGAAGCGACATTTTTTGATACTCACAAGTAAATCAAAACATAAACGGTACTTCCCGTTGACTTAGAATCATGAAATTTGGCAAGAAGTAAGGTCTCACAGCACAAAAGGAAAACATTCCGATAATTTTTACTTTGTAATTTAATCACATACAAATTTTTTTTTTTTGGGATTACACTGTTAAGTTTGTTTTTGGAATAAATTCTTTTCAACTACGGAACCCTTCATTGTGCGTGGTCAAAGCCATTGATTGTACCAAATAAAATAAATCCTGAATATGGAAAGATGTCTTCATAATATTTCAGTGTTGGCCTCAAAGTATAAGTTGTTCATAATTCTGTACAATGTCTACTTTACACTTTGTAGATGACCTGTAGATACCTTTCCCCAGGTCTTACCAGAACTAGTGGACGTGGTGCCAGAAGCTAGGCTGAACTTGGCAGGCTACCGTCTCCGTAACCGTGAGCCTTTGGAAGCGAGGACACTACTGGAGCCCTTGCAGCCCACTTCGCCACTACACTACATCTTGAGAGCTGTGGTCGCAGTGAGGCTGTACAATGAAACTAGTGATGTGAGTACCCAAACAAGAATTAAGTCGAATGGTACAAGGATTCACTTAGCGACTGAGCCGAGAGACCCAGCTTTGTTATTTAAGGCAAAGTCTAGCAATGTCTGTACGAAGTGTTGCAATAATTTAGAAAGAAAAAGAAAGAAAGAAAGAAAACTTGTTTATTGTGCACAAATAAAACGCACATTAGAAAAAAAAATGACTTCAGAATTTCTACTATTATTACTACGACTCAGTAGTAATAATAATAGTAATTATTTTAAACACCTACAATAGAATGGACAATCTTACTGAAGCCTTATTTGTCACAGTAATTTGTAACATTCGTGGAGATTGGATGTGAATGTGAAAGCCATCCGTTTAAAACCTCTACACTTACAGGTATACTCCATTTACACTAAGATTAGACTTTTAAACAAACCTATTTTACAGTACGTTTAACCGATTTTGACTTCTATTCCGTAGGCTTACTTAAGGATGGCATTAAAGGCAAAAAAGTGGTTAAAATACCAACTGTTTACTGCAGCTGCCATTTGTCATGCCACCAACGCAATAGAAGTCAAAATCGGTTGAACGGACTGTAAAAAAGGTTTGTTTAAATGTCCAATCTTGTAAATGGATTAGGCGGTCCGCCTCGCTGCCACTTTCCTGACTGATAGCAGAATTTTTAGCACGGCATCAGCTTCACGGCGATATCAAATAAGAAGACAGTCTATTCAAACTTCGTTTCATTACAGGACGAGCAACTGAAACTGGCCCAGCAGAGTTTCCACCTGGTAGGCAGTTCGGCGTCAGAGTGTGACACGATTCCGGGCCGCCAGTGCATGGCTTCCTCTTACTTCCTAGCGGGACATTATGAGGAGGTGCTCGTGTATCTCAACTCTATCAAGAGTTTCTTCGTCAATGATGATACTTTCAACTTTAATTATGCTCAGGTACCTAAATATGGGTTTGGTAATGATTACAATAATAATGGGCTGTCTTGTTTTGAGCTGTTCAGCTGGGCAAATGTTTTTATGGGGCACGGAAAAATACCAACTTCTTATTCCAAAAAACATTACAATTACAAAAGTTAGAAATACAGCTCAAAAACAGAAGCATTTAAAGCATGATACCAGTTTTATAACACCTAGCCGGACTTTCAAATCGGTCACAGTTTTGCTACCGTTGTGTGTTGTTTTTCATCAATAATAAAGACTTGAAAACTGAGAAATCTTGTACCTACTACCTACCTAATCATTATTAGTTTTCATGTTCGTCAATAAATAGTCAGTATTGTCACCGACAGGCTAAATTAGCAACGGGTTTCTACCGCGAGGCTGAAGAGAGTCTCCTGACGATACAAGACGAGGGCATGCGCAGCTCGTTCACATTCCTCGCCTGTCTGTGTCGCTGTCACGTCATGAACAAGGATGCCGCCCTCGCCTGGGAGATGTGTGTTAAGGTATGTAAACTTATGCAAATGAAGAAAGTCTACTGACGATACAAGGCGAGAGCATCCGCAACTTGTTCACATTCCTCGCCTGTCTGTGTCGCTGTCACGTCATGAACAAGGATGCCGCCCTCGCCTGGGAGATGTGTGTTAAGGTATGTAAACTTATGCAAATGAAGAAAGTCTACTGACGATACAAGGCGAGAGCATCCGCAACTTGTTCACATTCCTCGCCTGTCTGTGTCGCTGTCACGTCATGAACAAGGATGCCGCCCTCGCCTGGGAGATGTGTGTTAAGGTATGTAAACTTATGCAAATGAAGAAAGTCTACTGACGATACAAGGCGAGAGCATCCGCAACTTGTTCACATTCCTCGCCTGTCTGTGTCGCTGTCACGTTATGAACAAGGACGCAGCCCTTACGTGGGAGATGTCTGTTAAGGCACAGACTATTACAGATGGGACACTCCGCAGTTTAGGTATGAAGCTACAAGTACGCGGCGGGCTCATCTCACTGGGTCAATTCAGTGTAGGCTGCCGCGCACCGGCCGCTCGAGTTTGATACTCGCTCACGCGCCGCGTCGTAAAAGAAGACAACCCTAACGAGTCAGAGGGTAAAAGAGTTAAAGTTATTAGTTATTTTTAATTTTTTAACGCGATAGAAAGAGATGCAACTTGTAGGTGAATATAATTGCAGTCAATAAGCGGTGTGCGACTTGAATTACATTTTATTGTGTCGCAGCAAGAGTCGCTTTTTATTTAAATGATTTTGCGGAGGTCCCATCTGTATTCATCTGTGGTTAGGTAAGGAAACTAATCCAACTGAAGAAAATCCGCAACTCGTTCATGTTCCTCGCCTGTCTGTGTCGCTGTCACGTTATGATAAGGATGCTGCGCTCGCATGGGAGATGTGTGGTATGGAAACTAATAATACTGATCGTGCACCAAATATTCCTGAATGTTACACAAAACACCCGCGCGTCCGAAACTTCACATTGGTGAATCATTTGGGTTAGAATCATTTGGGTTAGGTTAGGTTAGGTTAGAACAGTGACCCTTAACGCGCGACGGCGAGCGAGCGAAGCGAGCGGTGCCGCGGTAGCGGCCGCCGAGCGCCATATCCAATATTCTAGATGCTCGTTATGACATATTTTAATGAACATATTTTGGTGCACATTCAGTATATTTGGTGGAACACAGGCAAAATTAGGTAAATGAAATGGGAATAAATTGAAGTACTTTTAAATACCATCCATTAATTAATACTTACACGAAAAAAAATGCACATACACAGGTAGCACACACACACAGGTATTATAGGTATAGGCAGGGTAGTACAGGTACAGTCCGCGAGGCCTAAGCTGCATTTGTGTGAGTGATCACCAAAATGGTACGAGAGCCCATGACTAAAATTTTTGTCTTATCGTTTTACGCAATGATGTTAATAGTACAATACCTCATTGGTTTTACGTAAGACAAAATCTTCAATCGTCTTATCGTTTTACGTTTTACAAAGATGCGACATGGTTTTGGTCATGGCCTTTCGTACCAGCAGAACAAAAGGTGATTGGCAAAAAGCAGGATAAACCGGTTTTAAACCAAGCAAAGGACGCGTCGCGCTCTATGATGGACGTCGCACGATCTACAGACTCTATCTATGTGCACTCACACAAATGCAATGCTCAGCCTAGGCCTTGCGGACTGTAGGCGTACTTAACTTTTTTCTCAACAAAATGTTTTCGTCATTTCATAAGTAAGTACCTACTTAAGTAAGTACTAATCACATCAACACTATTATTTTGCATGCCGACAGACTAAATGTACCTACCTACTGTCATAGACTTATAAAAAAAGAAGGACTCCGCGCCACGCATATCGAAAGTGAAGCACAGTAAGTATGGCCGGACCGTTTGACAAACACGCCTCACGCACACATTTACTTCATAGTATGCCGACCGGCCGCCATTACGTGACACGAGCGACGGGCGACGGCGTCTTTGCAGGTACTCAAATCACGCACACATAGATCGGTACTTTCGATAGGTATGCGTGGCGCGGAGTCCTCCTTTTTGTACGCCTATGCCTACTGTCATTTATGTAGATTTAGAAGGGTAGGCCCTGTTTGAAGCCGCTGGGGTCGCGGGTTGCGCGGCCCTGGCATAGGCAACTGAAGGAACACGGGTGGGTTTTAGTCAGTAAAAGTCTGACACGACTTTCCGCTCCACCCAGAGCGGGAGAAGTTATTTGATGATTTCCCACCCTCAAAAAAAAAAAAAGGCCCTGTTTGAAAATGTAACTTCGATTTGACTTTATTATGATTTTTTTTGCGCCACTGTAAAAAAGTAAACAAATACTTATCTGACTTTTCTTTATACAAGTTATATTAAATCAGCGCACGTACGTGTTTGGTTGACAGTCAGCGGGCACTCCCGACAGCTTCGCGTTGTTGCAACTGGTTGCCAACGACAGCTACCGAATGGGCCAGTTTCTAGTCGCCGCCAAAGCTTTCCACATGCTCGACAGGTGAGGCCAATTATCACTGGTCAATCTATTTAGATCGGTTTTAATATGTACTAAAATACGTTGAAATTGATATCGTGTAGGAAGCGTGTACGGGTACATACGATATCAATTTTATTCAATTGCAGTGCTACTGCAAAATTTTCTCTAAGTTTTTAAAAGTGGAAATTTTTCAAGTTATTTATTCTTAGTGTCGTTTCGTCAATATATCCACATGTAGGTATTGGTCCTTTTGACAGAACACCCGTCTGGTCGGAGTATCCTCCCTTTTCTATGGAGGATGAGTGAACTTTACACACTGTACCTCATAGGATGACAACGAGACCTACACAATTTACATAATTTGTCTATAGGTTTAATTGTATCTCGTTGTAATAGTAAAAAATGTTGAGGGTGTTATTTCTCATATGAAAACATTTAAAAAATATATATAATCTAATAAGTACTTAAGTAAAACTTTAGTTTTTGGGTACAAAATGTTCGAAACCTGCAATAAGGTGCAGTGACACCGAAGTCACTTTTTGCGGAGCAACGTTTGCAAGTGTTATTGGACAACAAAGAATAACCAAAAACTTATTTAGTAAACCTACTAAAAGTTATAAGTAGGTAGAAAGTTACTTATTATAATCATGTGCAAAATGTTACTCTACAAAAAGTAACTTCAGTGATAAACACAATCCATCTTATTACAAAACAAGGTTCATTTTCAAACCCAGGTTTAAACCATGGACCCTTTTTTGAATTTCGAAATTTATTCCGACACATTAAGAAGTCGTTTTGCAAAACTGACAACTTAGTATCGGACTAAATTGTCAGTTTTGTATAAAGAACTGTATTTCTATCACAGCTAGGTTCTTATTACAAAAACTGGCTCCATGGTTTTTTCCATGACAGAAGAAAAACCTCGTTTTGTAATAAGGCTGAATATATTTAAGTACCTACCTAAGAAAACCACAATAAGCACAATCATAGAAAGTATTAATATTAGGGCACCATTAATTCTCATTTTTTATTGCAACGTCCCAGATTGGACGGTGGCCCAGAAATGTGGGAAGGTCTCCGCGGGGCAGTCTGTGGCTGCGCGCAGGCCGCCGCAGCCAACAAGCCCAATGCTGCAGCTGACCTCAGAGATGCCCTGGCCTTATTCAAAGGGCCCAGGTCTCACACACGAGCAGACAACATCGTTAGGACCATCACCAAGTGGGCCCAACAGAATAGAATCCCAGTATGATCGGAGTCCAAGGCTTGCCTTGTAGCGTAGCCTTCAGTAGCATAGTGTAGAACTGCATACTCGGATTTAAGTGATACTGTCAAGTTCAATGAATTATTTAAACTGTTATTTATTTGCTTTTATTTGAGAGTACCTCAAGGGTGTATATTAGTCCCCTGAGTTGAGTTGGTCTTTGGAGCCGGAAACAACAAAAATGGTAATGTTATTATTGCTTTAACAATATCTTAGTTCTAAGTTTAAATTAAGGCGATTCAATACATTTGCAATCTGGGGAGCTAAAACGGCCACTTTGGCAGAATCATAATATGATATTAGGTACCTACCTATTTTTGAATCATAATTGAAATCGTAAAACGGTCACAAACTGACAGTTCATAATTTATCTGTGTACAATTCATAGCACACAATTCATCTGTTTGACAGTTTTGTATGGAGATTCGTAAAATGGTCCACAACTTATGAATTGCTTTAATGAAGTTATGTCAAATAGCACAATCATAATAAATTGCTGGGAATTCAGGAAATTAATCGCTTTTAGAGGAATTGCTTAATGTGGCCGTTTTAGGCCCCCCGGTATTTCTTTCTTTTTTTTTAAATGCAAGTATGAAACTTGTCCTTATAATTATCGATCATTCATTGATTCATCAAAACTTTTGAGTGGCATATGTTAGTCTTGACCAAGTTATTAAACAAGAATGAGTGTAATTACATTAAACCATAACGTGAACAAATTCTCGCCCTCAATGATTCACCTCACGAACTCGCTAAAAACTAACATTTATCAGATACAAACTAAATTACTAATACCTACCTACTCAAATAGAACCAGTATTTCTCGGACATATTCGTACGTTCGCCCTAAATTGGCATTTACATTGAATATTTATATAGCCGCAAATTGGCGGAATATGCCAATGTTATTTCTTAATCCTTACACACGTATCATTTCTAGATATGGTCTCACGTGTCCCAGATCTACAAACTTAATTTAGTACTTCCTTTTAATTATCTAAAATGTTCACGCACTATTTCCTTTAGGTACGGAGTGCTTGAACCTAACTTTTAGGTACTTAAACGTAACTATACGACCTCAAATTGCGAAGCTGAAACAACGATTATAATGAATACCTAGGTATGAAGTACCTAGGTATATTATAATTTATAAATTTAACACTAGGTAGGTACCTGCATACTTATGGGTCGTAGTCTCACTTAGGTACCACATAATATAATGAGTGGTAAATTCAGTTTTATTCAGACCAAAAACGTTTAACGATCGAATAATATCGGATCCTATGAACTAGGTACTTAACCGTGAAAATAATCACTAAGTAATTATTTTACCCACTGACAGATCTTAAACAAAATACCTGTAAGTATCTGTAAATCTATAAATAAATACGCATAGCAGTCAGCAGGACCCAGGGAGCAGAGATGGCCCTGCTGTGGTGTCGGCCCCGACTTAGGTAGTTAGGTACTTACATGTCGTAGCTCGTACCACGTGCGTTCAATCAAACCTATGCAGGCACTTTATACTTAATGCAATTTACTTTGTGTAAACTGCTCTCAAATCGGTGAAGAGCAAAACAATGTCCTATGAATAAAAAATTCGAAGACATATGACCTCCACCTACCCGCACTGGACCCCGATTGGTGAGTTATGAACTTATGATCCACTCCTCACAGAGAGGAGGCCTGTGTCCCAGCAGTGAACGTTATAGAGGCTCATTATGCAATGAAAGGGTTCGGTCTCCTCAAGGAGTTGTTCCTTGTTCAGTCCCTGCACATGTAATTGCGGTATCACCTTACGCTCACATTTCTGGTTGTGGTTCACACACAAGCCACAATTTATGTCTGTCTATCCCAAGTATAACTTCGCAATGCTAGTTACCGGTTTTAATATTGACGATTTCAACATGCACCATTTCCTCCGGGAGGCTGGTTAGGTACCACAAGTAATTAAGGAATCGGACAGGCCTCATAAATAATTACTAGATGACAAGAAAACATGCTTTAGCTCTAAATAAACCAGTTTTGCTAACGAGGGGACACCGTTTAGGTCTACACGAAAAGATTATCAAATCCGTCTGTAAATGGAACTGACGTAGTCCGGATGCTGAATCAAGCTCTATCGTGGATTTAATACTAAGTTGAGTATTGCCCATACATGTTTATTAGTACCTAGGTCGTTTTTTATGCGAAATTCTGTGCCATATTGGTAATGATTAGGTGTGACCGCCACGAAGCGGTTAACCCATTCTACTTCCAAAAGCTCTATCACTACGGAACTCATTTTTGCAATGAGCAACTAAGCAGATCTAGTACACTAATACCCATTTTCACTAACACTATACTCCACTTACAATAAGTTAACACATTTAAACAAACCTTTTTTACAGTCCATTCAACCGATTTGACTTCGATTCCGTAGGCTTAAGGCTTCTCTTTCGAAAAAAGCTTAAAAACAGCGTGCAGATGAAGCAGTTTTTCGCCGGAACCTACAGAGAAATTACATCTGAAAAAAATTGTTAGTAATCTACATGATATGAATCGTAATTTGGTTTAGCCATAATTTTCCTATCGGTATCACATAATAAGAAAAAAAAACCCCAAATCACCTCCAAATCGTTAAGATGAAACCATTTTACTCCTTCATTTTTTATCAAAAGAATATAAAAAAAATATCTAGTACTTTGCAATACAAACGAAAATGATTTGGTTTTGTTACTTTTTAAAAACATGTATATTTTTTATTATAATAAATTAAAAATGCGTCTTATTTCAATTTGGGACAGCGCTCCTTGATGGGCGAGTCCTATTACTGGCTGGACGTACGACGCGTTGCGTGAGCTCAGGCCAGAATGCGCAAGCTAACCACTCAAGGTCATTGTCGTATAGTTCGGCCTTAAGGATGGAGGATTAAAGGCAAAAAAGTGGTTACAATACCAACTACTGCAGCTGCCATTTGTCATGCCACCAACGCAATAGAATACGTTAGTAGGTACTATTATTTATTCTGTGATAGAAGTCAGTCGGTTGAACGGACTATAAAAAAGGTTTGTTTAGATGTCTAATCTTATTTTAAATGGAGAATAGGCGGCACCTTTAATGCCAAAATAAAAGCGCGCTGTTGGATTTTCTACTTTTGGCGCTGAGCGTTGAATACCTTTTTAAAAAATCGCAATGCCATTTATAAAAAGCTATTTGATAAATACACATCGAGTAAACATGAGTGCCACAACCGTCAAGATTTCTTTTGTCGCTTTTGAGACACATTATCTGCAGATTCAGGTTAGTTTAGATACATCCCATCCCTCCACAGAAAGATGTGATCTTTGGCAAGAACTGCTTGAACCTCCCAATTTATTTATTGAACTATCAGAGAGCCTCCCATCTGGGCAAAAGTTACCGTGACCTACTTGGAAAACCTTAAATAGACTTCGTATCCAAGTAGACCGCAGCAAGGACAACCTGCACAAGTGGTTCATGGACGGCTCAGATCTCCGGCGTTTACGCGGCATCTCTGGACAGACAATGGCTCACCTCTCACCTTGCACCGCATGCATGGTCACCTGCACACTGGAGGACCTATAGGCCGACCGTTTAAGAAGGGAGCGAGCGAGCGTATCGCCTGCGCGGTAAGAAGGGAGCGGAGCAGAGAGCTGCTCCGCGCACCCCTTTCACCCAACCGCTAACATCTCCCCTCGCTCCCTTCTTACCGCGCAGGCGATACGCGAGTTAAACGGTCGGCCTATAATGATGCGTCAGCGAACGCTACTCGCGCTGCTGAATTTTGGTCCAAAGTTTAAAAACTGTGGGTATATATTTTTTTTCTAGTTATTTTTGCTATCCCTAATAAGCCCTTTAAACGCTAGAAAAATCGTGCCATTGAGCGGCATGTTTCACGCATGGGTCAATTATAGACATATATACTGCAATAATTGCATTTATTTATAAAACTACATTATATTTACATGTACGTAAATAATACGATGCGTCAAGATCAGGTCCGTAGGCAACAGTCAAAGCAGTACATAATAAATAATAAGTTACAGTAGACGGGCGAGGTCATCAGGCGCGCCTAGTCTTGCTGCACGAACCTCCATAGTTTTACAGACTGGGGCCGGAGAGCAAAGGCGAGAAAAACTAGAAAATAGGGCCATTCCTCTCAATTTTACATTCAAGCGAAAAACGTCCAATGGTACATTTTGACGTTTTAAGCATTTTCCAAAATGTTAACAAACAAGGCCCAAAAACAAAAACATTAACTTCTACAAAAGATAAATGATAAAAACAAATTACAAATCGCCTTTACCATGTAGCCGCAGCCTATGATTTCTAACCGAACTATTACCAAAAAATCTCAGTCAAAAATCACGCAACAAACTTTTCATCACATCCGTTTATACTTATCAAAATCTCAACAGACTACGCTGTTCTAAACTTGAAATCTGTCCAAATCCTTGACGACGCCAGAAAATAATGTTTTACTGGAGATTGTGACGTTAAATTCGATTTCCAACACTATTTTCTGTTCGTCGAAATCAATCGTCAATCGTTCAGCAAGGAGCTAGGTCGCTTTGTGTTCGTTGTCGCTGGGCTTAGCCCCACGGGTGGGCAACACCGACGTGGGCAGCGGGTAGCGTGTACCTCGCGACGGGGGCGGCGACGGCGACCGGCGCCGGCGCAGCGTATACCTTCGCTATGGGAGCCGCGACTGCTACTGGTGCTGCCACCTGGAAGACAATCAATCGTCAAGACAAACAGTTACAGGTATAATCTGAGTTCAAGCAGACCTGGCAAAATACGGGATAGTAACGCTGGCCTGCCCGGCGTGGATGCCTACGAGATTTGAGTGAGCAATTTTTAATAACATTTTAAACAAAAAGGTACCTAACACATAAGTCCGTAGACGGCTATAGACGGTCATCTGCCATCCTCTTGGATGTCTTCCGCCCTGTGGTGGGCAGAGCGGTCTGTCAGACTCTTACTGAATAACACCACCCCAGTGTCGTACACTGCTGGGGGCTGCGGTTGCGAATGTGACCGGGCCACGTCCCATAGGGGGGAGTGAGGTGATGAACTACGCCAGTTACGTCTTATAGAGGCGCGCGTGGACCACTACGCGCCACCATCTCGGGTCCCGTGGTGGATGTTCTCGAGTCCGTCGGCCCTGGACCTTGATGGAAGAGCTGGAAGAGGGCATTATCCGGCCTCCGCCGACACCCAGTGTACCTGCCGCGGGACGAGAAAGCACTCGTGATCTCCCTTTCCCTTTCTGCAGCTTAGCTTAGCTTATACCACCGCGTCCCACGACTCGGCGCTCCCGTCCATCGAACAGGTGACGGCCGGCAGCGACAGGTCGGCTCCGACTTCTGATACGAGGGCACGGTGTGGCCACTCCCATGTGGCACACTCTGCCCATGTACGCCGCGATCCCACTTCGGCCTTATCATTAGCCATAAAATCCTAAAATACTACAAACATCCTCACCGCATGTGCTGCAGCGCCCGTCCTCTCAACCACGGCGTTGAATCCGTTAATCTTGTCGGCAGTATAGGTGACCTTGCGCACGTGGCCGTCGGGTTCAACCAGGCTGTAGGAGCCGTGCACCACGCCGTTCTGCAGTGTCTCTGAGGCATCCTTGTGGTCGCCGGTGGCAGGGTCTGCCACGCCGTATGAGAAACTGTACGCGGGGTTCGGGTCTATGGGCTCAGCGCGTACCACCTGTTTCGAAGATAAAGTTTATTGAGAGATTAATTGGAATGAGATTATATAATACTTAATTAGCGGTTGAGCAGGATATCACTTCGGTGGTGGTACGGGGAGTGAACGGAGTAATTTTGGTATCGTTTTTGAGGTCATGTGTTCTCGGATCTCGATGAAGGTACCTACAGAAAACTTAAAGCCTAAGTGTACCTAATATTGGTTTTTCTTCAGGGACTGACGATTTTAGATGAGTCCCACATCGTCACAAAACTTGCTTTAGGTAAATGACGACCGCTTCGATAACGTGCTGTCGTTTACACGTAGGACATTCATTTTAAAAACAACAGCGTAGATAATTGTTATCAGATTAAATTTAAACCATTTCTCTTCATACTCACAGCAGCTTTAACGACAGGTGCAGCGTACGCCGTGTGTGCGATGGCAGGAGCAGCGATCGCGTGTGCGGTGATCGCCGGCGCGTACGCTGGGGCGTACGCTGGCGAAGCGTATGCTGGCGCGGCGTACGCTGGCGCGGCGTACGCCGCCGGTGCGGCGTAACCATGGGACGCGTAGCCGATGCCGTCCAGCAGCCCCGGCCGCGCCATCGCTCCCGCGCACGCGCAGCATAATAATAACAACTGACAAGAACAGGGAGGCTTTAAAATTAAACATTAACATTAACCCCTCACCACCCTGTGTATTTTTTTTTTTTTTTAGGTTAACCAACAATTGTTTACACTACATACATTTCTGACTTAATGACTAGGGTAACATTTGCACGTGCAGCAATTAATTAAAGATTAACAGAGAGATTTGATTCTTGACCTTATTGATCAGCAAAAAATCCAGAATTGGTTTGAACAGGTGAACCCTATCTATGGTGCACCTGTTCAAACCAATTCTGGATTTTTATAAATATTGTGCCTGGTGAACGCCAAAGAGCATTAATCTGACTGCTTTTAGATCTACAACAAAATTTAGATATGCCTGTATTGTCACACTGCAGCGCAAAGGGGAGGCTTTCGAATTCGATCCTGAGCCTGATACACCAATTTACAATATGGACAAAGAGTTAAAAAATAGTTCAGCTCTAATTTGCCCTTCTGGGGTTATAATCACGTATTATAGCTTGGACTTCTAACATTGTGACTGAAAAATGACTCCAACATTCGTAAAACTCTGTAAATTCTGTCCTTTTCTAACTACTATTCCAATTTCCGACCAATATTTTATCTATTTACGCTTTTATTAAAAATAATAATAACATTAATAATGTTTACCTTAGCGAGCATGTCTGTGGCGCGCGCACGTCTTGTGGTGTGGAGCACGTGTGGCACTCCCCCGCCAGAGCGCAGTATATAAAGCGGTGCGGACTGCGAACCACGCACGATCTACACTTTTGATACATATTTCGCAACAAGGATACTGGCATATGCACTGATATGTGTATAACTTGTCGGCTTAAAGGCTAGTTATGCTTAATTATTAGTTTGGGATAGTCGTTGGTCTAGAATCTAGCTAACAGAACACCACGCCTACATTCCCTGTGTTTGTTCGGTGGAATGTGGGTGTCACCTCTTCCAACTCTTTAGGGTCTGAGTTAGCAGGGATGACACCCACATCTTTGCCCGTTATACATATATTTACTTAAATGAAATTATTTCTCAGCAGCAGCCCGGGGAGTCTAATGTGCCACACATTAGACTCCCCGGGCCCATAGTAAAAGTTGTTCATAATGATGAGTACAATCTCCCATTTCGATTTGTAACATGTTTTAAATTTCATCCCGTATACAACGTGTAACGTTAAATGCGCAAAACCTCTTAAGGGGTCATTGTACTCATCATTATGAACAACTTTAACTATGGGACCAAACATGAAATCGCGAAAAAAAATCAGCTGTTCAGTACATTTTGACAAATTTTGCGAACATAGGTATTGTACTGAACAGCTGATTTTGTTTTCGCGATTTCAGGTTTGGTCCCATAGTAAAAGTTGTTCATAATGATGTGTACAATGACCCCTTAAGAGGTTTTGCGCATTTAACGTTACACGTTGTTTATGGTCCCATTAAAATACATTCATAGTGCTACAAAATACACACCATTTGAGATATTTTTGGACACACAGAGTCAGGGAATGTGTTTCATATTGATAGGGATAAAAACTTAATGCAGAAAATTATACAAGACCATCGTAAAAGATTGAAAACTCTTTACGAACACTTGAGTACTCAAATGATTGCACATTAGATGGACACATTTTCACAGGGTGTTCTACCCATGAATATGAACAACTTTTACTAGGGACCAAACCTGAAATCGCAAAAAAAAATCAGCTGCTCCCTGCATTTTGACGAGTTTGGTGTAGATGAATGAATGTCATACTGAACAGCTGATTTTTTTTTTCGCGATTTCATAGTCCCATAGTGAAAGTTGTTCATATTCATGGTTAGAACACCCTGTGAAAATTTGTCCATCTATTTTAATGGTACCTTATGTATGATTCATACAGTGGCTACACTAGTCTACACATGAATCAGATTGATAAATAGGCAACTAGAAACCAGTGCAACAGCTCCCTAAATCGAAAGTGCTAAGTGATGCAAGAAACACAAAGTCTTGCGAATAGGTACTTACTTGTCAATTTATCAATTATCTATAGTATCAATATGGACGGTTATGGATACACTTGGGCTTGGCATAACGTGCTTGTAACAGATATGAGCCAATCTACATGTGTACACGCTTTAGTTACCAACTCCACGCTACCCGCTATATGTATAAAAATGAATTAGAATTAAGTATATCAAGCAGGTGGCATATCTATCAGTTTATAACGTGTAGATACAATACGCGCCACTAAAGATGAGACTTGACACACCACGTGGTTTGACTTGCGCAGTAGACGATTTTAGGTCTCTGTAGCGGTATGAGGTCTGAGGCGCGGGGGAAAGAACCGGGAGTCATCGGGGTGGCGAAAGAGCGCGGGAGGCGCGGTCAAGTCTCGTCTACGTGCCACGTATTGTACAGACGCTAGCACATCAAGCTACTACAATCTATTTATTTATTTATTCATAAGGCAACTACAACAGGTAACAAAGTAGATATATAACTAAAGTCACATTAAAGGTTTCGACCTGATTATCACCCAAAGCGTAATCGCACAACATGACCAGCAGCCACAATAAATATATAATTTAACACAACTACAGTAAAAAATGAAACTAGTTCACAAGTTACAGCCACTAGGTCTAGGAGACCAAACACCAGGTAAAGTACTTACATAATAGACACAAAGTTACATTATTAAAAGAAAACATTACAAGATTAAAAAGAAAGAGTACAAACAAGTCTTTTGAAAGCAGCGGCACGGAAATCGAAGATGTCAATACTGTTATTGTCTTTTGAAGTCGACACATTCTAACGGTCTTTACAAATAACACCTCTTATTACCTACATCCCTATGATGTAGGTAATAAGAGGTGTTATTTGTAAAGACCAGCAGTACAAAAGTTTTCGATGTACGGGTGTTATACCTAGTAGTAATGTTAATGAGAGACAGCAGAGCTGAAGAGTCCAGCGTGGAATGTAGGATCTTATGCAGGTTTATTAAGTCTTGCTGTTTGCGACGGGCATGCAAAGGTTCCAAATCGAGGAGATCGTAATAGCTTTGTAGCGTTCTAGAGCAGCCGTACCGATAAGAGACCCACTTAACACATTTTGTTTGCACACTCTCAATTCTGTCAGAGGGGCATATAACACGGTGACCAGATTATCGAACAGTATTCCAATAAACTTCTTACTAGGCTTTTATAAAGCAATACGAAGCTTTGAGGTCTTTTAAATCCTTTGGTGGACCTAGATATAAAACCGAGAAGTTTCAAAGCTCTGTTCGTCATGTTTTTGTAATGATCTCTAAACGATAGTATTGTTCATCGAACAACACGCCGAGATCTCTGGCTGCGTGCTTTCGTCTGTCTTTCTTTAATAGATTTTCATCTTTATCGCTGAAGCATTAGGTTCAAGGTTGGTTGGGAAAATATGACAGTTTCGGATGGCTTGACCTGCTGGTGTCTGTAGGCACTAGCTTTTGCCCGCGACTTCACCCGCGTGGACCGTGGTTGTCGCAAATTATCCGATGCACGGAACGTAGGTACCTACTACCGGGCTAAAAAGTATCCCTAAGCACTACAATTTCAGATTTCTCAATACTTAATTACTGACACACATTGAGTTATATACTGACACATCTTAATGGATCACCCTGTATAACGAGACCAGAGCGAACGTAGGTCTATGTAAACGCAATATTCACAAACAGCACTTTAGACTTTATTTTTAACTTTTGCCAAGTGAAGTAGACGTTTCAAATGAATATCAACATTATCTGCATACAAATAAGGCTCTTATTAGTATAAAACTCTTATTGACATTTTCTCTCATCAATATGTATGATAATAAGGGACATAGGTAATATATTAGGTCTTTACCTATGAAATTGCCGTTCTGCAGTACTGGCCATTTCAAATCAAAATAATTTTTGTTTTGCTAAGAATTCTAATTTCAAATTAATTTTATTTTAAAAACATGGATTTTTTTTTCCAAAAGTAGTAATTTGTTTATTGATTAGTGTTACATTTTCATCGCATTTCAATCTTTTTCGTCATCATGGATACGTTAAAAATTCGAGTAATTATGGAATATGAGTACCGTCGTGGCAGCAACGCGGCACAAGCGGCATGCAACATCAACGACGTTTACGGAGCTAACACTACAAACCAACGCACCACCTGTTATTGGTTTGCTCGCTTCCGTTCTGGAAATTTCGACCTGAAAATGAACCCCGCGGTCGTCCGAAGACTTTGGTCGACAATTACGAATTAAAGGCGATTGTGGAAGCTGATGATACACAATCTACGGCTGAATTAGCAGCAGCTTTCGACGTTAGCGTCAAAACAATATTGGTCCATTTGTGTCAAATTGGCAAGGTAAAAAAGCTTGACAAATGGGTGCCCCACGAACTCAATGATCGCCAGCGTCGAGTCGTGCCTTGCACTGCTCAACAGACGCACAAATGAAGGAATTTTGAACCGCATTGTTACCTGCGATGAAAAATGGATTCTGTTTGATAACCGCAAGCGCCCAGCAAGTTGGTTGGATCCTGGTTCAGCACCTAAACAATGCCCTAAACGAAAACTTACCCCTAGAAAAGTGATGGTCACTGTTTGGTGGTCTAGCGCCGGTGTGATTCATCACAGCTTCTTACCAAACGGGTTGAGCATTACTGCAGATGTGTACTGTGAAGAACTGAACACAATGATGGAGAAGCTGGCACATCTCTAACCAGCATTGGTCAATCGCTCGTCTCCGCTGCTCCTGCACGACAACGCGCGACCTCATACTGCACAGCAGACGGTCTCCAAGTTGCAAGAACTGGGGTTGGAAGCTCTCCGTCATCCCCCCTACTCACCAGACCTTGCGCCTACAGACTACTACTTTTTCCAGAATTTGGATAACTTCTTGGCGGGAAAAAAATTCAATACCCGAGAGGCAGTACAAAATGCCTTTGAAGAATTTGTTGCCTCCCGACCAGCTGATTTCTTTAAGAAGGGCACCAATAAACTGCCACTGCGTTGGCAAAGATGCATTGATTGCATGGGTGATTACTTCGATTAATACAAATAAAAAATACATGAAAAAAATTCGTTTAAATTTTTTCATACAAAACGGCAATTTCATAGGTAAAGACCTATTATTTACCTGTTCGTGTGAAACACGAGAATTTGCCGCAAGTAGCTGTAGGTCGATCTGAGTCATTTTAACTTGAAAACACGTGGCCACGTCGCCAACGTGTGCTTACGTGGGGGTTGGTTCCATAATCACAATTTACCTATTGGACACAAATTAATGTAGGTAAATGGTGTCAGTGCATAACAATATGTTGAGTACCTAAACGTTTTCAGGACTAACTTATACGACGTCATATAATGGTGTCAGGTGTCAGCCGTTACGTTTATTAGACAATCTTTTGGTCATATAAACATTTATGTTAAAAAAAGGTTAACTTTAAAAAAAATGTGTTAAGTAATTAAAAACACATCTAATTATTTTTTGGCTGGAGTTTCCTTTATGAATCGGACCTACTAAGGGCGAGCGCGCATTGCGGTGCGTTTCTCTACCGCATAATCTGTGAAGTATGGAATGTCTTTGAAGTGCGCGCACTGCGGTCATGCGTTTTGTTACTGTAGGCCCCGCCCAGTGCGGCAGAACTAACGGAAACGCACCGCAGTGCGCGCTCGCTCTAATAGATATAAAACTAAAGTCCCGTTTGGAGTCAAAAAATAAAAATAAATAGTCACGCTATGCATAGCATCTGTTCACCTAAGTTTTCACAGTGATATTTTTACAGAATAGACCGACAGAATAGGTAGACCTAGGCGTTGTAAGCACGTTTTTGCATACGCGCTTATAAGCACGTCTACCCAAAAGCTCGCACGCTCAGAACACCACTGTGAAACCGCTCCAACAATGAGGCCTCCAACAGATTCCCTGACAAATACCTATCCATAAAAAAAAATCAATAACAACACAAGTTACAAGGATACCTACACAAATCACTAGGAATATTTAAATAAAAAGAAATAAATAAATTGAAACAATAATTTATTTAAAACAAAAAATACTTATAAGTACCTACCTACCATCGATGTCAATACATGCAAAAAAAAAGTAGCATTTTGACACTGAAAGCGCACATAAAACAGAGCCTGCATTTAGCATTAATAGCTAACACAAATGAAATGACTAATAAGCTTCAAGAAAAATACTAAAAATACTCTCAGGAGATGAGTGTTCCACGCTATCAGTGTGCCCAGACACAACTACTGACTAGACGAGTCACTATGAACTAGCCGGACTGTTGGACTAGTCTATAGACTCAACTATACATATTCTAGGCTGCAATACAGCACATAAACGTAATTTGGAGTAATGTAGGTCACATTCGGCCCGCAGTTATTCCGGTACGTAGGTATAACAAGCAGACATGTGCAAGCCAGTTTAAAATTCATATCTAGCCGCGCCCTTAGCCAATGCACGAATGCACGTATAATTCTACATAATATATGTATATAATAAGTCGATAAGAACAGCTAAGTTATACATAGCTAGGTAAGATGAGAGTGCCTCGAAATGCGAAAGTTCTTACGTTTTCTCAATTCTCCGGCATTTTAAGGAATATTCATGACAGTTAATTAATAAAACAAATTATTATAAGTAACAAAACTAACGAACCTAATAAAGCTTCCTCTTACGAAACAAAAACTTATCTTACAAGTTAATAATAAGTTTCCTGTTCGATCCACTTGGACTTGTTATTCCTAATTAAGTAACGCCTCGTTTCATCCATACAGATCATTAGGAGCATGAATGGCACCGCCAGGAAGAAATCAGAATAAGCTATCCTCTCCGTACTAAAAATTTCATGACACACTGGCAAGTAAGACACACACAGCGCAGAGATCAAATCAACAACTATACTGACATTCAACACATGATTGTTCATACCTTTCTTCAAAAGCGAGATTCTTCGAGTCTTACAAATAATCACATCCGATATCTGAGTCCAGCACACAGCGACAAAATAAGCAGTCTGCGATTTTCTCTCGAGCCTTTTCCTGTCTGAGTAATTCCAAACACGGCCTAATGTATCTCTAATAACGTTATCACTTTCCCATTCGTTGCGAATAAAAATCAAGCTTGAGGGAAAGAACCCTTCCTTTGCGTAAACGATGAAATACGCATACATCGCAGCGAAGAACTGAATCAGTCCTACTTGAAAATACGCCATAAATAACAATTGACCATTAACGAGGTGATCTGTGAGTTTGCGAGGCGGTATCGCCATGATATCTTCTTCAGAGTCTTCGTATGCTAAACTTATTGCAGGAAGTAAATCCGTTCCAACGTTTATAACAATTATCAAAATGAGAGAAAGGGGTAGAGGCATACCCAGGATCGCATACAATACAAAAGGCAACATTTCAGCTGCGTTTGATGTAAGGCTATACGCAATGGTCTTTTTTAAATTGTCGAAGATTCTCCTACCTTCTTGTACTCCTAGCACGATGGAAGCAAAGTTATCATCTAATAGTATCATATCTGCAGCTTTTTTGGACACTTCAGTACCGGTAATACCCATAGCTATACCAATGTCTGCTTTCTTCAAAGCCGGAGAATCGTTGACACCATCTCCGGTCACAGCCACGACGTATCCCAGAGATTGATAAGTCTCAACAATAATCAATTTCTGCTGAGGACTGGTTCTCGCGAACGTAATCTCGTTGTACTTAATTTGCACTGCCCTCAAATCGTTAACGCTCATTTTACGAAGTTCATCTCCGGTTATTATAGCTGCCTGAAATTGACTCTTAATGTGCGGCGGTACATCAGCTAGTTCGATGTGGTGTTCAAATGCGTAATCATAGGCAGTCGGCATTGAAATAATGCCACACTTACGAGATATAGCCAAGGCGGTGACGGGGTGGTCTCCAGTCACCATTATCACCCTGATTCCAGCCGTCTTACATAAACCAATATATTTATCAATATCTTGTCTCGGAGGATCGATCATTGATATTGCTCCAATAAAAATGAGGTCTTCCACGGGAAAGTTACGTGCTTGTGTGTCGAATTTAAAGCCTATTGGATAGTCCTCGACCGGTAAATTTAAATCACAATATCCAAGGACACGCTCTCCCATATTTGCCATCTTGATGAAGTTGGCTTTCAATTCTTTTTTCAACTGTGGCGTGAGGGGCTGTGGACCATCGTCAAGTTGTATCATAGAGCAGTATTCTAATACAATTTCTGGTGCTCCTTTCATTATTAACAAATGGGAACCGGTGTCTAGTATACGATGAATCGTGACTTGATATTTGTAAGCTGAACTGAATGGAATTTCTCCTACTCTCGGGTTTTCTGCTTGAAGCTTTGTGGCTGAGCGGTTCATCTCCATGTACCGTAATATAGCGGACTCAGAAGCATCGCCAATAACTTTTCTCTTATCAATGGGTTCGTTTATTGTTTCAGGGTGGAAAGTTGCTTTTAAATTAAGGGAACCTGCTAAACATAAATTTGAAAAAGTCGGATCTACGACGTGAGAATGGTCATCTTTATCTATTATTTTAAAATCGCAAAATAAATGGGACACTTTCATTTGATTCTCAGTCAAAGTTCCAGTTTTATCTGAACATATACACGAAGTGGATCCTAGGGTTTCTACAGCTTGTAATGTTTTAGCAAGACAGTTTTTCTTTTTGAGATTTTTAGCTGACAGCGTCATGCACACTGTTAACGTTACAATCAAACCCTCAGGTACATTGGCCAATATTATGCCCAGCATATATTGCAGCGCAGACAGCCAATTTTTCTGTATAAGATATACCATCATAAAGAACATTATACCCAAACAAAATGACAGGCCGCAAATTAACTTAATAAAATGTGTGATTTCTTTTGCAATAGGGGTTTCATCTTTCTGTAAACCGGTTACAAGTCCAGCAATTTTTCCTATTTGAGTCATTTCTCCAGTCGCAATTACTATGGCTTTGCCAGTACCCTCAGTAACAGGACATCCAAAGTAAGCCATATTTCTGGACTCCAAAGGATTAGAATGAGTGCATTCAGGCTTGTGCTTTATAGGTTCAGATTCTCCAGTCAAAGAAGACATGTCTGTACTTAAATTTGTGCACGTAAGTATTCGGACATCGGCTGGCACTATATCTCCCCCAGTCACTTCTACGATGTCGCCGACGACCAGTTCTCTATTAGGTACAGTTTTTCGAATTCCATCACGTATAACAACTGCACTCGGTGGGATTAGTTTCTCGAAACCGCTCATAACTGCTAAATTTTTGGCTTCTTGATAAAAGCCAAATAAGCCTGTGCCTATAATAGTGAGAGAGATCACAGATCCCAAATAGAGGTATTCTTTTGCAGTGTGGGCACTACGTTCGTCATCCTCTGGTGTGCCACTGGACAAGAAGAATCCTACAAAATTTATTCCTGCTGCCACCCAAAGTACACGTTGAAACCAACCAAACATATTATGCATAAATAATTTATACATACTGGTGCCAGCGAGTTCCTTTAGCTCGTTCGGACCATGACGTTCTAAAAGCTGCGAAGCAAAGCTCTCGGTCAGGCCGGTGACTACGTTTGTACGATACACGTTTTCGAGTTGCTCTGGTGTTAGGAAGTGATCCCCTGTGTTTGTTTCTTCCTTAAGGAGGGATATCTGGGATAGTTCTATGGTGCTGTGGCCCATCACACTCCCCCGGCGCAGGCTCCTCATGGAGGTGATGCTGGCCCTGTGCGCGTACGAGTGCTTCTTCATGGTTGGAAGTCACGGTTAAACTTACTTTAAATATCACCTGTGCAAACACAGCATTTATTGACTACGTTTTAAATAATGGTGAAGACTTGTGTTTTTTAGCGACGTTACAGACGTGTCATTTTGACAGATTTTTATTCTTTCATACTCTTTTCTAGTAATCAATATAGTCCAAGATCCACTGACCTCTATTGTACAAGTACGCTATACAATAGAGGTCAGGGGCCTTACTATGAGCTATTAGAGCAGGGCCGAAGTTGAACGTTTCCAGTGAGAGTGAGAGACGGAGCTATATACGACCTATAGCACCGTCACTCTCTCTCACTGGAAACGTTCAACTTCTGCCCTGCTATAAGAGCTCATAGTAAGCCCCCAGTGCCAAGATCCTAGAGCCGCCAGACCTTACTTATTTTCTGATGAACAAAATGTATGGGATATTAAAAGAGTGGTAATTTGAATGTACGCAATACGCATACAGTTGTTTTATCTCACGAAAGCGGGTGAGCCATACTTGTAGATGTAATGCGTATAGACACGCGCTCGACACGCGCTCTTGTGTGCGTACCTGCAGGTAGCGCGCTCCCGAGCTTACGCACACAAAGACAATGTGCAAGTAACATTTACACATACAAGTATAGCTCGCCCGCTTTCGTGAGTTAAAACAACTGTACTTGGTAGCTTGGGCCGACGTCCAATTTTTAGGTATCAGGTACCAAACTTATAATGTAAAAATTTAGGTACCTACTTTTCTTAAAGTGTGACTGCTGATTTTTATGTATGTTTTACAGAATACTGTTGATAATTATTATTAATCAATACTGTCCGACACATCCCGTCGGCGGTTTTTTCCGCCAGACGCTTTAAAGCTCGCAAAAAATTACGTCCTTATACTTACAGTTTGAGTCCTAATTTTATATAATGACTAGCTGCGCCCCGCGGTTTCACCCGCGTAGACCTTATGCGTATATAGAAATGCTAATTCAGTACGTCCCCTGAGGCGGAGACGAATACCTAGAGTTAGCGCATTTCCAGGCGTTAATCACACGTACTTAAATGCTAGTATTCAGTAGCATTTACGCGGAATTAGCATTTACGTGTGTTTAACGCCTGGAAATGACTCTATCGTCTCCGCCTGAGGGGACGTACTGAAGTAACATGTCTATATACGCAACCGGGATAAAAGTAGCCTATGTGTTATTCCAGTGTATAAGCTATCTACATACCAAATTCCATTCAAATCGGGCCAGCCGTTTGAGCGTGAAGAAGTAACAAACATACAAACACACACACACTCACAAACTTTCGCCTATAATAATATTAGTGTGACACTCGGAAACTATTTCCATAATATTTGTAAGTAGCCAGATCAATCGTAGCGGTCAAAGATACCCCAGACACAGTTAATTGCGTCAGTCAAACATCCCCCAGACACAATTAACTGTGTCTCAACATTGACCGCTACAATTGATCTGACAAATAGTATTGAAATAGTTCCCTGAGTATCATTACCTATATAAAATAAAAACCGGTCAAGAGCGAGTCGGACTCGCGCACCGAGGGTTCCGTACCATCATTTATTAATCTACTTAATTTTTGTTGATGATTTCTGAAAAACTGTGCTATTTAGAGACATCGTTTTATTCCTGTAATCTATACATAAACTTCTATCACATAAAATAATTTCAAAATCAAAAATTGATAGAACAGGAGAAATTCAGAATGAAAGTGTTGTCTTTCCAGCAGGGCCCTTTGTAATTAGAATGAACACGAACAGAAAAAGCGTAAGTACCATTTTTATGTAATACCACTGTACCTCACAATTCTTTACGTTTTACCAAATTTTGATACAAAATTATGATAAAAGTAGTATTTGCTTGGCAAGGTCAACTAAAAGCATATTTTCCGCAATGAGGGTAGGTGTGCTAAACTATTGATATTGCATCATTTTTACAAATTGGAAAACCCTCCCTTAGTATATAGAATATTATAGGGCCTATTTCACGAGTTCCACCACTATTCACCAATTAGATTCAATTTACAAGGTGTAGCTTGCATAACGCAAAACTTTTAAGGGGTCATTGTACTAATCATTATGAACAACTTTTAGTATGAGCAAACCTGAAATCGCGAAAAATAAATCAGCTGTTCCCTACATTTTCACAAGTTATGTGAACATAAATGTAACAGCAGTAGGTAACAGCTGTTTTTTTTCGCGATTTCATGTTTGGTCACACCAAGTTACACCTTGTATATCAAAGGTCATGATATACAAGGTTTGTCATGGAAATTTTGTCATGGAAAACATTACTTTTAGAAACAAAATCAGAAGAAACACATCTGAAGGTGATCTATCTACAATAACCATGGATCGCACACTGCTCAGCTCACCTTTATCCGAAGTATCTGATACGGAGGTACTGGATCTATCGACAAAAAGTATGCTTACAAGCGCTGGTATTAGCCTGGCTGACTTTCAGCATTTAAACCAACAGGTTAAAGATCTTCGTTTGGAATTTGCTACTGCGCATGAAGAAATAACTAATCTGAGACACGAATGCAACACTCTTAAGAAGAAATTAGAGGACAACAACCAGCAAATACATCTAGTGAAAAAAGTTTCAAGTGAATCCTTGGCAGGGAGCCCAGTGTTTACACCATTCACACCACAAAACAAGGTTTCAACACCTCTGCAAAAAAAATTAACGAACGTTAAGATACGCTTATCCCGGGGCCAATTTAATCACTGTGGTAGAATAACTCATACTGAAACACCTACAACTCAAGCTAACAGCATTCCGCAACGGCTACTCAGCCAAATGTCGGGTATCAGAACAGACATATTAACAAATAACTGCAACAGAACTGAGTTTCTGATTAAGAATTTACCTAGCCCATCAACCTGGACCTTACCTTCTATAGTTGGAAGCAACTGTGAACAAAAAACTCTGAAGCCTAAAACCCTAACTCAAGAGGTAAACATTATGAAAGCAAACATTGACAATAAAAGAAGAATGATTTACATCATTGGTGACGAACAAGCTCAAAATCTTGCTGGAAGAATGCTGGAAAGTAGGCATGGTAAATGGAATGACCATTATGGCATCTTCGGAATGGTAAAATCATCTGCCACAAGCTGCGAAATACTAAAAACGTGTGAAAATATGTCAAAAAATGTCACAAACAAAGACATTGTAATACTGTGTTTTGGTATATGTGATAAGAATGTTTACAAATATATGTCGAATTTAAGTAATATATTATATATATTTAGAAAGCAAAAGGTTTTCATGACAAATGTACAATACAACCCATATCTGAATGAATGCATGCTTAATAGACAATTGTATCTGATTGTAAAAAATTATATTAACTGTAAATTAATTGAACTCAATGACAGTAATGTTTTTCTGAATAATATAAATGACTTTGCGAGTGTACTAAGTTCTAAGCTTAATTTAGAAATAGATTCTATGACCTACAACGAAAAATTCTTGACTTTTCCTAATAAAACAAAATACCTATTACAGCCAGGTGTTTGCATTGAAAATAAGCCGTCCATATCCCAAATGCCAGAGAAAAATAAGAAGTGTACCATTCTATACTATTTTAAACCAAAAAACCAAGTGCATCCTAATGACAATCCACAAACACAATTTAAAAAAGGAACTATACCATTTTTATTCAATAAAATGAAAATCTCTAGCCAATCAAACATAACGGAACCTACCCTTAAATCAAATGCAACATTTTTTCGTACCTCACAATAATTCCAGTCTGACACTTTTTCATCAGAATATTGCAGGAATTTTGAATAAAATAGACGAAATATCGGTCGCCCTTAATGAATTCTCTAGGAATTCGAAGGAAATTGACATCATTTGTTTAAGCGAGTCATTCATTAAAAACAAATCAGAATCACTTCTTAAGATTCCTGGTTACAAACTCGTCGCGTCATATTGTCGAGATAATAAACGAGGGGGGACATGCATTCTTATTAAGAATGAGATGACTTGCGTTAAACTAGATAACTTAATAAATGACATTGCTTGTAATCTTAATTTTGAATGTACTGGAATAGAATTAACAATTAATCAAATCATCATTATTTGTATTTATAGGACACCAAATAGCAATCCAAAAGTATTTCTAGAGAAATTGGAAAAATTATTAATTAGAGTCACAAAAAAATCGAAGAAGGTAATTATTTGTGGTGATTGGAATTTAGATACAATTAAACCAAATAAAAGTTGCCAGGAGCTCTTGGGGTTGTTAAAAAATTTTAATATTGAATTGCATATTAAAACACCAACACGAAAACAGTCGTGTTTAGATTTATTTGCTAGTAATATCAAACAAGCTAAAGGTGAAGTTCATCACCTGGCGTTGTCTGATCATGAGACAGGGCAGACCCTAACGGTGACTACTAATAAACCTAAATCTATGCTTAATTGGTTTGAGTACAAAAGGGACTATCATGAAGAAAATATACAAAAGTTTTGTGACTGTATTTCTGCGCTTTCATTTTCGGACATATATCTTAAGGATAATTTGGAAGATGCATTTCAGGAGTTTCATGGGACATTACAACTAGTTTATAAACTATGTTTTCCCATACAAAGGATAAAAAGGACAACCGGAAAAAATAATACTCTGTGGTTGACAAAAGGCTTAAAAAAGTCATGTATACGGAAACGTTATCTACATTTGAAAACTATTCATAATAAAACAAACAGAAACAGATTAACAAAAAAATATAAAAAATATAGTGACATACTTAAACGTTGTATTAACAAATCTCAACAAATACACAACAAAAGATATATACTGAAGATGAAAAACAAGTGCAAGGCTACTTGGGATATCATCAATAAAAAAATTGGCGACATACAAAAAAGTAATGACATAAAACAAATAGTATTTAAAACCAACAATATAACTGACCCTCAAAAAATTTGTGACATGTTTAACGAATATTATATTCAATTGACAAATAATAATGATTTTACTTACAATATTGACGCTATAAATAGAACGATGGACATTAATCACAATAATACAATATTCCTGAATCCGACTGATCCTATAGAAGTGTTCAGGGCAATCCAAAATCTAAAAAATACTGCGTCTGTCGGTTTTGACGAAATAAGTACAAAAATTATAAAAGCTTGTGCTAATCACTTATGCGAACCGTTAAGCTATTTAATTAACATATCGTTTTCAGAAGGTTCGTTCCCAAGCACATTAAAAAACTCAATAGTCAAGCCGATATTTAAGAATGGTGATAAATGTGACATGACTAACTATAGACCTATAACTTTAATTCCTATACTATCAAAAATATTCGAGAAAACAATATTAAAAAGGCTATATGACTATGTGGAAAAGTTTAATTTGCTAAAGCTGGAGCAATTTGGATTCAAGAAAAACAGCACCACCTCTTTAGCTTGTTTTAATTTAATAAAAATAATAACTGAGGCAATGAATGACAACATACATGTAGTAGCAATTTTTTTAGACATGAGTAAAGCTTTTGACTTCGTTGATCATAAGCTATTACTTAGCAAATTAGATAAATATGGCATAAGGGGACAAGCGAATGATTGGCTTAAATCGTACCTAAGTGATAGGCGTCAATGCGTACAAATTTCAAAAGTCATTGAGGGAAACAAAGTAGAATATAAATCGAATTTTAAAACTAACGCAGTAGGAGTACCACAAGGTAGCGTGGTTGGATCATTTTTATTTCTACTGTATATTAATGACCTTCCCAATGCAACACGACATGAAACTATCTTATTTGCTGACGATACGACACTAATAATAAAATGTAAAGACAAAAATAAATTGGAACAGGAAATTAATGAAGCAATCAAGGACATAATAATTTGGCTTAATAACAACAATTTAAAAATTAACCTAAATAAAACAAAAATAATACAATTTCAAACATATAAAGCAAACTGTCAGAGTCTTAGTATAAGATATGAAGACAATATCCTAGAGCAAGTAGTAAACACAAAATTCTTAGGCATAATAGTGGATCAAAATTGTAACTGGAAATCACACATCACTTACGTATGCGACAAGATAGACAAATTCGTATACGCAATAAAACGTCTACGAACAACAGTGTCCGTAGACGCGGCAGTCACTGCATATCACGGATACGTATCGTCTGTGTTGTCATATGGTCTGATACTATGGGGCAATTCAGTTGAAGTGTTAAAGGCATTTCGAGTACAAAAAAAGTGTGTTAGGGCAATCTTTGGCGTCTGGTTTTTGGACAGCTGTAAACCTTTATTCAAAAAACTTAAAATATTACCGTTACCCTGCATGTATATCAAGGAACTATGTATGCTAGTAAGACAGTATCCGCACTACTTTCGCAAGCAATCAGAAGTGAGCCACAAAAAGGCTGCTGCTAGAAATAAATATAAATATGAATTAAATGTACCTCAATGTAGACTGCAATTATTTAGGAGGAATGTATATGTTCATGCCATTCAGGTGTATAACAAGTTGCCGAACTCATTTAAGGAACTTCCCATTCCCATGTTCAAGAAAAAGCTGACAAGTTGGTTATTGGATAACTGTTTTTATGACATTAGCGAATATATGGAATATTGTGAAAATCCAAGATGACATGTACTTATTTTTTGACATTGATTTATGAGTGTTTTAATTATAATAGTATTAATTCGGATTGGACTTAAAATGAATTGTACTGTATTGTAGCATAATTAAGATTATTAATTGTATTATTAATTGTATTGTAGCATAATTAAGAGTGCCATTTGAATATTTGTACACCATAAAGTTGTGGTAGAATGTTTAGAACTTAAACAAATATTAACACCATACATACCATGTAAAACTACATTCATACAAATAAAAAAAAAAAAAAAAAAAAAAAAAAAAAAAAAAAAAAAAAAAAAGGCTTCTTGGTATTATAAGTAGGTATTATGTTTCTTGCAAAGATCAAGACGTATACTCGACAAAGGTAGCGGTTGACCACTTTTCACCGTTATAAAATAAAGAGGGTTTATTTATAAATGTTGGATACGTTCAAACGTCAAAAATTGTATCGGTAAGCAGACGTTAATCATTACTTAACGTTAATAAATAAACCCCGAGGAGGTTGTTATGTGGTCAACCGAGAACATTGCCGACTGTACTTACCTACATACAAATTAAAAGTGTGTTTCATGTGAAAAGTCATGATTTTCCTACCGTGTTCGTTTACTAAATAAAACAAGCACAAAATTTGCTTCGTTTATATTTTCTTATATACAATTCAAATTAAGTATTTATACTAGCAGCTCTACATGTTTAGTTTATTTCATTTACCTTATATACAAATTAAATTTTAAATAATGAGGATTATTAATTGGTTGAGCGGAGCAAAAACATATTTATGTAGTATATTATATACCCATACAAAAACATACATCTTTAAAAATACATGACTATTTAAGAAAATAAGTGTCTTTACTGCTGAATTACCTAGATTTCTTCAGTTTCAGTTTCATAACTATCTGTCGCCTACATAGGGTGAACCCGCAGTGGCAGCCTACGAAATTCAAATTTTCTTGCGTTTTTTTGCAATTTGCAGTGTCAGCTTGTATTTTAGTGAAAATATGATTCGCGACTATAACAAATCTTATTTCAACTAACTAACATATTTATTTTAACTGTGTCCTAATAAACGTTTTTCTTTCTTTTCTTTTCTTTTATTTAGACACATCTCGTGTTGATGATTTTTATAGTTATAATTATGTAAATACGTATGTTTTAGAGTCGCCAATCATATATGTTGATCAAGATACATCCTGAACTGACCTGCAAATTGCACAAAACGCAAAAAAAAAAAATTTCGCGGGCTACCATCGCGGATCTACCTTAAAAACTTATCTCTTAAAATTAATCCAGCACAAATTACTCGATATTTATTACAATAGCTTAGTTACTTCGGCAGATGCTTAACAAATACAATATTACTGTTTAAACTGAGGATACAAACGATATAGGCAGGTAATCTCAACATAATTATTATGATTGAATAACATCTTTGGTAACGACTATTTTGTACTTTCGACACATATGGTAAGGATCTATCATAGTCTATCTACATCTTACTCAATGCGAAACCAAAAGAAATTGTATTTTCTTACTTACTATTTAGATAAGCAAATACAAATAAAGTAGTTGTCGAAACTTCAACAGATTATAAAGGTCAATAAAAACAATACAAAAAATGGATTGCCTAATAGCGTTCATCCCACGCGGGCTGGCATTCTAGAGGTTTTCGTGATTATTTTATTAAATTAAATTATCAAAGTACTATATTTTTTCAGTCAAGTAACTATATCGTTGTATTTTATTTATAATTATTTTTAACATTTACTCTATAGTAAATAAAAATATTTAATCGTGATACTGCAAATAGAAAATAATTGACGATAATGTACATTTTTATGAATAAATACCAAAATAACTGTCAAAAACTAGCATACATACTTTATAAATACCAACGATCTAGCTATTACTTGACTGAAAAAAATAGTAATTTGATTTAAATTTAATAAAATAATCACAAAATCATTCGAAATGCGACGACGTTGGCAGCCCGTGCGTGATGAACACTCTTAAATAATAATTTCATGCTATTTCGCACGATTTGAGGACGTTGATCCCGTCACTAGAAGTTTAACATAACATCACGCCTGTAATCCTCGAAGGGTTAGGCAGAAGTGTACCTATAGTACACCCAGATTTCACCAGTTATGTTTAAGGGGCCTACAGAACCTAAATCGCGGTCACTTTCAGACTGCATATAAAAGAAAGAAATGCGCGATGACACAACCCTGGTAACTTATTGCAAAATATGAATCAATTATCTATTTACAAAAAATCTATTGATTGGACTAAACAAATAAAACACTATTACGTTAATATGTTGCTTGTAGAATAATCTGACAAAAAATCAGAATGATTGCATGTATGTATATTAGTATGGTTTTATTAGTTAAAAAAAAATTTTTAGAGGTATCTTCGTGATTTTTTTCTATCGTATCAAATTAGTTGTATTATGTTTTCAATACTATATTGTATCTAACTAGCATATATCCTGAAGAATATCATAAACTGACATTATATTCTGCTGCTGTATTAATTCGTCGTTGTAATCTAATTTTTATTATTATTTATTAGACATGGGCATTATTGCTATTTTATAAAATCTATTGTATAATAAGGAGACGAGTGTGTGTAGCCACAATTGAATTGTAAAGAAATTAGTCATATGAGCGTTTTGGATGGTATGTCTGTTAGCTCGTAAGACCAATTGAAATAAATAAATAAATATATTTTTCTGATTTTGTTTACTGCAGTAGATGATATAGTTTTAGGCGTTTTTTTGCGTTTAGTTGCGTTTAGGTCCTGTAGTCCCCATGTAGTAGGGGTCGAGCCTATTGCCATCAACCGGGCACAAATCCAGACTCCGGGTTGCTGAGAACATTAGATTACTGTACTGATACTGTTTATATAAATAAATATAATTTTAAGGAAATCATGATTTATTGCTATTAAAATACCATAACCCATCCCATCTGGGAAGTTTCGCTAGTTAATTTAAAAAAAGGCCAGCGTTGTAATTACATAACACACTTACAGTAGCAATGGCTTTCATTTTGACCGTTCAACAACATTCATTGCGTTATTTACGCTGTCGAGCAGACGAATTTTTCAAACTTATATGAAGCAATGTCCTTCAAAGTCATTCCGATTGAGATTGAAAGTGTGTTACGCAATTAGGTTGCAGTATATACAAGGTCTCATTAAAATAGATGGACAAATCGACGGCCCCCACATATACTATCGAAATTGCAAAAAAGCCATTTTCGTTTTATTGCACTAATAGCAAGTAGAGATAAAGATGTACAATTCTATATAAAAATTATGTACCAATTTTTATACCCTCAACTATTTTTCAATCGACAAAATCGAAAATACATGATATAATGATCATACTAAAACATCAACCTTAAAATCGCTCTCCTGTAAAGTAGAGGTTTTGCAGTTTCAATACTTTACGTGGGGGGCGTCGAAATTTTCACAGGGTGTTCTACCCATGAATATGAACAACTTTTAATAAGGCACCAAACCTGAAATCGCGAAATAAAAATCAGCTGCTCCCTACATTTTGACGATTTTGGTGTAGAATGTAGATAAATGTACAGTGGGCTGCATTAATGGGGTACCCCAGTTGTATTAAAAGTAACTTTGCTACAACTTTGCAATTCAAACAATACATACTTAAGAATAATACAAAAAGTGTTTCTAATGCCCGGACGAGATTCGAACCATCGACTCATTGGTTATACAGTGATTACCGCTAGCTCTTACCAACTAAGCCAGTTAGGTAGTTAATATCTCAACGAATTATCAATCTACTTGGCGTTATAGCTCTGTCTCTGTCTATGAAATCGCAGTGAATGAATAGTTTGTTATTAAAGGGTAGTTATGCATACATTTTACTAATCTATAATGAAGTTACCGTCTGAGGAGTCTAGTTTTGCTTCACCTTTCGCATTTGTCTAGGAACCCATTTGTCTCAGTTGGCAAAATATGTATAAGGTAACTGTAAGTTATCAAATCAAATGATTGTAAAATATAAATCTTTGTAGTTTTGTTACATAATATCAATAAAAATATTATTAAATGATTATTAAAGTATTTTATATTTCTTGATTTTTAAATTCTTTAGAAATATTACTAAAATAAAATAAAAAAAATACAAAAAAAAACTTACTTAAAATAGAAAAATACTTTATTATATTAAAAAAAATATATAATGCATGACAAAAAACAATTCGTGCTTAAGATTTGAACCTCCAACCTTGTGCACGGCAAGCGGTCTTGAAACCTCGGGTCTATTTAGACGTTGAATAACTCTTCGTAAATGTCAACCCTATTATTGCTTGTCGTTATACGCAATATTAGAAGTATTAAAGTTTTAAAGAAAAAGACAATAATAAAAACAGACTTAAGTAAAAATAAATACGAACATAAACTTATTTATTCACAAAAACAATACATTAATTATAATAAAATGTTTTTGCAAAATACAAAAACCAACTTCGGACTATCGCGGATTTGAACCCACATGTCTTTTGAGGGGTACCCAATTGATGCAGCCGACTGTACTGAACAGCTGTTTTTTTTTCGCGATTTCAGAGTTAGTCCCATAGTGTAAGTTGTTCATGGGTAGAACACCCTGTGAAAATTTGTCCATCTATTTTAATGGTACCTTAAATAACATTTAGCTACTTGAGTCTGCCTTTTAAATCAAGAGAAAGTAGGCGTCTGGGTGCCCTCGTTGTACAGGGTGTATCAGTAAGGTGTGGTCAAATTAAAGGGTGGTACAGGCCATCATACTGAACAACTTTTTCCATGTGACCAACATCGTAATCGAGAAAAAATTATCAGCTCTCCCATACAAAGCTCGACCTTAAGGGCGGCTGATATTTTTTCTAGATTACGATGTTGGTCCCATGGAGAAAGTTGTTCAGTTTGATGGTCTGTACCACGGCCCTTAAATTTGACCACACCTTTCTGATACATCCTGTATAGAGGATCATATCCATCGCTTGTCACCAGGCGAGGTCGTGGTTACAACGGGACCCAAAACGATTAACATTAAATTAATCATTGCATTAGAACATACCCTCAACCCGTCGCACGCCAATTAGCAGACACAATAGATTTTTTATTGTTATTTGCACACCTGGGTGTCAATCGACGTTTAAAGAGTTAATAATAGTTATTTATGCAACTGACGTATAATAAGGGGTATTAAAACACGAATGTGGGTTTATCACACGAGGCGAAGCCGAGTTTGATAATAGTATCACATGAGTATTTTAATACCTAATTATGTACAGTTGCATAAAAGACTTTATCTACATCCATGTTATCAATCCTCTATAAAAGGTTCTGAAACAGTTTTTTTCAATACTAATACTCGTATCGAACATGGCGGCCGGCGTCATAGTATACGACGTGAATTCAAATAAGTTATTTTTTTAAATTACGGCGCTGTTGTAGTGAAACGCGCGTACATTACAATGTTCTTTTTTTGAAAACGAGTTGCATTATGAAATTCAGTACAAAATTAAAACACCCGTTTGGATGCTATTATGGTTACCATGGTTACTATGACACTGGCTGTTTTAATGTTGGCAATAAGCTGTTTCAGAAACTTTTATAGAGGATTTATAGCATGGGTGTAGATAAAATATTTTCTAGAAGAAAGAAGATGTACAGTCAACAAAATAGTAAGTTCCTAGTTGTTAAATCTTTGTAATAGTTTGACAAAGTGAGTCTTATGTTTAAAACACACACAAACATAATATATTTTGCATACGTAATAATTGTCTTACTTGAATAATGCCCAACTATTTTGTTGACTATTCTATCCGTTTCAAGAAGATTTTGCTAAAGCAGGTATTCACTTTTACTTCGTAGTTTCCATACACATACACTATTCTTACACATTACAACAAAAGGTTTTTTTGATACTCTATACTTACACTTTTCTTTACTTTTTTTCTTAATTATAATTATTTTTAAACGAAACTTCTTGAAAAATGCTCAAGGAATGAGTAAAATGGAATGATCCGTTGTTTTTAAATTCATTATTTATTTCAACGCAAGCTCTAATCAACGCAATCTAAGAAGTCCGATTTGAAGTTTCTCATTATATATGTATGCAGCGATAACTTTGTATGACTGGGTGTTTTTCTATCTATAATATGTATGTATTTACAAAAAAAAAAAAATGTATATAAGTAGTTTATCAGCCATCTCGTTACCATAACACAAGCTTTAGGTTGCTTAGCTTGGGACTAGATGGCGTTGTGTGAAATGTCCAAGGATATTTATTTATTTATTACTAGCTTCTGCCCGCGACTTCGTCCGCGTGAAATTTCTTGTCCTAAGTCCTAAGGGCCCTAGTGTGATGATAAATAGCCTATATCCTTCCGCATCGCCTGCCCGCGCTGTTACTTCGCGCTCGGTTCATAAGGGCCCTAGCGTGATGTTAAATAGACTATATCCTTCCGCGTCGCCTGCCCGCGCTATTACTTCGCGCTCGGCTCCTAAGGGCCCTACCGTGATGATAAATAGCCTATATCCTTCCGCATCGCCTGCCCGCGCTGTAACGTCGCGCTCGGCTCCTAAAGGCCCTAGCGTGATGTTAAATAGCCTATATTTTTCCGCATCGCCTGCCCGCGCTATTACTTCGCGCTCGGCTCCTAAGGGCCCTACCGTGATGATAAATAGCTTATATCCTTCCGCATCGCCTGCCCGCGCTGTTACTTCGCGCTCGGCTCCTAAGGGGCCTAGCGTGATGTTAAATAGACTATATCCTTCAGCGTCGCCTGCCCGCGCTATTACTTCGCGTTCGGCTTCTAAGGGCCCTACCGTGATTATAAAAAGCCTATATCCTTCCGCATCGCCTGCCCGCGCTGTTACTTCGCGCTCGGGTCCTAAGGGCCCTAGCGTGATGTCAAATAGACTATATCCTACCGCGTCGCCTGCCCGCGCTATTACTTCGCGCTCGGCTTCTAAGGGCCATAGCGTGGTGTTAAATAGCCTATATTTTTCCGCATCGCCTGCCCGCGCTATTACTTCGCCTATAGCCCTCCTCAAGAACTGGGTTATAAAATGCAAAAACATTTTTTCAAATCCGACTGGGGTAGTTCCAGAGATAGCGCTTTCAAACAAACTAACAAAAAAAACAAACCCTTCCGCTGTAATAATAAATCGACAGGGTCGTCAATCCGCGGAAAATCTCGCAATTCAGAAAAATTACTTATTTGCCAACAACGCCAACTATGTGTAAATTCTAAATTGATAAAACGCACTAAACATGTTTGCTCAAGAGCGACCGGTATGAATTAAAGTTATTTTGCGATTTAGTAATTTTATATTATCTCCGAAACTGTATGACCAATTGACATACTGTTAAGGCCAAATCTTATCTCCATGATGTCCTTGTGATCATAAAATAACTTATTTTGATAAGGATTAATGTTTTGTTGTTTAAATAATCATCCAAACGTAAGTATGCCTAAAAAATACTTTTTTAAAGCAATAAAAGATGTATAAAAGATAAAATATAAAAGATAGAAATATGGTGTCCCGGACTTTTTTGTAGAATTATTTAAGACAAACCAGACTGCCATACATTGTTCTCAATTTTAAACAACCGTTTAGGCAGCGCATGCAAAAAAGTCAGTTTAAAGAGGTATTTCTTTCCGACTTGTTAGACAAAAATTGTGATAGCTCGGCTAATATGCATGATATAAATATTATTTATAGCCTATAGCGCTCAGGAATAATGTAGCTTTCTACCAGTGAAAAAATTTTTAGAATTGGATCATTGGTTCCGGAGATTACCCCCTACATACAAACTTACAAACTTACAAACATACAAACTTACAAACTTACAAACTTACATACAAATTTTACCTCTTTATAATATTAGTATAGATTTATTTATGAACGTCTACGTAAGAAATCGAAAAATCAAATTCATAATATTTTCTAATTAATAACGGTACTATAGTAACGGTACTATGTTATCCATACACTATAACAATGAGTATCATTCGTAAGCACCAAGTTTCACTTTATATTGGAAAAGTGCACTCAAAAACACGAATTAATCGTTGATTAATTCCGACAGGACGTTATTACAATGTCATATATATATTTTGACGACACGGTTGGCGTAGTGGTAGAGCGATTGACTGCTGCGCAGCATGTCGCGGGTTCGATTCCCGCACGGAACAAATATTTGTATGACCTACAAGTATTTGTTTCGGGTCTGGGTGTTTTTCTATATATAATATGTATATATTCACAAAAAAAAAATGTATATAAATAGTTTATCAGCCATCTCGTTACCATAACACAAGCTTTAGGTTGCTTAGCTTGGGACTAGATGGATATTATTATTATATATGTCTTTAGGTTCGTTGCCGTAGTGTTGTGACCGTTCTAAGACGTTTTTTGATTGAATAAAATAGATGTTCTGAAAAATCGATACTTTTACAAACGTTAATTTAGAACAGACGGAACCTTAGAGGCTTTTATTACTTAGCCACGAAGCCCTCTTCCTCCCTCTTATAATTACTGTAGGTACTGTAGAGGTTTGTTACATTAGTCAACCTTAGTATGTTACTGGCAGACATACTATCATTCAAAAAACATCGAATTACTATTGAAGAAAAGCGGAACTTGCTTTTGTTCAATGGTGACATATTTTAAGTTGAAACTGAGTCATAAAAATATACTAGTGGCCCTCTGCCCTCTTGCCTGCCGTCTACTTCTTTGATTTATCTTCTTTCTCTCTCTCTCTCTTTTCTCTATCCCTCTATCTATCTTTTAGCTATCCCCCTGTGATGTTCCACCTCTCACAGTGCCTATCATTAAATGTTTAAACATATAAAAACAAAATCTGATCACATATATTTTTAGCTTTATTTTGATACTAGCTGCGCCCCGCGGTTTCACCCGCGTAGACTGGGAAAGTATGATAAATCGATACGTCTCAAGAATCGGTTTTTAAAGCGACCGTTTTACTTTTGCCATCACTACACAAAGTAGCTGTCAAATCGACTTCTTAGATTGCGTTGATTATAATTGCTATAAAACATACGATTCAGCCGTTCCATTTCTGTCAAACGTTTAAACTTTGTAGACATAAATTATTGAAAAAAAAGAAGTTAAGCGCCGATTTATTATAGGTATTTAATAAGCCAGCCCACGTCGTGCAAACAATTCTAAGTTTAAAATTTGAAACGCATCTCAACAAAATATATACAGACCATAATAATAATATCGATATTCCATCTAATTTTGCCGACAGCTCAACAAAATAGGCTTATAGAAATAGCTCAACACAGCAGACTTATCGTACCGTTATCACTTGCGAGTAGTAGAAGCCTATTCAGCGGTAATACAGCCATGCACGTAAGCACGCCCCGAAACGTGTCGGAGCGTAGTTTCGTGCTCGAAAAACTCGCGTCTTGCGAGAGGGAGGTGTGTACCCCGATGCGGTTGTTCGTTGTGCCTGAGATCAACTCTTTGTAGTATACTGCGAGGCAGTGAACCGGCTCTGTGCTGCCTCTGTAGCGAAAATACAATTAGTTACCTTAGTCACAGATTAATACAGATGGGACAGTCCGCAGTTTAGGTATGAAGCTACAAGTACGCGGCGGGGCCCGTCCACGGGGCTAATTCAGTAGGTCAGAAGGTATAAGAGTTATGCGATAGAAAGAGAGGCAACTTGTAGTTGAATATAACTGTAGGTAATAAGCGTTGTGCGACCTGAATTGGACGTTATTGTGTCGTAGCAAGAGTCGCTTTTTATTTAACCCGTCGCACGCCAATTAGCAGATACAATAGATTTTCTATTGTTATCTGAACACCTGGGTTACACCTGGGTTATCGACGTTTAAAGAGTTAAATGCTTTTGCGGAGAGTCCCATCTGTATTAATCTGTGCCTTAGTGATGGATGATGACGCTGCTGGGGAATTTGTCCCGCCATTCACCACTTCCTATACTAGAAAGGTTTAGGTAATTAAATAAAGGTAAACAATCTTGATGTAACTTTTTACACAAAAACATATTAAAAAAATAAACTACTGCATAAACTAATGGTTCAATTGATTTAGTAATCATTATTGTTGTATTTACATTGGTTTTTAGTTGCATTTTTTTTTAAACTGAGATTTTAAGGCGAAAGCGCCAGGGTAGCCCGCGAAATTCAAAATTTCTTACGTTTTTTGCAATTTGTAGGTCATTGTGAGCTTGTATGTTGATTAAAATATGATTCGCGGCCGTAGCTAATATGGCTTTACAGAATTATAATCATTAGAATCAGCAATACAACTCCATAAGTTAGCATTTATCTCAAACCTCATGATTTCATGAAATCGCTAGATTTGAGATAAATGCTAACTTATGGAGTTGTATTGCTGATTCTAATGATTATAATTCTGTAAAGCCATATTAGCTACGGCCGCGAATCATATTTTAATCAACATACAAGCTCACACTGACCTACAAATTGCAAAAAACGTAAGAAATTTTGAATTTCGCGGGCTACCCTGGCGCATCAACCTTAAATAAAAAAGATAAAAAGACACATCAAGATTGTTTACCTTTATTTACCTACCTAAACCTTTAGGAAGTGGTGAATGGCGGGAGTTTTAGGGGACTGTCTTATGTCATTTTGAAGTTCAACGCGAGCCAAGTCGTTTTATCAATGACATTAAACCTCTAGACGTTGCCATTATTACAGTTTGAAGTGTGGAAGTGAGACACATATATACGAAATTAGTAGGAAAATTGAGATAAAGCATCGTATCTTCTGTCTCTTACGGCGTGCCGTATTTTTGCTTGGCGAACTTTTGAATATTAGCCAAACAAACTGCTTTCACTGTTACAAAATGTATCTTGCGTCGATTAATTTAACTTTTTTTGACAGTTTTTGCATTGTGCGTATGTATTGACATGGGTTTTAGTTCAAAAAATGGAAGATTTCCTACGTTAAACTTCATTTATCATATCACATAACCTAGAAAAAGTATTATATTGCTGTCTCATGACCGGCCACCCGGTGGCTCGATCTAGATGTCTATTATCTAAGACCTAAACCTTTAGGAAGTGGTGAATGGCGGGAGTTTTAGGGAACTGTCTTATGTCATTTTGACGTTCAACGCGAGCGAAGTCGTTTTATCACAGAAATAACAAAGTGTCACTTACTTGAGATGTGCTATCAGTTCTCCGTCATCAGGTCTCCATAGAGCTGTGACTTGATCTAATCCAGAGCTGAGTAGTCTGTGGTCATCTACTGTCGCTAGCCTCAGTACCTAAATGACGAAAATGCATGTGTTAGATAGATTGCAGTAATTTAAAAAAATTGTCTTGCGCAGAGTTCGCAGAACGGTTTCGATTAAATTGCCGTATGAAGCTTACATTTTTATCGCCTATAAAAAGACGTTCAAAGTTCAGGGAATGTATGTAAGAGATTTAGTGCCAATTTCACCAATGAAACTGAACGCGGTTTGAAATGAAATGAAATGAAATTTATTTATCCGCCAGAATATAGGTGCATAATAACATGGTACTATAATTCTACATCTAAACATCACAACATAATTGAACATCTAAACTGCGTTCAAGAATTGTCAGCGTTAATATTACATAACAATAATCTTTGTCTTTTCTTTTAAATTCGTCCCTAACCCCGTTTCCAACCATTTATTTTACTTTTGACATAAGCACGCCTATGAAGTTCCTTATTTATTGACAGGCAACCAATCAACCATAGCCGAAAAATGCGATACTTCATGGTCGCTATGAAGTTCCTTATTTATTGACAGGCAACCATAGACGAAAAAATACAATACTTCATGGACGCTATGAAATTCCTTATTTATTTACAGGCAACCATAGACAAAAAAATACAATACTTCATGGACGCTATCAAATTCCTTATTTATTGACAGGCAACCATAGACGAAAAAATGCAATACTTCATGGTCGCTATGAAGTTCTTTATTTATTGACAGGCAACCAGCAACCATAGACGAAAAATGCAATACTTCATGGACGCTATGAAGTTCCTTATTTATTGACAGGCAAACATGGACATTAAAATGCAATACTTCAAGACGCTATGAAGTTCCTTATTTATTGACAGGCAACCACAGACGAAAAATGCAATACTTCATATAGTCGCTATGAAGTTCCTTATTTATTGACAGGCAACCATAGACGAAAAAATGCAATACTTCATGGACGCTATGAAGTTCCTTATTTATTGACAGGCAACCAATCAACCATAGACGAAAAATGCAATACTTCATGGTCGCTATGAAGTTTCTTATTTATTGACAGGCAACCATAGACGAAAAATGCAGTACTTCATGATCGCAATGAAGTTCCTTATTTATTGACAGGCAACCAATCAACCATAGACGAAAAAATGCAATACTTCATGGACGCTAAAGTAAAATAAATGGTTGGAAAGATTATAGTCTGCCTGAACAAGATACAGAAAAAAAAAAATTTGAAGAGTGACTGTTGAGGTCCTTTGGCTCAACAAAGACATATCATAGGCAGTTTCCATTCCTGCGACATTTATGAGGTAGATTTATCACGTTGCGCCTTTCGATGCGCGATCGCCATTGGATTGTTTTTCAGCCCCATCTCATCTCCATGCGTTCTGCGAGTAACCCATCCCGCCCAGCTTTGATAATATTAGAACTATGTCGCTTACTTAACCCAGGATGAAATATACCAACGTTAGTTTGTAGAGTGAGTCTCATACCACAGATTAATACAGATGGGACACTCCGCAAAATCATTTAAATAAAAAGCGACTCTTGCTACGACACAATAAAGTGCAAGTCGGGTCGCACAACGCTTATTACCTACAGTTATATTCAACTACAAGTTGCCTCTCTTTCTATCGCGTAACTCTTATACCTTCTGACCTACTAAATTAGCCCCGCGGACGGGGGCCGCCGCGTACTTGTAGCTTAATACCTAAACTGCGGAGTGTCCCATCTGTATTAATCTGTGCTCATACTAACCTCTCCGTCGTGCGCGCGCCACGTGGCGATGGTTAGGCCGGTGCGCAGGTCGGTGACAGCCACGTGTCCGCTGGCCAGCCCGCACGCCGCCCAGCCGCCCGATGAACACACGCACATGCAGCGGATGAACGTTGTCGCGCTCATCGGTAACTGAAGTAGCCAAAAAAATATTTATGAAACAAGGTGTTATAATCAACTAAGGAAATGAAACTGAAACTCAATGACACAAGCGACGTTTTTTATTTTCGTCCCATCGACTTTTGTTGCTTCCAAAATAGTTGCATCACTTCTTCTTCTCAGCTTACACATTAGGGCCTGTCCACATCTCCACGTCACGACGTCGTCAACGTGGAATGGTGCCGTAACGTGGCACGGTACGTTGACGTGACGTGCAAATTTACGTTAACGTAACGTAAAAATGCACGTCACGAAAGAATTCTCTAAATATTTTAATAGCGATATTGAAGCAATTCGTTGGCAATTAACTAAAATGTCAATAATAATTATTATTATTGGTTATTTATATTTTAGTTAATTGCCAACTCAGTGCTCCAATTATGAATGAATTCTGTAAATATTAAAATATTTACAGAATTCATTCGTGACGTGCACTTTTACGATACGGTGACGTAAATTTGCACGTCACGTCAACGTACCGTGTCACGTTACTGCACCGTCCACGTTGACGACGTCGTGACGTGGAGATGTGGACAGGCTCTTAGGGGTGAAGGGTCGACGTTTCTAGTACTGTATTTTGTTGCGTACAAAAATTGCTAATTGTGTCTTTTATTTTGATTGTGATAAGAACTAGGCCTAATAAGGCCTATTCAGATAGAAGCAATATCGCTGTCGCGCTCGGTAGCGATAATGGTCCGCCTTCTGGTTAATCACTTCGGACCAGTATACGTAGTACGGGTCTTATCGCGATATCGATGTTGTTTTAGTGTGTACAAATCGCGAAAGTTTAAATGTCAAATACTTCAATAATGACATCTATGCATATGCATGTAACTATAATTTTATTCTTTAGTTTCTTTCTTTAAGAATGAAAATGTAAAAAATACAAACAAATGACTTTAAATAAATAAATAAAAAAGGAAGCAACATCAATAATCTTATCCGAATAATATTAGTTTAACCACTTTTACCTTAAGTTCATGCGAGGTATGCGGCGTGCGCGCATCTATGACGCGCAGCGTGGCGTCAGTAGTGGCCGCCAGTACTGCCGCCGACGGACCCGCCAGCGTGCGAACTATGCTCACAGGGGACTTCATACTGTCCAGCTGGATCAAACAATTAGTTCAATGTAAATAAAAACTTATTTATAGAGAGGAAATGGGAACCCTAGCTGTAAGTAAAACCTGGGCGACCGTGCTCTGTCGAGTGAAAATTGAGAAAACTAATTTTCCCAGATTTATGAGACCTAGCTAGATCGATTTTCGACCCCGTAAACCCCTATATTGCTTGCATCTTTCATCAAAATCGTTAGAGCCGTTTTCGAGAACGTGATTACAAATATATAACCCAACAGACGTTGTCCTGTCTTAGCTATGAATATTGTAATGTAAACGCGTGAAGTAGTTTTCTGATATTTTCCAATTTTCTGCGAAATTTTCTTAATTTTTCTTTCATAAGACCCTCCTCCTGACAATATTATACAAAACAAAAAAAGAATTAGCGAAATTGTTCCATCTGTTCGTGATGCGATGACCAAGGGAAATAGAGATTTATATTTATATATGTATAGGGTGTTAAAGTAATTGTCTAAGAGGCATCTGCTAGTTGGCTTCGGCCCCTCGTACGCCTTCCAAAGGTCCGGGACCCCATGGTCCCGAGATTATGTCAATGACATTTTAAAATAATAGTAATGGTAGTAGTAACATAATATAGTAAGTAAGTAATTACACATACATCTTACTATTATGCTATTATTAGTATTACATACTTGTGTTAAAATTGTTATTATGTTGCCGTGCCCTAACCGGGTTTCATGTTGGAAGTTACTTAAATTGTAACAACTAAATGTACACATGAATGCAATAAAGAATTTGAATTTGATAAACATGTTCTCCCATACGTCGATGTACGTCACTGAAAATCAATGAAAGTTTGTAATCGGGATTTTTTTTAAATGTGAATTTACCCAGAGAACTACAGAATAAGTCCGTCTCACTAGCTATGAGCTTGAACGTATAAACACTATAATAATGACAAACCTGCGACACGACGCTCTCCATGAAAGGGTCCCATATATGCACGACAGAGTCAGTCGACACGGCCAGTCGCAGCGACTCGAGGAACGTCAGCGACAGCACGCCCTTCTTGTGCCCCGTGTACGTCCAGTTACATTGAGAGGTCGCGTTGCCGTCACCCTGGCGATATAACATGTTTGGATAATTATAATAATACAGTCCAGTCTTTTATATCTTCGTCAGTTTTCAAATTCTTTCCTTTATGAAGTCGGGACACACCGGAGCTTTTGTAAATACGGCACTAAGCAGAAAATGGTGCCGATTCTGTTGTGCACAAACTAAACTTAATATAGGCTATTGCTAACTTTTGTCTTTGTAATAAAACAAGAAAGAGATGAACTTAAATTAGAGCTGTCAAATTTAGTTGAACTAATATTTCCATACAGAATTAGACGACACGTAAAAACATGTCGACTAAAAACACAATGAAGCGCAAGGCGTTAAGACTTTCGATCAGCATAATAATTAGTTAAATGATTTGCGCTGCTAATGCCACAGTTTCGACGCGAATGCGAATGGCGTATACAAAGTATTTTCTCAGAAATCTGCTCAAAGAAAAACTAAAAAGATTAGCACATGAAGCCTATGCGTGAAACATACCTGATTCCTTAAAGACCAGAGCGTGACAGTCTTGTCTTGAGAACCGCTCATGAAGCTGCTCTCATTGTCCAGACAGTGCATGGACTTGAGAGAGTATGTATGTCCTACGACGGTCTGCAACTTAGTACTACATAACTCATCTGATTTTTCAAAGACCAGAGCCTGACAGTCTTGTCTTTAGAACCGCTCATGAAGCTGCTCTCATTGTCCAGACAGTGCATGGACTTGAGAGAGTATGTATGTCCTACGACGGTCTGCAACTTAGTACTACATAAGTCACCTGATTTTTCAAACACCAGAGCCTGACAGTCTTGTCTTTAGAACCGCGCATGAAGCTGCTCTCATTGTCCAGACAGTGCATGGACTTGATAGAGTGTGTATGTCCTACAAAGGTCTGCAACTTAGTACTGTGAGGGCTCGAACCTCACAGTGAGTGGCTAGCTACGGAATAAAAAAACAGTAATGCACAGGAGAAATGGGGCTGAAGCCCGCTATATTAATAATCAGAATAAATTATAATTCACACACGATCCCTAGCTAAAATCTATCTGTAACTCCTTAAAGAAAAGCGAGCATCACTTTTCTTTAAAAGCAATTCGATGTTTGAATAATCCAGAATCATTGCTAAGGATTGACCAAAGCATGAAACCTTTACAGTACTAACTAACCTGATTCCTTAGAGACCAGAGCCTGACAGTCTTATCTTTAGAACCGCTCATGAAGCTGCTCTCAATGTCCAGACAGTGTATGGACTTGACAGAGTGTGTATGTCCTACGACGGTCTGCAACTTAGTACTACATAACTCACCTGATTTTTCAAAGACCAGAGCCTGACAGTCTTGTCTTTAGAACCGCTCATGAAGCTGCTCTCATTGTCCAGACAGTGCATGGACTTGAGAGAGTATGTATGTCCTACGACGGTCTGCAACTTAGTACTACATAACTCACCTGATTTTTCAAAGACCAGAGCCTGACAGTCTTGTCTTTAGAACCGCTCATGAAGCTGCTCTCATTGTCCAGACAGTGCATGGACTTGAGAGAGTATGTATGTCCTACGACGGTCTGCAACTTAGTACTACATAACTCACCTGATTTTTCAAACACCAGAGCCTGACAGCCTTGTCTTTAGAACCGCGCATGAAGCTGCTCTCATTGTCCAGACAGTGCATGGACTTGAGAGAGTATGTATGTCCTACGACGGTCTGCAACTTAGTACTACATAACTCACCTGATTTTTCAAAGACCAGAGCCTGACAGTCTTGTCTTTAGAACCGCTCATGAAGCTGCTCTCATTGTCCAGACAGTGCATGGACTTGAGAGAGTATGTATGTCCTACGACGGTCTGCAACTTAGTACTACATAACTCACCTGATTTTTCAAACACCAGAGCCTGACAGTCTTGTCTTTAGAACCGCGCATGAAGCTGCTCTCATTGTCCAGACAGTGCATGGACTTGACAGAGTGTGTATGTCCTACAAAGGTCTGCAACTTAGTACTGTGAGGGCTCGAACCTCACAGTGAGTGGCTAGCTACGGAATAAAAAAACAGTAATGCACAGGAGAAATGGGGCTGAAGCCCGCTATATTAATAATCAGAATAAATTATAATTCACACACGATCCCTAGCTAAAATCTATCTGTAACTCCTTAAAGAAAAGCGAGCATCACTTTTCTTTAAAAGCAATTCGATGTTTGAATGATCCAGAATCATTGCTAAGGATTGACCAAAGCATGAAACCTTTACAGTACTAACTAACCTGATTCCTTAGAGACCAGAGCCTGACAGTCTTATCTTTAGAACCGCTCATGAAGCTGCTCTCATTGTCCAGACAGTGTATGGACTTGACAGAGTGTGTATGTCCTACAAAAGTCTGCAACTTGATCTGTTTGAGGTTGAACCGCGTTTCCTTGTCGGGGCGACCGATTTCGTGTTCCCAGTATATGAGCCAGTCGCCGCGTAAATGTCTGTGAGAAAGAAATAAAATACAATTATTCGGCACAACGCAATAAAAATGCCTGAAAAAAAATAAGTCCGTCAGTCAGATATAAAAAAATATTAAAAACGTATTTTTTGTTTTATCATATCATAAGCTAAAAAAGTTAGGAAAGTAAGCTATTTAGAAGAATTCATGGAAAAATATAGACCATCGTTTTTTGTCGGCGATGGACTATCGAGATCCAACTGCAGCCGATTTTAGTCGGTCACCTACGCAAAGCGACCAGCGGCGGTTATTCACTCGTACTAAAAGGTACGAGTACTAAAAGGATCTTTTGGCGTCTGAATGACATTAACAGGGAGGCGTCGATGGTAACATATTTTGTGAAGTTATTACACAAATGTATTGACAAAACAAGATGGCGGCATTAGTTGCAATTTCTTCCACGCGCCAAAACAACCTACCATGAGCAACATATTTTATTACTTCTAGCTTTTGCCAGCAGCTTCACCCCCGTGGATGTCGAAAATTATCCCACGGGAACCGGACATTTTTTCGGGATAAAAAGTAGCCTATATGCTATTCCAGACTATCTATCTCTGTGCCAAATTTCATACAGATTCGTTCAGCCGTTCTGGCATGATTGAGTAACAAACATCCATCGATACATCCAAACTTTCGCAATTATAATAGTAATAAGATATTATACTAGCGACCCGCCCCGGCTTCACACGGGTACCTAGCCAGATCGCTAAAAAAAAATTAAAAAACTTCACAGGATCTAAAAAAGTCAGCTGTTCCCTTTTTTGTGTATGGGAAATCATCAAATGACTTCTCCCGCTCATGTCGTGTCAAACTTTTACTGACTAAAACCCACCCACCCGTGTTCCTTCAGTTGCCTATGCCAGGGCCAGCCACGGTATCTCTTTCGAACAACCCGCGACCCCGGCGGCGTCAGCTGTTCCCTACCTCGTCAAAATGTGGGGAACAGCAGATTTTTTTTTCGCGATTTCAGGTTTGGTTGTTTGTTATCATAAGTACAATCATGTGTTTAAGTACCTGTCACCCTAAGCCGATAGACGGATTCTACTCTTATCAGCAACATACGAACCGAAAGTTTTGTTAGACCAATTTTTAGGAATTCTGCGTTAAAGTACAGAATGACGTATGTTTTATTTTTACCGACTTTTGCCATAGGGTGCAAACATAAAGAAGCAGGTTACAGGCAAATCTGTGCGACAAAATCTAAATCTGTTTCTTTATAAGTGAGGGCATAAGATAACATGTAAATTAATACCTACACCGATCGATACCTACCTACCCGCCCGTACTGGGAAACCTGTTTTTTTATGTAAGCACCCATACCTACCAATCATTATCGGTTCTTTGCTATACTTGCTATAATAGTTCTGAACAGTTAATCAAAATAAACTCACCTATTACTTTTAACCCCGTTATCAGTCTTATACGCCACGACATCGAACCCATGCCCCTGCGCTCCATTCCCCATATCGCACGCATCACTAGCGACATCTATCCTATTGCCGACGAGAGTCACGTTGGATCCGAAACTATTCGAGCTCGAGATATGGTCCATGACGACTTCGGGCTTGGCTGAAGAGAGGTCCTTTCGGTTTAGAGGTTCGTCGCTGAATGATGGCTGGACTCGCTTGTCGAGACGGATTTGGAGGGGGGAACTGTGGACCAAAACCAAAACTTTAATTGATTAATTTATATTGATTTTTTTTTATGTAAGTATATATTTTTTTTATATTTTTTTTGACGTTCTTTCAGCTAAATTATGATTTGGCTTTTTAATATTGTTGTCCTTTTCATTTTCATTCTTGAATCATTTTGATATATGTTTTTCCTTTTGACAGCGGCTGTCGTAACTTTTTAAATTGTCAAAATTTGTATTAATATTGTGTGGAAACTGTTTTGGATTATGTATTGCTATTTTATACCGTTTCCTTATTATATTGTAAGTATCTGTTAGTTATTTTATTTGGGTTCTATTCCCAGGTCGGGCAGTGTTATTGCGTTTTTCTATCTGGAATTTCTCAGTGGCAGCCGGAATAGTTTTGTTTGCATTAAGTTTGGTAGCAGGCAGGACCCATTAATTTTCTTTGGGTTTATAATTTGCAATGCGGTGCCGCCTGCTACCAAACTTAATGCGGGTATTTAACACAGGCTTTCAGTTCATAATATAGTATGTTAAACCTTTAGAGGCATGAGGAACAGGGTGTAAAATTCACTCATCCTCCATAGAAAAGGGAGGATCCTCCAACCTCCTGGCGGGCAACTGTCCGGGACGTTGTATACAACATTAGTTTTTGTTTATACTAAACCTCTTAAGGGGTCATTGTACTCATCATTTTGAACATTCTTTTCTATGGGACCCACAAACCGAACACAGATGCCGCCACAAACCGAAGTAGAGTTTGCTTTAATTTTTGTTTTGTTTTATATAGTGTCAATTCTGTCTAACATCCTGGGAAGGAGCGAGACAGCCCCAACACGAGTGTTCTTAATAACTTAGTGGTGCTGTTTCATTTAAAATTCCGAAATGTAACCGTTTGAGACCAAATAAACAATTTTTTTTTTTTTGCTTTGTAGTTTATTTTAAATCTTGTTTCGGTCTTTTTAGTGCATAAGCTGACTTTTTCGAAGTCGGGTTTTTGATTTTTTAAACTATTTATTTTACATTTGAACTCTCTTTCTCTCAGTGACGGTACTTTCATATAAGCCTAAAAACCCGGCTTGTCCTGTTAAAAACATATCACATAACAAGCAATGGAATCGATTATTTCATTCATTCAACCAATAGCTTTGAACAACGATACCTTATAGAGTGGTTTTGTTCGTACTTCCTGCAGAGCGCGCGCACAGTATCAATGTTCTTGAGACATCGCTCCATGGTTTCTGATCCTATGAACTTGGCGAAGGTCGTGTACGCTCGGTATGCTAGCTCCTCGTCGAATACCATCAGGAGTTCCTCTTGGGCCTGGAATTGAAATACTTATGAATTATATGTTGTCGCTATTTGTTTTTAGGGCAACATGTGGCCAGATATCCCAAGCGACAGAGTTATGAAAGTATTTATTTTTTATTTTTTTATTTATTCATTTATTTATTTAGTAGATGGAGGAGTAGATGATGACCCGTTGCCCAGAAGAAGGAAACAATTACATAGGTTACGAAAAAATGCTAAAAATATATAGATAAGAAAAAAGTTATAAATATCGCACAATAGGGATGTTGAGTAAACATTATTTTGTCCGTCATACTCATAGGTTATAGGTTATTAAAAAATATTGGACACGTCTTTTTTTTACGTAATCAATAGATTACGGCAATACATTGAGTGTCATGACGTCACTCCTTGCCAGATTTTATACGTAGGTTGTTATAGTTGCAACGTTGCGAGCCCCCACTCCCCAACTTTAATGAGTTTTATATAAGTATTTTTTTATTAACATGATAAAGCAAAAAAAACGTGACTAATATTTTTTTATTATCTGACTGACGGACTAGATAGTTTTTTTTTTACCCAGGAAACATCCCTATTCCATTGTCTACTTTAGGATCCGTATCCTAAAGGCACGTCTTCCCTACCGTTATCGCGCCCCCTGGTCTACACCTGTAGCCCCATGAAATATGAGGCTCCAGGGGCTAGTGTGAATCTTGGTGTTCTTTCAATTAATCGAGTCTGGTCAAACCACGCTGAGGTCGGTACATTTCATTAATTCATTCATTCGTTCATACTGTCAGTCGAAGACTATAGATTTGTCAGTAATACTGACCGTTAGTCTGGTAGTATCATGTGGATGTTCGCAGATGTCGGGCGGAGTACAGGCGAGATCTGGTAGGTCTGCGCGAACAACGCGGCCATCTTGGACGCGCCACTCGGCTGTAGTGCCGTCCCGACAGATCTCGAGAAAGCCTTCGGGCTTTGAGTCCATTGTTTCTTGGTCCGATGTCTGTGAAAGGGAAGGTAAAAAATGGACACAAAAATTGTAATGATCATATACCACGATAACACGACAAAAGATTAAAATAACCGGACTATCGTCCTACGAGAAAGTTAGATATCATCATCATCATCATTTCAGCCGAAAGAAGTCCACTGCTGCACATAGGCCTCCCCCTAGCATCGCCACTTCGACCGGTCCTATGCTTTCCGCATCCAGCGAATTCCTGCGGCCTTCACCAGGTCATCGGTCCACCTTGTGGGAGGTCTTCCAACGTTACGTGTTCCGATACGCGGCGGTCGCCACTCCAGAACCTTTGGGCCCCATCAGCCATCTATTCTGCGAGCAATGTGCCCACTGCCACTTAAGTCTGGCAATTATTCGGGCTATGTCGGTTACTTTGGTTCTCCTGCGGATCTCTTCATTTCTGATTCGATCACGTAGGGGAACTCCAAGCATAGCCCTCTCCATTTCCCTTTGGGTGACTTTTAGCGTTCTAATAAGGTCCATTGTGAGCGACCACGTTTCAGTGCCGTAGTAGGTCATCACTGGCAACACGCACTGGTCAGACTTTGGTCTTGAGACCATGACAATTTCGTAAGTTAGATATACGAAATTTAATTTACTGTCGTATTGACCCCCATCCTATAATATCATGATTTGCAATTTAATCTTTACCTTTTCTGGTGTACTTTCTTCTTGTTTCGGCCAGTTTTCGATTTTTCCAGTCGCTTTATCAAACGCCAAGAAGAATCTGCAACAAGCGTAATCAATCTGTCCCAATTTTTATGCATTATCCTTTTTTTACCTACAGTCCGCGAGGCCTAAGATGAGCTTTGCATTTGTGTGAGTGATCACTAAAATGGTACGAGAGCCCATGACTAAAATTTTACGTAAGACAAAATCTTCAATCTTATCGTTTTACGTTTTACAACGATGCGACATGGTTTTGGTCATGGCCTCTCGTACTAAAATCACAAAAGCCGATTGCCAAAAAGCAGTGTAAACCGGTTTAAACCAAGCAAATGGACATTACACCTACACTATCTATGTGCACTCACACAAATGCAAAGCTCAGCTTAGACCTGTCGGACTTTACTCCATTTACAATAACATTAGACATTTAAACAAGCCTTTTTTACAGTCCGTTCAACCGATTTTGACTTCTATTCCGTAGGCTTAAGTATGGCATTTTAAAGTCAAAAAAGTGGCTACAATACCAACTGTTTACTGCAGCTGGCATTTGTCATGCCACCAACGCAATAGAAGTCAAAGTTGGTTGAATGGACTGTAAAAAAGGTTTGTTTAAATCTTATTGTAAATGGAGTACAGGTACTTTAGAAACTATTTACTTATTCGAAGTTTACGGCCTGCTAGCGAGAAACACGTTTATAAAACGTCCCGTAGTTCAAATTGTTCATACTAGGAGTAAAGGAATGTAATATTGTCGTCTTAATTTTAGGTGAGAAGATCATTCGTTGTAGAGTTACCTCTGCAGCGCCGGCACACACAGGTGTCTCCTCGTCATCTCAGGCCCGATCCTCAACGCTAACACATGCAGGGCGTCCAGTAATTTCCTGGTTAAAGAACAACGCGCCGCCGCGCCGCTGGGGTAGGAGCATCGCGTCGTTGAGGCTAGCCGGAGAGCTGGCTGAAGGATGGTTTTTAGGAATGTGTCCTGAGAAACAAAAATAATTTGTCTAGAGTCTGTCAAGCGAGTCGTGTCCAATGAAAAAGGAGGCCAAAAATAAAAATCTTACATGTGTCAACACTGATATAGTACGCTGAAAACATGTTTGATACTTGAATTTTTGTAGATAAAAAATTTCTTAAATGATAAATGATAAATGATTTATTTTCTGTAAGTAGGTTTGTACAAACACTTTTACACGTCAAACATATTTTTTTTTAAACTAGATGAGTTCGACGTTTCCTATCTGAAAAAAGTGCATTTCAATGTAGGTATTTATTAGTCACAATTAGAACTAAAATCAGAATCTAGAAATTCAATGCCTTCATAAGAGAAATCACTGTCAGTATCATGACGCACAAAAATGATGAAGGGTTCCAACTCCGTATCGGTTATCCTTTGTTTTCACATGAATAGTGTGATCTGTGCATTTATCCATTAAATATATTTCTTTTCCATTCTTCTTTAAATTTCCATTAATACAAATTAAATAATTGAGCTAAAAGTATCAAAATGCTGTAGCTTAGTAGAACAGAAGTTGTGACAATCCGTTTGACAGATAATAGTATTGCCATTATAAGAAATCAGCTAAATGGTCGTGGACATGACTCGCTTGACCGACTCTAAGAAGTACGGTACGATTTTTAAACGCGAAACTCGCGAACCTATCGATTAAATCTGATTTTCGAATAGTACAGATATATTTCGGGAATTTATCGCTTCATGGGAATCTGTTTCTAATAAAACATTTGAGTAAATAAAGTTGACGCTAACCTGAAATAAACACCACTGTTATCATCATGTTAAGAGCGTTCATACCGCGCGGGCTGGCAACGTCGCATTTCTAGAGGTTTTTCGTGATTATTTTAATAAATTTAAATCTAAGTACTACTACTACTACTTTTTTCGGCCAAGAATTTTTAGCCCGGAAAAATGTACGGTTCCCGTGGGATCATTTCCGACATCGACGCGGGCGAAGCCGCTGGCAAAAGCTAGTGATGAAAAAATGTGATGTCTTTTGGGTTCAATAGTACCTATAACAATGGTGGGCAGCTAAAAGACAACCAGGCCAAAACTTGCAGCAATAATGATTTTAGACAGCGGTGTCTTAATACACATTTTGGTTTTGGCCTGGTTGTCAGGAACATGGAACCCAAAAGACATCACATTTTTTGGATGAAGATGTATAAATACCTGCAACTGCTCCATAAGTTTAACATCAGACATATGAGGCAGTAGATACTTGACGAGCTGTAAACACGCGACGACACCGCCCTCTAGCGGCGCGGAGAGGCGACGGCGACACGACGCGATCAACTCGCCCATGTGGGGCAGATATTGGAATATTATTAGCTGTTCGCCGTACATCGCTGTAAGGAAGACGGAGAAAACATTTCAACAGTACAGTCAGAGTAACAAATATGACACACTACGTTTAATTGCCGTGTTATAGCCATTTCATACGACTGTCAGAGAATGATTTGAACTTACGGACAGTTAAGTTGGTATAGTTTGGTCGATACCGCTGTACCACGGGGGGCGAGACGCCGTGAGCGTTGACGAATGAGCGACGGGACGCCGTGAGCGTTGACGAATGAGCGGCGGGACGCCGTGAGCGTTGACGAATGAGCGGCGGGACGCCGTGAGCGTTTGCGAATATTTAATTTATTGCCACTGGTCTGTGGTGCCAAAAAAATCAAGCACTTTTGCGGTTGTAAAAGCCACTGAAGAATGATTCCGATCATTCTGAAGAAAGATTTGCCTAATCACAACTGCAATTGAGAGCCTTTTAGAGCTTACACCGAGCATTCTGCAGCTTTATTCTTCCAGCAAACCCTCATTCCGTTACAGTTGTAGTTTTAATACAGGGTGGCAGGGATATCGACGCACAACCGTTACCATGGATTCAGTCCATGAATCTAGACCCCCCTGCGTTGAAATATATTTTCGGTTATTAAAAATCATCTGTTTCCTATACAAAAGTGAAATCAATACCTACGCGGTCAAAATATATGGAACAGCATTTTTTTTTTTTAATAACCTTTGAATAATTTCAACGCATGGCGGTCCAGAAGTACTGAATCCATGGTAACTGGTTGCGCATCGATGTCCCTGCTAGGGTGGCATAGTATATTAAATTTGCTCACTAAACTATTCACTATCCAAATATAGAAGTTGTTAAGCTTTTATAAGATTCAGGCGTTTTCACGAAATATTTTAATTACTTACCAACTATAGAAGTGAGGCACTTGATGACCTTCATAGCATTCCTATCACCAACTACTCTGCTATTCACAATGGATATTTCATCAAATTCATCCTTTTCCTCACTATCCCACGGTGCGAAATTATCCTTCCCAATATAACATAACGTCAACATCTTTAACAAATTCCTCGTTATATACCTACAAGTAAGTACTGGTCCCAGTCGATGTGACAACCAAATCAGACTTTCCGAACTCATATCAGATATTTTAGAAGAATCTGGATCCTTAAATCCTTGAAAGTCGTCCTCGTTCATACTTTGAGAGCCTTTTGCAGAAGATTCTAAATGTTTTCCTAGTTCTAAGTTTATCTGTGGATCGTTTGATTTTTTTCTTAATTCTACCTCCTCAGAATCATCCTCTTCGGCGAAATGTAAGTAACTTGTAAACATTGCTTTGGTTGGTATTTCTATGATTGGAGAAGTTGGTTTGTTTAAGGGTGTTACCGTTTCATGATTTTGATCTTTATGGACTAGGAAGTTAAGTTCTTTTTGTGTTGTGATGTTTGGCGTAAAATATTTAGCAGATATTGGAGATATATGGTCTATGGACGGTGAAGGAGTGTGGATATTATTCTCTTGTGTAGTATTAGAGTTATAGGAGCTAATGGATTCTGCAGGAGACTTGCTTCTACTGTTTCTACTAGGTAACCTGTCCTTATCAGTTTCAAAGTGGAACAACTCACTCTCGCTTCTGTTATCACTGTCTTTCTCCTTCAAACCTTCATTTGTCTCTGTCTTTTCAACACTTGGGGTGGTCACGTGTTCCGACCCGTATGACGTGTCAGGCGAAAATATGTCTGTGTTACTGGATAGGGCATTTTTCACGTTATCGTCGGAATATCTCGGCTTTTTGTTTGACAAGGCTTTATTGTGGCACAGATGACCTGGAGACCCAACTTCCTCGGTAACATCTTTGTAACCACCAACCGCTTCTACTAGATGTTGCGTGAAATTGTCTAGGAAGCACTGAAGCCCTAATCTGACCATCAATTGTAGAAGGAATATATTGTGATAGAGTTTAACAAACTTCTGCTTATTCGATACTCCTCCAGAAAGAGACAAACTATCGATATCCGTCAACTTATGCTGATCAGGTTTATCAACAGCAAAGTCGTCATCTTCGTAGAGATTTAGTACATGTTTGAGTAACTTCTTCCTCGTCTCGGCTGGGCCTAAGGCTTTGCTAACAGTGTCAAATAAATACCAAGCGGCTAATACTGATGTGTCTTTATTTTGTAGCAATTCTATGTAGTGAGACAAAAATATATCTAGAACATCGAACTGATTGTAACAATTCACTTGGTTCAAGAGCACGTCTAAATGTGTCGCGCACGCCTGAATCTTACCTTCAGCGATTTTCTGATTAAAGTACAGTTTTGTTTTATCAATATTTTGGTACTTTTCGCACTGTACACCGTCACATTCGTACATTAACAGGATGTTTAACTCGGTACTCGTTAACTCATATTCATGTAAAGTATTCAATAACTTGTATAAAATATTAAAGCTTTGCGGGAATGGTATTAAGTGTTGCATTAATAAAGGTTGGAGTAATTGCGCTGGAGTGGGTGCTGGCAACCCTTTTTCTGTTACTAAAATCTTTTTTAACGGTTCCTCCTTTTTAGGTGTCAGTTCGTTTTTGTAACTCAAGCTAGGAGGTTGGACGTTTAGGAGTAGGGATGCTACGTAGCTAACACTTCTCGGTAACGCATTGTAATTATGTTTTAATACAGTTCGGCAGTTGTTATATCGTTCTAAAAAATTATCGCTCGATGTTCTAAGCGGACGCATATAAGTATGTAGAAATATTTCCACGATCAAACACCCTATTACCAGCATATCTTGGCGTCGACTTTCAGTCACAAACTGCTTATAAATCGCTGCATCAGTTGTATACCTTGTATTAAAAGATCTATTCTTCCTCTCTTTAAGCACGCTTTCTAAATGCGCATCCTGTGTGAACTTCTTCAAATAACTTTGATCGTATGACGCTAAAAACATGTGGTTGGTGAACGCTGTATCATCAGACCCTTCCTTGTTTAAAACTGTGCTGTCCTGCCTCATATCCTGCTGTACCGGATAAAGATTTAAAGTCGTAACATTTTCTTTATGTTTCTCCTTATCTTCCGCTTTGGTAAAAAAGCATTTCGTGCGGAAATTATCGAGAGATTCTATAGCTTGAATTGAGGCTACTGGGTTGAATTCTTTCGGCAGATATATTACTCCTTTCCCAAGTTCTGATCGCTGGACCCTGTAGTGGCGTGAATGGGAGGAGGCCCTGCCTTCATGTGGGGTTGTCTGCGAGTCTTCGTGTCCTTGGCTCTTGGATAAGGAGCGAGCTCTGCTGGTACTCTTGTGTCGCGATCTGACGCGTTGTGGGGGGACGTTTAGTCGTGAAACGTGCTGAGGAAGACTGGTGGATTCCTCTTCGTCATCTGAGACATCGTCTGAACTATCGTTTCGAAGGGATTTTTCTGTGGACAATGATAAGTGTGAAAATTATTCAGGTAAGATTTGGAAGTTAGGTGTGTGGAAGTAATGGAACTAAAAACAGGATAATGGTGTTGACGAAATTAACTTACCGGTTTGGGGGTTCTTCCACAAATCTCCATTGACAACCCCCATTGTATTGGTGAACTTTTTGTCCACAAATCCCTATTATGACCTCGATTTGGGGAATTTGGTTTTTTGTGAGAGATTTATGGACAAAAGTTCACAAATCCCCATTGAAGGGTATTGTCGATGGGGATTTATGGAATAACACGTTATTGGTTACCGCTTTTTTATGGTACAATTTGTATGCTACTTCTTTTGGTACAGTTTTCGGGCGCAATTTATGACACTTCGACCTTTAGGGAGAGACCTTTACACAGGTATGAGTGAGAGAAAAAAACTACCTTATAGAGCATCGTCTCTTGGTAGTTTTTTCTATAATTTGACGATATTAACAGTCGCGAATTGTATTTGAATGTGCCTAAGGCACCCAATTAAAGCGGGCATTTATGTAAGTCTAATAGGCCATCCTGAAATTAGCCTTACAGAATGTTGTCAATTTCACTGTGCCTATGGGACTTATGCACACTACCATATATAAATACTACAACTATAAATAAATAATAATAATAAACAAAACATGTGTTAATAAATAAGGCTTAAGACTATGTACAAAAAAAAGCAGCACAAAAAAAACAAACAGTACATACTGGCATCCTTAGGCGCGGTCCAGTGCAGGCGGGGCGGGGCGGGAGGCTGCGCACGCGCGGCGCGGGGCGGGTGCGGCGCGGGTAGCAGCTGCACCGCGCCACCGCGCCGCACGCGCGTGTGCCCGTCCACCAGCGAGAGGCACACGTTCTTGGCTTTTATTGCGGCGGCGCCTGAGAGCCTTGGAAAAATATAGGTTAAAATAAAAAGTAAAGTAACCATCAACTTTCAATGTTTACCTTGTTACTTTTATATGCTCCTTCTAAACTGTACTTCCTGTGCGTGTCCCAAATAAAATATTTTTCTTTTCTTTCTTTCTTTTCCTTTTAACTTATTTCACTGATAGACAGCGCACAGCCTAAACCGCTGGGTGTAGAAGATTAAAATTTTGTACAAGAGTGCCTTATAGAGGCCTAAATTAGCTTAGTTAGCGAAACTCAGCAGACTTGATGGGTATCGATATCGAAACATGATAAAACAAAAAAAAATACAGTCCCCGGCGATAAATATTGCACATCGACCTTTAGAAAGAGACAATCAGCTAATTTCGGCTTCGTAGAGCGTTATCTCTGTCGCACGAAATACAAACAGTCCGGTATCTATTAGGAGCTGTTAAAACAATTATGATTTGCTTCTTTTGATAATTCTTTTTATTGTTTGTATAAAATACACCAATTTTTCTATGTGATGGCTTTAGGTTGGGGTAAAATAAATTAACAAAAACATGTTCACATTATGTTTACGTATTTAATTATTTTGGAAAATTACAGCTGTTTTTAAATCTGTCAGCTTCGGTTACAAAATATTTATAAACATTGTAGATAATTTCGCGTGACTGACCTCGTAAAGGTTTCCCTCTTTTTCCTAAAGATGCCATAGTACAACTTTAAATTATTTAAATTTGGGGGTGTTAACAACTCGAAATATATATTTTGAACTGGACGCGACCGCACTCTATCGCACTTGAACAACGACTGACAAAACGTCACATAGGTAGTGTGCGACAGAGATAACGCTCTACGAAGCCGAAATTAGCCGATTGTCTCTTTCCAAAGGTCGATGTGCAATATTTATCGCCGGGTACTGTACTTCATCTGAGATTCTAAATTTAAGTGAGTCGTGAACTCGTATATTTTTTTTCACATTTACCTACTATTGCCTGTTGTGCTGTGACCGTCACATCAACTTATAACAACAGAAACTGTACGGGTTGTAGTAGTTAACTCCGTACACCGATTTGTCGTGAAGATTTGTAAGTTCACTTGTCTAAAGAAACACGTTCCACCAAGATGCACTAAGTAGTTAAGTTTATTTAAGTTAGGAGTAAGTAACAGTTTAATATAATAATAACTTAATATAAATATAACTTACTAGTCATTTTATAAAATGACTTGTTTATGTGGATATTTTTTTACTACTGGAACGCCAACTCAATTTTTTTCAGGCCAGAATTTATTTGAAAATTCGCTGTTACATACTTATTCAAATTCAAATATTTTATTTCAGATAAAATCTATATGATGTTAGTAGTAATATAACTTAGCCTAGTGTTAGTATTAAATTAAATTAACAATAATATGAACTCCAAACCTATCCAAATAAACCAGTGTACCGCTGAACGAATAGTTTAACGGTACACCAGCTTAACCGGACAAGTGTGTCTGAAGTCTTACCCATCTTCGTAAGAGGGGATAGTCCCACCGGTCTGAAAACACATTCAGGATGCCATTGGAGGAGGAGCGCAAGCGCACCATGATGGAAAATATACCAAAATGCGCCTAATTTATTAAGTTCTCCTAAAGGTAAAACATAACAAACTTACTTGTAACCAAAAGTGATATCAATCCAGTGATGGAGATTCTCTGACACATGCGTACTCTCCAAGGCTTCCCTGTGTTTTGTGATGAAGTCTTCCGCACATGTTGCCCAGGACGGTATACCTAGGTCCTAGAAAACAACACAAATTATATTCTTCAAAATATATTCTAATGCAGAGTGAAAGTAACAGAGTAAGTTGGGGTAAGTTCGGCGCTGGATAAGACCTTACAAATCAAATTCTGCGTACTTTAATGTTGTCAGCATTAAAAAATGTTGCCGAGAATTTCATTGCTACGGTCTTATCCCAGTGTCGAACTTACGCTACGATTTCCTAGAAGAGCGGTAACCACTCTTACCGGACTTAGTGACGGCTGTCATGAAAATGGTGACAACGGCAAAGATTTAAATCGTGAGATTCGCCCTACCGCGTCAAAAGATAGTCGCATAACTATTTCGTTTGAGCACCTCTGACACGCAATGACGCAGCTCACTTCTTAGTATGAACACTTTTTCTTGTGACTAAGTACAGTGAGGGCAAATCTAGCGATTTAAATCTTGGGGGGGCGGGGTTTGACTTAATGTCAAATACTGGTGAAAGTGACAGATTTTCATGACGGCCACTTTTCTGGGAAACCAAAGCTTTACCGGCAGATCTTCATGTATGCTCTTAAACACGGTGGGGTCCGTGTAGAACTCGGGTATGCACTCGTCTGGCGTCCACTCTTGCATGCGCTGTATCGATGCGGGGTACTCCGCCGGAACCCACTTGTTGCGTACGTATTTGCAGAGGACTTCTTTTGGTGTTCTAGAAGAGAATTTATTAGGGTAAAATTTAATAAAGGTGTTTTGGTGAATAGAATAGAATATTTATTTGCCAGAAACATGGTATCTTTGCAAAGGTGTTAACATTTCATAGTACCGCATGTCTCACCGTTTTAACGGTATGCAATTCAATTTACAATTATGTCTAATCAATTACAACAATAATTATTGTGCCAAATGTATTTGTTATATTAAATAAGTAGAATCCAATCCATTGCGCAGTGGTGGCCCAGTGGTAACTGCCGCGACTTACGAGTTGTATGTCGTAGGTTCGAACCCTGACAGGCGTTTTACTTTGTGTAAATTATTTCAAAACCACTGCTCTCAAAACTGTGAAGGAAAACATCGTGAGGAAACCGGCACGTCCTAAAACCAAAACTGCTGTGTCCAGCAGTGGAAACATTATAGGGTGATTATGCTAATCTATTAAGGAAAATATTTAAAATTAGATGGTAGTAGTGTAGTTACTTAAAAAAAACGGTTTTTTTATTGTGTAAACTTCACAGACTTGATGTATCGATATCTCAACAGGATAAAAGGAGATGAGAGGAGCTCGTTGCTAATTAATAGCCGCCGCACGGGTCGGTCCATCAGGTTAAGCTACGCTTGCCGGGGTTGGTCAGTGGATGGGTTTGGATCTTCACATACCGAGACTCTTCCGTGCCTCGGAAAGCACGTTAAGGCTATCACCTTGCTCGATGACCTTGGAGATTTGACCTCTGTACTACTGTTTGTTATTTTGGCGCCGCCTACTAACAAATGACGATACTACAAAAAAAAACGAACTGACGATTATGCAAGAACACAGTTTTTTTTTTTTTTTGTATCTTTATTAATTTATAGAGGGTTTGATCAGTATGACCACGTCACCCTCATAGGGGCATACTATATCTATCTACGCTTAATACCTAGATGTACAATTTTATATAATTTTTTTGCTGTCCTGGACAAGGGAGCAGCCAAGATACTACTATACATGCCAACATTAATAGAATTAAAACTATTTTCTATGATATAGCTGCTCCTGTCAACCTCGTTCCGGACACATTCCGCTAAAATATGAGTGGTATCCTCTATCTTATCACACTCAGAACAATTGGGCGAATCACTCTTTTTCATTAGAAAAGCGAAGCTATTCAACGGAATTTGTCCCGAACGTAGTCTGAAAGCAGTCACAATCTCATTTCTATGTAGATCTGCACCCACAAACCAAGGACGTCTGGACAGGCTATGTTGAATGGTTCTATACCAAATTCCCTTACTTAGCGACCTCTCATCAAAGTATTCTTTCCATAATTCTAGACATTGGTCGCGAACTCGATACAAGAGGTCACCAAATAAAGGAAAACATTCAACAGATATTCCGTCTGAGATAGCCTCTTTTGCTAAACGATCTACTTCTTCATTACCATACAAGCCAATATGGGACGGTACCCATTGAAGAACAATTCTTTTGTCTTTGACCTTATCAATAGAATCTAAAATTTTATAGGCTATCGGAGCACCTCGACAATTCGAGGTGCACCGAGCCAGGTGTTGCAGAGCACTCCTAGAATCAGTCAATATTACATAATTTCCTGATTCGAATGACTCAATGTATGAAATAGCCTCTGAGATCGCTAGTAGTTCAATGTACATTATTGAAATTTTTGCACTTGATCTAAATTTTATAGATGACTTCGTTTGCGGATCAAAAATAGCCCATCCCGACTCATGACCTTCCTGTGAACCATCAGTATAGACTGAGTAAAAATGTAAATAATTAGTATTTAGATACTGATCACAAATTTCATGTATGTTGTTACATATATACTGATGTTTCGGTTTGTCTATGACATCTATACAAGGTTTTACTACATTGGATAGGTCCACACTGCTCACCCATGTGTTCAAAGAAAATCTTTCCAATTGCTGCGATGAAAGTATAGGGTAGTCAATAAGAAACTCATGTACAGTCACTAATAGTGGTTTCTTTTTACGCCTCCAATATAAACTGTGACATGACTCAGCGAGATTGTTTATCAATGGAAATATTTTACTGCCCCGGAACGAATTCACCTTCAACCAATATTTGCCGGCTTGTCAACGTTTTTGCCTATTTTATTAATAGATTAGCATAATCACCCTATAAGGGTGATTATGCTAATCTATTAAGGAAAATATTTAAAATTAGATGGTAGTAGTGTAGTTACTTAAAAAAAACGGTTTTTTTATTGTGTAAACTTCACAGACTTGATGTATCGATATCTCAACAGGATAAAAGGAGATGAGAGGAGCTCGTTGCTAATTAATAGCCGCCGCACGGGTCGGTCCATCAGGTTAAGCTACGCTTGCCGGGGTTGGTCAGTGGATGGGTTTGGATCTTCACATACCGAGACTCTTCCGTGCCTCGGAAAGCACGTTAAGGCTATCACCTTGCTCGATGACCTTGGAGATTTGACCTCTGTACTACTGTTTGTTATTTTGGCGCCGCCTACTAACAAATGGCGATACTACAAAAAAAAACGAACTGACGATTATGCAAGAACACAGATGTGTCGCAGACTTGTCAACGTTTTTGCCTATTTTATTCACTGTCTGAGAGGATTATTTTTTTCATACATTTTATTCCTCTAGTTTTTGTAGTCTTAAGGTGTGTCCAAACAGAGCGCGCAAGACGTGCGGCAGCAGTACGTGGCATTTGCAGGACACAATTTCGCCCCCGCTATGTCTAGACGTATGGAGAAATGTACTCGCGGCAGTGCTGTGCGACAAAACCGGGACATGCCGTGCATTGACTATCTCGTCCCAACTCCCAAAGATATTTTTTATTTTTGTTCATCATCATCGATTCAGCCGAAAGACGTTTACTGCTGGACATAGGTGTTCCCCAAGCACCGCCTTATCGACCGGTTCTGTGCTTCTCGCAACCACCGGCTTCCTGCGGCCTTCACAAGGTCATCGGTCCACCATGTGGGATACTTTCCAACGCTATAAATCTTCCGGTACGCTATCGCCACTCCAGAACCTTTCGGCACCCTCGGTCATCTGTTCTGTGAGCAATGTGCCCAACCCACTGCCATTTCAATTTGGCAATTCTTCGGTTATGTCGATTAGGTTGGTTTTCCTATGGATCTCTTCATTTCTGATTCAATCACGTAGGGAAACGCGAAGCATAGCCCTCTCTATTGTCCTTTAACCCCTCAAGTGTCGAATGCACCCCATGTGTGCATAAGAAAAACCCTTTTTTTGTTCGGTATATAAGCTTATCTATATCTATAAAAGGAAAGCGTTACTGACTGACTGACTGATCTATCAACATACAGCTGAAACCACTGAACGGATTGGGCTGAAATTTGGAACACAGGTAGCTATTATGACCTAGGCATCCGCTAAGAAAGAGTTTTTGGAAATTCGACCTTTAAGGGGGTAAAAAGGGGGGATATTGTTTGTATGAAAAATCTTATTCCTTGAGTTAATAAACTTGAAACTTGGCACGAATATTTATCTAATTAAATTATGATTTTTGTGATTTTTGTTTTTCTAAACTACCCCCTAAAGGGGAATGGGGGGGTCTCAAAGTTTGTATGGACAAATTTTAACGCGCAATCCGATTAACTCAAAACTCAGTATTTATACTTAAAACCAAAAATAAAGAATAATGTGTATCAGGGTTTTTCGAAAATCTACCTCTAACGGGGTGAAAAGGGGTAGTCAATTTCACTGGGGAGGATTTTACTGCGTGGCTTGATTAACTCGAAAATTGGTGTAAATAATCTTTCGAGTCAAGCTATGGAAATATCTCAAACCATTTTTTTTTTATTCCACCCCTGTGGGGGTGAAAACAGGGAATACAATTTACATGAAAAATGTTATTCATTTGGTTTTAATTGACTTGAAACTTGGCACAAATATTTGCCTAAGTTTGTTATTATTAGTTTTTTAAAACTACTCCGGAGGGAGGGTTAGAGGTGGAGGGGCAAAGGAGGGGTGGTGAGGAGTGTGAGGGGGAGGATGATGGACGCAGGGAGAAAGGGCAGGAATTGGTGAGGAGAGGAGGAAGACATGGTAAAGGCTGAGGGGTGGGGAGGAGTTGGTGAGCCGGAGGTGGAGGAGAGGGGGAGAGGGAGGGGATAGGGTGGTGAGAGAGATAGAGCGAAGGGGAAGTGATGAGGGGGGTATGAGAGTGAGTGAGGGGGGTGTGAGAGTGAGTGAGGGGGGAGGGAGAGGTAGCGGAAGGGGATGTGGTGAAGGAACGAGCTAAACTCTGGAACTACCATTCGGACTTTAAAAAATCTTTTTGCATTAATGATAGCCCAAATCTTATAGAAGGCATATTTAACATCACTCTAGGACCCTTAAGTGCCGAGCAAAAAGAAAAAAAGTCTGAAAGAACGCTAAGTGAAAACGAAGTAATAGCGCGGGTAGGCAATGCGATGCGACGGGGTGGGTCGAGCAAAAAAGAAATTTTACGCGGACGAAGTCGCGGGCAGAAGCTAGTATCACATATATATAAATGTTAAAAAACATCATCCGATGGAAAACCAATCATCATCATTAGTTGTGAACCTATGGAGTTTGTAGCTAACCCCCCCTCGCCCCCCCCCCCCCCCCCCTCCGTGTCAAATGCACCCAAAGTGTGCAAAAGGACAAAACTTTACATAATAGGTATATAAGCTTAGATCACATATATATAAAAGTAAAAAAACATCATCCGATGGAAAAAATATCATTATCAGTAGTTGTGAACCTATGGGGTTCGCAACTAACCCCCAACCCTCCCCACTCGCTGTTGTTTTGGGTCTATAATTAGCCAAACTCAGACACTTGAGGGGTTAAGTGACTTTCAGCCTTTTAATGAGACCCATGAGAGCAATGGTGGCCCAATGGTAACGGCCCCGACTTACCGAGTTGTAGGTCGTGAGTTCGTGACCCAGGCAAGCACTTTACTTTGTGTAAATAATTTCATCACTACAGAACACTCACTACTGGTATCAAGACAGTGAAGGAAAACATCGTGACTGGAGGAAACCGACATGTCCTAGAACCAAAAATTCGAAGGCATGTGACATCTACCAGCCCGCCCTGGGCCCGCGTAGTGCTTTACGGCCCACTCACTTTCACCGAGAAGACACCTGTGTCCCAACAGGAGCAGTGGGAACGAGTCGGATTCGGTGATTGACCTTTTTTGTCGATGCCCGAACCGACCGAACTGGAAATTTGTTTAGTTTAACATAATTGTCCACAATTTCGAGTGTAGATTCTCCGATCTTCATGAGAGTGGAAGTTACATGGGCATTTGACATGATCTTTGTTTTGTCCATGCTCTTTTTAAGACCCAGTCTTAGGCCCAGGCCACAATAACGTCAACGTCAATGCCCGTCATCGTCATAAACATCGCGGTAGTTAAATTCGGTCAAGATTCGGTCAAATTATCGCGGTAAGTGGTGGCTACACCTACGGCCAACGTCCTTCATCGCGATAGTCAACGGCATATCCCGTTAATGTGGCCGCGACATTATGGAAGCACTACTGGCTCTATATCGTTGGCAAACCTAAGCGAAAATATTGTTCGTTATCCATTTCAAGATTACGTCCAGACATGAACAATGACGAATGCTGACTGCGTATGCCACGCATGCAACGCCGCCGCGTGCGGCGCTTGTCCTAACAGAGCGCGGCAAGCTGCTCGCGACAGCCGCGCTATATTTGGACACACCTTTACGATTACCGCTAGTACCTACATTATAGTTTATATTTATTTTGAAATAAACGATGCACTTTGCCTGCTGACCTAGCTTTTATTCTACTACATGATACGTTCTGAAGGTCTGATGATGAGCAGATAAGTGTTTATCGGTCCTCTGCTGTAAGTCTGTAACGAAAATAGTTAGGATGACCTAGCTTTCAGCATTTATCTAATAGAGCACGGCCGCTACTCCATGATACGTTTTGAAGGTCTGATGATGACCAGGTAAGTGCTTATCGGTTATTTTATCGCCTCTTGGAAGCTCCATATACTCTGAGCGACTTTTCTCAGAGGCAAGAAATGTATACCAACAAAAACGTAACAGACTCCTGCTAGATAAAGCAGAATCCTTAATTTTTTTGCACTACAACCTGCGCTTGGTAAATTTTGAATACCAGTAGGTAAGTAATAAATTTGACACTTTTATCAAAATAGTGATACTTTGGCGATAATTGTTTTAATGTTCAGATGTAAAAATTTTGAAAATGTTTAGAATACTTTAAATGTAAAGTAAGTAACGAGTAACACACAATAAAATGCTAATAATTTTTATATTTCACTGTATCCTGGGCACCTTATTCTTTATTTGTAATATCATATATTAGGATGTATGTATATATTGGTATGTGAGCAATAAATATTATTATCTATATTAAAAGGTGTAAACAAATTATATAAAAAAAACGTGCGTCCGTCGTCAGGAATGAGGTTCCTTCTCACGTATAACTTGCATCAATCACCAATGTCTTCATGAGATCTTTCAAATGAGTCCTAAGACGATAGTGCTACGTAGTGCCGTCACTGAGATCCTATGTACCCAACTTTGGAGTAAACCATCAGGTAGGTGACATCATCAGACACCTAGGGTCCCCATCATCCGTCAAACGAAATTCTCAAGATACCATCTTGAGAATTTCAAAGACAACAAACAATTACAAAGATAAATTACACACAGACAGATTTAAGCTTCAATCATTAGTATAGGCCTGTAATTACACTTCAAACTTACAAAAACCAACCATAATTCCTTCACATAAATCTAAAATTCGCGTGCACTAACCTGCGAGCTAAGTAGACGTAGCACATGTGATATCGGACAACGCGTCGGAAACGTGGTGCAGTAAGTATCTGGTTGGTACAGCTGCTGGCGTCATAAGTAAAAAACAAACCATATTCCCTTACACATAAATCACATTTTCGAGTGTACTAACCTGTGTGCTAGGTAGACGTAGCATGTTATGTTAGAAAGCGCATTCGGAAACGTGGTCCGCAATCTGGTCAGTACAGCTGCTAACGTCGTCGTAACTCAAAAACAAACCATATTCCCTTCAAATAAATCTCAAATTCGCGTGCACTAACCTGCAAGCTAAGTAGACGTAGCATGCTAGCATGCGATATCGGGTACGTAGTGCAGTATCTGGTCAGTACAGCTGCTAACGTCGTAAGTGAAAAACAAACCATATTCCCTTCACATAAATTTCAAATTCGCGTGCACTAACCTGCGAGCTAAATAGACGTAGCATGTGATATCGGACAGCGCGTCGGAAACGTGGTGCGGTATCTGGTCGGTACAGCTGCTCACGTCATACGTCATGTCAAGCTGTCTGTCGCCCTTGTTCAGACGGTACTTCGACTTGCTTAGGTCACGCCAGTTCCTTCCTACGAATAGAATGAATATTTTATTGGCAAACTAAAAAGTTGTAGAAGTTTATACGTTTTTAAATCCCCGTCAACTTATATTTTCGTGGGTAACATAACAGCTAACATTTTTCAAAGCAGATTGATTTTTCAGAGCAGTTGAAGACGCATTATACAACGTGTAACGTTAAATGCGCAAAACCTCTTAAGGGGTCATTGTACTCATCATTATGAACAACTTTTACTATGGGACTAAACTTGAAATCGCGAAAAAAAAATCAGCCGTTCAGTACATTTTGACGAATTATGCGAACATAAATGTACTGAACAGCTGTTTTTTTTTCGCGATTTCGTGAGTAAAATTTGTTCATAATGATGAGTACTTACAATGACCCCTTAATAGGTTTTGCGCATTTAACGTTACACGTTGTATAAGTTATCTGACTATTGAAAAATTAGCCCTATTTAATTTAAACATAGGTAATTTAAAATATTCACATATTACGCTAATAATAAATTACTCTAATTTAACATAATTACATTTTTTCTAAATATTAACACTACCTACTTGCTTAGACGTGATCTTCTGTTAAAAATCATTAAAAGTCGCTTATCGTAGCCATTATGTATAATAGCAACACACCTACAGCTACGGAAAAATAAGCGACGGAGAGTTCGCTTTTTAAATTACTTGCAATATATTATAAAGGCGGAAATGCGTCGCGTAACGGCATAACTCGCATTACAGGCGAACTGCCGGCGCGTACGTAACTTTTCATCACAATATTTTTTTTACAACTTTATAAATACTTAGTTGTATCAAGCGAATTTGATTCAAAGATAAAAGATAAGAATTATAATGAACTATTAGTACCCCAACCGTTCGGGGAAACAAGGCATGATTTTGTATTTCATTGATTTTTTTTTAGTTCTCGTCAAAATGAAAGAAAATGCAGTTAGTGCCAGTTATTTAACGAATTTAGATAACTTAGTTATCATCACATCCTCCAAGTCTCCCCCCATTAAATAGTAATTTACTTTATAATTTGCTGTGCCTAAAGGTTACATACACATGGGTACATTTACATTACAAACATTGCTGATAATTTACGAGCATCTGTGCAGTAGATAACAATATGAATCATAACAAACAGACTTTAATCAAACAAAACAAAAGCATTACTATTTACTACAACTAAGACTTACCACATCTGGAAGAGAAATCAGTCACCCAAGGAATCATGAAATGTGCCTGAGGATCGTTGGTAGACCTTCCAGCTAACATGTTCAGGTGTAGGAGATAGTCCAGGTTGGATATCCTGCCTCTGACCCACAGCATGCACAGCTTTTCCAGCTGTACAGTCTCCTTGCGCCAGCACCAGTCTTCCCCTCTCTTTCCAGGAGACCCCTGACTTATTGCAGGAGTGGTCTGCTTACTTCTATTGTGTTCAATTATTAGGGATGCATCCAAGCAGTGGATGTTGTTTATTATCATTGGCAACACTTGCAGCCATAAATTCTCAGACAAATAAATGTCTTCAAGAGTCAGCATCCCTAAACTCAAACCTCTATCACTCATAGCCTTTGATAAATTCAACAATTGATACACAATAAACAGGCCACGGCTGTAATTCATATCTATTAGATTAGGACTGAAGTTCAGACAATCTAGAAGAGTGTTCTCATACTGTCCTCTGTATATAATGTAGAAGTTATTGTCAGTTTCTATAGTGAACATAGCTGCTAAGAGGTTACCATGTGTTTCATACATTTTTAAAACATGTTTATTAGGTATTATCTCTTTGTACTCTATGTGCCCAGCTCCGTCACACTTTACCCTAATTATATTACATCCATACAAGCGAAGTACTACTTCTGACATCAACTGATCATGCTCTAATAGATTCACTATGGTACTTTCTTTACTGCTATCATTATTTTGACAGTACTTCTTATAAGATTCTTTCCACAATGTTCTTTGGTTACTTTGTGACACATATTGAAGTAATTGAGAGAACGTGAGGGGCGTCTCATTCGTGTTTTCATTCAGTTTGTATCGAGGCAGTGGAAGAACCTTGGACACTTTTTTATTCAATACCTATAATACAAAGGATTGTTTTGATTAGTATGATCAATTCTAGCAGAATATTCTTATTATTATTGTATTGCTGAATAGATACATACCCTTATAAATATTTTTCGCCACGGATAAGGTACACTTTCACCAGGTTGCAAGGTAAAATCTACATTGTTCAGTGAGGTGTCCACTTCGAGGTTTTTTATCCATTTCTTCAACCAGCTTGTATGGACGACGACGGTGTAAAGGCCAGGTGAGGCAGTGGGGAATATATTTTTATTACTTATACCTAATTCCTTAACTATAAAATCCATTCTAAATTATTAATGATGTTTTGTTTTGTTTTGTTGCGTACAAAACTGCAGTCATCATTATCAGTTTTGACGTTTCTTTCTTTTAAATTGACATTATAGAAGACTGACACTGACAGGTTCTGAGTAGGGATACCAGCTGTAATAATATAAAATAATATCAACTATCGTTTGTCCGTTTGTCCTCACATCACACATTGGTTACTTTTTATGTGGATAATATTTTGGTGATTGAATTACTTACTAATTTTAATAATCTTTTTAATCGCTCGGTCGATGCGGCATGTATACGTAAGTACTACGCTGTGAACTACATACGAGTGCAAGTACGTACGGCTACAGATCAAGCTATAAATTCCCAGTATAAGCTGATCTCGCATTGTATAGGATTTCCTTACAATGAGAGGTCAGTGTAAACTGGAAATGTATAGCTTGATGTGTAGCCGTGTGTACGACACGTAGCGCACGATGCTTTAGCGGCGGATGTGTCCTGAACAAAAATTATAAATACCAACTTTGTTGTACCATATCCGACGATTAAGTCTTTGATGTTTTGACTGCCTCGCACAGAGCACTTTATAATACTGATGCCTTGGTCATAGGCCTCGGTGGTCATTTTGGTTGGTGATTCTGATTTCCGAAAAAGTGTCTAGTTAGAGACATCGCATCGTTTTATTTTTCCTGTAATCTTTACATAAACTTCTATCCGACTTCTATCACATAGATTAATTTCAGCCCGGCGAGCACGGCCGACTGTGACATAGCTTCAGTCACACATTTTATCACAGTTTGGGCGATAAAACAGTTTTGTCTTAAATGCTAGCACGGCGCAGCGTGAGATAATTTCTTGACATGTGACTTGAAGTTCAGTTGGGAGTTGGGACTCGTTATGTCATAATCGCTAATATGGGCGCACCAATTATATCACAAATGTCACATTTTGACGGTGACTAAAAAAATTTTTATCACGTTCGTTCGGAGGTGGTGATAAGATTTAAAAACTGAAAAAACTAATATTTTCCTCATAAGTACTCTGCACTAAACGGCAATAAATTATTTTTTTGCATTGTGTGGCCGTGGTTTATTTGTGTGAAGAATTGCGCGTGATAACAAAAAAAAAATTGTAATAAGTAAATAAATAAATTACTATTTTTTATATTTTTAAAGGGTTTTTTTATGTTTTAAAAACACATATTTATAAATATAAATAATGCGCGTGGAAAAAAAATTGGTAAACACATAAATTACAATTTTTTATATTTTTTAAATGTTTTTTTTTTTGTTTTTATAAAAATAGGTACAATATTTAGAAATATAAATTCTAAGACATGACGTAATTTATCATGTCTTGTCTCAAACGTCTTGGGTACGCCCGTGCTCGCCCCGCAGATATTTCTCTTTGCAAACTTCGGAGATAAGGGGTGGAACGGTATTTTTTTTACATTTTTCATCAAAAGTCGAAAAAAATGCGGCCAAAAAAAATTAAAAAATGTTTGAGAATGTGCAAACAGCGCTCTTTCATATGATCATATAGCACCGCTTTGAATTTTTAAAACCCTCTTTCAGTCCCTGTTGCGAAAAATATATAAATAATTTTATTTCTTTCATTGCATTAGTAGTTCTTAAGATATCCAGCTGTGACCTGTGACAGACAGACCAACTGAGTCGCACCATAAGGTTTCCTTTTTATTACCATTTTGGTACGGAACCCTAATACGGCCATTTATGCGACATATATATTTTGATACTAGCAAGTATAAATCAAAACTCAGACGATACTTCCCGTTGACCTAGAATTAAATTATTTTAATTATTAGAAATACTACAGGAGCGGTAGGGGCTAGTGGCACGGAAATAGTGACCTTAGGAGAATCGCGGATCTTTACCTCAGTCAGGGTCAATGTCCTTGAGGTGTCCCATTTCCCATTGCATGGTTGGGTTCCCCACACTATTCCGAAGGCTTGATTAGGCGATGGTTTTTGGTGATTTTTTTCTCTATTTCCGTATTTCAGGGATTCCTAAATTACACTAAAAAGTATATACCTAAGTATTACCTATACCAAACTATAATAAATCGACGGGTCTAAATAATAACCCAAGATTTTACTTAAATTTCGCTTTTATTAGATCATAACATGATTAAAACACCTACTTACCTACTTATATTTAACAAAGTTAAATGTGTTCTATTGGTGTAATAACACCTAGGAATGTTAAGGCACTAAACATGCTGGCTATTAGCGCCAAAATATTAATTATAATATTATACTACATATGATATGCTATCACAACAGTTATTGGTCCATGTATACAAATGCAATATTCAAAACTATGGAACAGTACCAATTATTTCTAGTAACATAGATAAACTTACTTGATATGGATTAACGAAATGTAAAACTTTAGAAAAACTTAATGAGTACCTTTTTTGGTAGCACATATTTATAGAATACGAAATGATATGATTTTCTTATTCAAGTTTCCCGGAAACTCTCTTCAAATAACATTTCCACAGAATATCCTTATAAATAACCGCTTGGGCCTCTGGGCTTTTTGCTGCCACAATGCCCCTCCCCACAACTATAACATCAGCACCCTTTTCTAAGATAACCTTCTCTGGAGTATTGTAGACCTGGCCCAAATCATCTCTGCTGCTTTCCAGCTGTACTCCTGGAGTCAACTGTATGAGACCTGGGTCCTTGAAAGTGTCCTTATTCTGACAGACAAACCCAGTAATCAATTCTGGATATTTAGATGCCATAGACACTGTTGCTTCTTTATAGTCTGGTGTTATTAAGTTTCCCTGCAGACAAAAAAAACACATTCAATTGCATGAACTTCTATGAATTGAACTTTTATAAAATAAGATAACTACTCATAAAATCTTCTTTATCATCTTACCTCACTGCTCATTTCAGCCAGTAAGAACACACCCCTATTGACACCGTTTGGCGAATTCAGAGCTTTGAGTATTCCTTCACCAGGCAAAGAATGGGCAGTTACACAATCTGCCCATTCCCCAACCTTGTACAACCCTTTCAAATACTGCAAGGAGACCGTATGTCCAATATCAGCATACTTCCGGTCTTCTAGTATTAAAAAGTTAAATCTGTCAGACAGCTGTTTAATTCTGGTAATAAAATCATTGCTGTAGTCTTCGATAATGTCCGCATGAGTCTTTACTAAACAGACATGTTCCCCAACTTTTTCTAGTAGATCTAGTATCTTCGTAGTGGATGTCAAGTCAACCGAGAGGCACAAGTTTGTTTTCTTCGTTGCCATTATGCTGAACAGTTGTTTTGCTATACCATTCTTGGCTAGTTCAGCACGCTTTTCATAAGTAAGCAAGATTCTGTCCAACGGCTTATCTAAAAAATTTAATAATCATATCAATAATTAAAGCATATAACAATGCTTATAGTCAATCAACAGCTAACCATTTAATAATCTGACACTAAAATAATAATAGTGTGAATTCAAGTAAGTGCTTTTGTTTCTTACCAATAACAGGAGCTTGTGTCTCCTTGAGATAATTTTTAACCTTTACCACGGTTTCTTCAGTAATCTTCCCATTCTTCACCAATATATCTATCAAAGTAGACATTGTAAACAAAGATTTAATTTGTACATCATCTACTTCAAGATTTTTGCTGCCTCCTTGTTCTCTGTCTAATATAATGACTGCATCTGTGACTATCAAACCTTCTTTGCGTAAGTCTCTTACAGTTTCAAGCACACTGGAGCCAGATGTAACAACATCTTCAACTATGAGGCAAGTCTGATCAGCCTTGTAGTGGCCTTCAATAGATTTCTTAGTACCGTAAGCTTTTGTTTCCTTGCGTCTCATTAGCATAGACTTCTTAGTTAATACACTGAGTATTGTAGCAATGGGCAAGGCTGTGTATGGCACACCGCATAAGTGATCATATTTCAAATCCTTCATGGCAATTTCCAATAACAGGTTTGATATTGATTCCTAAAAAAATACTACAGTACATGGGTGACCATTTCAAATATCATACATCTATAGAAATAAATAAAACTGAAGTGTCTGTTTGTAATGTCAAAATCACGATTTTTAATAAATGCCTATGAAAATGTATATACGGTACTCATAACAAAAAATCTTTGGTTGGTCTGTCCGTTTGTTCCGGCTAATCTCCGAAACGGCTGGACCGATTTTGACGGGACTTTCACTGGCAGGTAGCTGATGTTATTAGGAGTAACTTACGCTACTTTTCTTTTGGAAAAAGAATTAGGGTTCCGAGCGAAAAAAAATAAAACCCATGAAATTGTGAACAAAACGTCGTATTGAGAATGGTTATAGGCTATTTAACATCACGCGCGACCCTTAGGAGCCGAGCAAATAGAAAAAGTCTGAAAGAACGCTAAGCGAAAACGAAGTAATAGCGCCGCGGGCGGGCGATGCAACGCGGCGGGTCGATATAAGAGGAAGTTTTATTAAAATGTAGCTATTCTTTTAGTGCGTAAGTATCTTACCACTGCCACGCGAATGAAGTCGCGGGGCACAGCTAGTTTGGAAATAAATTAAGACTGTTTTTTTCAGTTATTTGAGATAATTGATTTACCTACAGTAAATAATGTAATTTTACTCATGTATTTTCTGGTGAGCTTCGTTCAACTACGAAACTAGTCGGGCTAACCCGAACACGTGAGTAAAACCGTAAACATAAATAGAGTCCCATGAAAGTTTAAATATTAGAAAAATATGTTGTCACGTGGAATGTTGGGTGGTATTAATAATTGGAGAGCAAATAATTAATTAATTTGAAACACATACCATAACATCAGGGTAACTAACTATAACCCTCAAATCAAAATAAACAGGTGTTTTGATCCCGCTCTTCGTTGTAAACTCCCCAAACTTTACAGCATCTATCGAAAAGAGCTTGATTGCTAGGTCAACAAGTTTTTTATCATAAGACATTTTAGTTTTTAGTTATTTTTCGACGGAAATAACTATTTAATTTTAATTGATTGATGGAACCACTGGAAAATACTGGAAATGGAAATAATCGTGTTTGACACTTGACACTTGAACTTGAATGACGGACGGTCGGACGGCAGTCGACAAGTGACACTTGACAGTTTAAAAATAAATTGACGTTTTCTCGTTAGTCTAGAAATTGTTGTTTTCATGTTATCAGTTTGAGAATAAAAGCCGTAAAATCTCTTCTTTTATCAAAGCAATAACATAAATGTTTCTAGCCAAAAACCTGAATGCATAATGATGGATTTAAATGTGGTTTGAAGCGTTTGAATCGGTTTGAAGGAATTGAATGGTCACATTGTTCCGTTCCATTGTTCGTAGGAAAAATAACTTTTTTCCCAGCAGTGCTGCCAAAAGTATTTATTGTTATTTCTATTCTTCGAATATTTGTCGCGGTCTTTAAAATCAATAAAATCAACATGTTTTATTATTTTTTGTTTAATCTTGTACAATCAAAAAGCAGCAAGCATGAATATCATCAACATCATCTTTCTGCCCTTGCGTTGTCCCATGTTACATTTACATGGGGTCGTCCAAGGGGTCGCGTCGTCACAACACGTATTTTTTTCTATGTAAGAGTATTTTCGGTTTTCTTCTCCTGTTCTCCCTTGTCAACTACCCTATATAATATAATGTACAGACGCCAGCAGGTCAAGCCACCCTAAACTGTAAATCCCAATCAATCTTGAACCTAAAGTTTTAGCAATAGAGATGAAAATCTATTAAAGAAAGACAGATTGTACTAACTTGATGTGCTGGCGTCTGTACATACTCTGTGACAGTCCACAGGAAGGGCAGGAATCCACACAATCATTTATCTTTTCTTTGGCCCAGAAAAGTGGCATGAATATGTTGCTCAATAAAGATTATTCCATCTTGTTGTCAAATATAAAACATTTACCTTTATCTTTTTCCAAAATTGAGGCAGGAAACGTTTCTCTCGTAATTTATTCATCTAAGAAATCTTGAATGAGTAGGTTATTGATCAAATGGGGAGGAAAACTAACTTTTTATCACGCTAGGTGGCACATGATCGACTGTCCTTTTTTCATTGATTTGACATAACGAACGATTGTCAAATTGTATGGATTTGTTTGTAAAACAATGTACAGTCGTTCAGAGCGCCATCTACAAACAGCTTTGCGTGTGGCTCCCCATTAGCCTCAAGGGGAGATTTACGTTTTTAAAGTTTAGACGTAGCGGCGGCGGGCAACACTGCCAGTGGCAGTCACTCACTAGCTGTATAATAATATACTTTTTTAGACTATGCTTGCTACCAATGACATTATCTAAGCTTGCTACATATTAGTAATCTGTGGCAGTCACTTTCAAAACGGTTTGTGTGGGGAGTGCGCGTCTGTCCGATTTCTTTGGGTATTTTAATTTTTCGTATTCATTTTCGGCGTTCATTGTTTATAATTTACTTTTTGCTTAATTGTTTGTCTGTAACTGAACTTTTGTGACGTGGTAAATGACAGAATCGTAAGTATTTTATGTTGTAATGTCAATAAAAACATGTTGCTTTGTGTAACTTACAGAACTTTTTCGCGCGCACTAAAATAAAAATAATATCAAATGATTTTATGTTTTGTATAGTATTATTATTAGTTCGACGTTTGTAAACCCGGTTTGGGACTCAGGTAGAGGATTTTGAATCAATGTCGGGCTCGGGCAAGGTAAATCCACCCCTCCTATCGGGTCGAGTGCGGAGTGGGGTTCCCTCCCCTCCTTTAGGGGAAGTTTGGGTAGACAAAGGGTAGTCACCCCTAAGCAGAGGGGAGCTTTTGGGCCTTGGGCGATATCCGTTGGAAGGGGAAGGGATCACAAATTCAAGTTCAGTTTTTTTGGCCCTTGCCCTTTCTAACGGTTGGGCGCGTGTGGGAAAGTTGTTTATACGTACGAAGTTTCTAACGTGAACAATAAAATTCTGGTCTTAAAAGTTCGATATTTCAGGTGAAAGTATACTTTGAGGAAAGAGGACCATGGACAGTAATAATGGTATGACATACATTTTTTTAAAATGTTATTCAATTATTTTTTTTTACTCTAAATAACCCAAAGAGATTCTTCCAGAGCCAGTACCAAACTTGGAATTGGCCATAAAAAGAAGTATGTTAGCAAAGAATAAGTTGGCTATCATAATGAAGAAGCCTGATGGAGTGGTGCAGTACTCATGCGTGGAGTGCTCAGCTTGGTACTATAGTAAGGAGGAGCTTGAGAGGCATCTGCTGGCCCATAACAAGGACTATAGGTACCTTTGTGGGATATGTGGCACTGGGTATGTTTCATTTTCTTAACTTGTTATGATAGTAACATTAGCAGCTATAAAGCTACTTTTCTGTAAGAGGACTTTCCTTGATGAGATGGCCTTTGAAAGAAACATACAACACAAAATTGAATGTTCGAACCAATTGAGTTTAAAATAGATACTAAGGCATTTTATATTCAGTTTTCTTACTAAACTTACATCTAATCTACTTTTATTTTACTCCTGAACTTATCAAACACTAAAAAATAAAAATCAAATCCTACAATATTTCTGTATTAATCTAATATTATTCTAAGTTAACAATTCCCCCCAACAGGCTAAAACGCAAGGAACATCTAGACAGGCATACCCTAGAACACCAAGAAGTCAGGCCACATGTCTGCCCTGACTGCGGGAAAGCCTTCAAGAGGAAAGAACATCTGAACATTCACCGGTCCATACATAGCGGGGAAAAGAGTGAAGCTTGTCCTGTGTGCAATAAAAGTAAGTTTTTATTATTGTTACTAGACTTAATTAAAGAGACTCGCAATATTATCCAGTTAGATCTAATGAGTCAATGTAAACTTTAGAATGATTGACTAGAGCTAGATCCTAAACTTAAAACTCTTAACCCACGTTTCCACGAGCGTAATAAAATCGCGGCGGGATTTTATCGGACACGGGATTTTCAACTCTCTGCTCGCGACGACGGTGTGTTTTGTGTCCAACGGTGTGTTTTTCGTTGCGCTGGGATGCACTCTGTTTTTGTTAGGTTGGATTATCAACGCTCGGCTCAACAACGAGAGTTGAAAATCCAGTGCGCGATAAAATCCCGCCGCGATTTTGTTACGCTCGTGGGAACGCCGACTTACTCTCACACTGAAGGACCTCTAGATGGTAAAAAAAATAACATAACATCACACCTGTAATACTCGAAGGGTTACGCAGAGGAGTACCTACAATAGTACACCCACATTCGCCAGTTATTGTAATAGGGGGCGAGCCTACAGCCATCAACCGGGCACAAATCCAGACTCCGGGCTACTACTGAGAAATTTCAGATGGAAAAACCAAATAACACTGCCCAACCCGGGAATCGAATCCAGGGCCTTATGTTCAGCAGTAGCGCTTGCAACCACTATACCAATATACTGCTAACCTAAATAAGCATGGAACTACAAACTATTTTGAGTTAGTCAACAAAGTTAACACACAAATTATGTTGTTGTACCATGTGTATTCATAATGTTTTATTTGTAACTCTGGACAAACTCTGGATATTATTAACTCTAAATCTGATGATTAAAAAAAATTAGAAGTTCAGATACTGCATTACAACAGTTGTATACATATAAAATCTGAATAGATATCTGGCTCCGGCTAATCTCCGAAACGGCTGGACTGATTTTGACGGGACTGTCACTGGCAGATAGCTGTTGTTATAAGGAGTAACATAAGCTATTTTTATTTTAAAAACTAGGGTTCCGCGCAAATAAAACCATGAAATTGTGAGCAAAATCCGATTCAAATAGGGAAGTATTGCATTGTATTGACACGCGGGCGATACCGCGGGAAAAAGCTAGCTAAGCCTATAAATCATAATACCTATGGCATTTTTTAAATCCATGTTTTTTTTTCTAAAGTACGGAAAGGCAGTTTGGAGACGTTATTTAATGAGAAACATGAGCTGATAAACTTCAAAAATAAAACTTTAGGTAACTTCTTCAAAATAAAATCTTTAAGTATAAATCAAGTGCGTTGTGACTGATTCTATAAGGACAACAAACTGTAAGGGTTTCAGGGTCAATCTTATTACACATTACATAAGCAGATACAAGAGTGGTTCTGTTTGAATCTCTGTTCAAATAATATGTAAAGGGGTGAAGGTCATACAAAGGGTGTGTGTAATGATAATACTTCTCCATGAGACCATGACCAACCCCACTAGTTGACTACCTGATGCTACTTATAACAAAATAAAAATGCTCATAAACATTAACTGAAATGTTGTTATAGCATAGTCTAAACCCGCGTCCTAATCCAAACGCGATCGTTGCGCGAGTACGCGATCGAAACGATCGTATGAATTTTGACGTACAAACGCGATTTGATTGATCGCCGATCGCGAGACTACGTCATATTCATTTATGTTATTGACGATCGCTTTTGGTTAGGACGCGGCCTATAATCCTGCTAATATTATAAACGCGAAAATAGTTTGCCAACGCAATATGGAGGAGCAAACATAACACTACGGGACAGGTGGACGACCTCAAAAATAAGGAAAAGGACAAAAGTAAGCGATGTTTTACCTACTAAAAAAAAAAAAAACTAATGGAATTGGACTGGTCACTGGTTATAAATAAATAAATGTGACCAAGCTAGAAAGAATTGGAATAAGGGGAACCCCTCTTAGGCTTTTTAAAGACTATTTATCAAGTAGAAAACAGAGGGTTAAGATAGGGACATACATCAGTGATGACGTGGTGGTATCATTCGGCGTACCTCAAGGAAGCGTATTAGGACCAACGCTTTTCTTATTGTACATTAATGACCTAAGTAACTTAAAAGTAGATAACGCAAAAATCTTCTCTTACGCCGATGATACCGCCATTGTCTTTTATGGGAATAACTGGTCCGAAGTAAAGCTCAAAGCTGAAATAGGTATGGCTCAAACTGCTAATTTGCTTAATGAAAATCTCCTTACGTTAAATGCAAACAAAACAAATTACATATGTTTTACAATTAGAAATCGCTCACAACCAGATCAAGATTTAAATATCAAAATACATTCTTGTAATCGAGCCAATAATTATCCCTGTACATGTCCAATAATTAATAAAGTAACACAAACAAAATATTTAGGTGTTATAATTGACCAACATTTAAGTTGGTACTCTCACCTCGAACATGTTGCTAACAGAATACGTAAATTGAGTTGGATATTTAAATCATTGAGATACGTGGTCCCTACAAGTATAGCCACAAAAGAGGGCGCTAAGAGAAATCTTCTAAATGAAATCCACACTGCCCTTGCACAGTCTGTGATAGTCTACCGTATACCCCTCAGAAGAATAACTAGTATACCCGTATGGGGTGGGGCAGCAAAATCTAAATTTATAGACGTCGAACGAGCGCAAAGAGGTCTGATAAAAGTAATGTATTTCAAGAAACGGAGATTTCCTACTGAAAGTCTATATGAAATCAGCGGCCTGCTATTTGTTAGGAAATTATATATCTGTGCCGCGATCCTAAAAAAGCATAAGACACATAAGTATGACAAAAACATAATATTAAAAAGGAGAAAAGATATTATTGTGCAAGTCCCACAATCTAAAACCAATTTTGCTGCTACACAGTATAATAAACAATCAGCACGATTATACAATAAAATTAACAAAGACATATACATATACACTGAACAACTTCATAAAGGTAAGAAAATGCTAGTAGAATGGTTAAAATCACGCACGTATTCAGAAATCGAATTACTGTTACAATAAGTGGAAATTAGTTATACTTGCACCGTCACCTACACTTACATGCTCCCTCATACACACATCCACACCACCCACACACCTCTCACACTCCACACACCTCACACACATCACGCACCACACACACTTGACACACCTCACACACCCCACACACATCACACACTTCGCACACCTAACACAACCATATCAATGTATTCATTCTGTTTAATTCCCGAGCGAGCGAGCGTGTTTGAAGTTATAAAAATAATACTTTAAGGACGCTGTTACAAATGGGTAGTCAAATCATTACTTTTTTACACAAAAGTGTGTTTATTAAATAAAATGCTTTGCTTTCTTAAAATGTTTTTTGGTTAAATTGTGGATAAATGTGCATGGTACGATTCTGAACCATAAATATAATTTTAGATAGGTACAGTTTCACAATAATGGTACCGAAGTGATTTTTTTTACTTCGGTACCGTTATTGAGAAGCTGTACATATCTAAAATTACGTTTATAGTACAGAATCGTATCATGCACACTTATCAACAATTTAACCAAAAAACATTTTAAGAAAGCAAAGCATTTTATTTAATAAACACACTTTTATGTAAAAAAGTAATGATTTGACTACCCATTTGTAACAGCGTCCTTAAGTAAATGGGAATAAAGCACGAAACACGCGCTGGAAAAAAAGATATGTGTATTATGTAACCTAAGACAGAAAAAGAAATTTAAAGTATTTTTTTTTTGTAATTTGTAAGTTGTACAAACAGCCAAAGCTGTGGAAGAGCGGAGTCTCCTAACACAGGCGTTATTATGCTTAAAAGGAGGCTCCAATCATAAACTAATATAAACTATGTAGTTGGTACTTACAGTAATATTTTTTTTTATTTATTTAAATAAATTCTTTATTGGCATAACAAAAAGGTGCACAAGTAAATTAAAGCCCTGACTCCTCTTCCATTATGAGAGCGAACAGAGGAAAATGGACGAAAGACGTAATGGAATGGTATCCTAGGAATGGAAAAGACAAAAGGGACGTCAAATCAAGAGGTGGGAAGATGTCTTTCCAAAAGTAGCCTGTGTGTTAATCCAAGGTATAAGCTGTCTACATGCCAAATTTCATTCAAATCGGTTTAGCCGTTTAAGCGTGAAGAAGTAACAAACATACACACTCACAAACTTTCGCCTTTATAATTTTAGTGTGATTACTAGCCGTTGCCCGCGGCTTTGCCCGCGTAGATGTCGGAAATTATCCCACGGGAACCTTCTACCGGGATGAAAAGTATCCTATGTCTTAATCCAGGTTATAAACTATCTGTATACCAAATTTCATCCAAATCCGTTCAGCTGTTTTTGCGTGATGAGTAACAAACATCCAAACATACAAACTTTCACATTTATAATATTAGTAGGATTATTATATCAAGTCTGAAAGTGGCACCAGTGACTGAAAAGTTGTGAGGAAATCGGTTGTCATGGTATGGGTATGTGATGCGCAGGAATGAGGAAAATGTCGTGAGGACAAGGAGGAGTTTCGAGTATGAATGTCAATGTAGGGGAAGACCAAAGAAACGATGGATGGACTGTGAAAGATGATATGGCTTGAAAGGGGGTGACTACCGAGATGACGACTAATATGAAAGAAATGGATATGTCCATTTCTTTTTTTTTCGTGTGCCGACCCCAAATAAATTGGGATAAAGGCAGAAGAATGATGTTTATATCACCTAAAAACGTAGTCTACTCGTTATTTCGCATTCAATGGATTTGCTGTAAAAGTAGGTATGTCAAAGCAAAATAAAATAATACTCGTATCCAGTGAGTCGGTCGCGGTTAACAGCAGTCTTTATATCACAAATATCTTTATTTTAGCCTTCTACCGCAAAGACCACTTGCGGAAACACCTACAAACGCACACGAAAGTGTTCATAGAGGAGAATGCGGAAGTCGTTGATGACCAGGGGTATATGAACATGGGCAGTGACCAGCTCGTGGAGATCAAGCAGGAGATCATCGATGAGTACAGCAGGCCCATAGTAGATGAGGAACAGCATGACGAAGAGATGGAGGTAAGCACTTATGGAGACATCATATGATTATTAGCCTTTTAGGTCGGACAAACTGATATTTCAGTCATCAATCTCGTATTTGGCGTTTGTTTGCATTTTGTATGTCCGTTCCAAGGGCTCCTCCAACCTTCTCCATTCTTGTCTCTCTCTGGCCCCTCTGCGCCATGGAGGCATCATAATTTATGTTACAAATTAGAGGATTATATCCAAGAGGCTTGGAAACGTGCTGGTCCTGCTCCATAGGACAATCTATAGTAGACAAAATCGAACTGGTTGCTAATTTACTAATTAATACGTACACCGTAAGACTTATTCTTGCTTGCAGCGTTAGGCCGAAGTACCGCTTGCTAACATAATAGATGTTGTCATCGTATATACATGGGATTTTGTTTTCAAATTGGTCAGATGTAAGTTTCCTCGATAGTACCTAAAAAGTGATTATACAACCCCCAATTATTTTGAAATAAGGACTCGTCGATATGCGCGATGTGGGATGTGAATAAAAAATAAATCACCCCCGTTTTACATGTAGGGGAGGTACCCTAGTTTTTTTATTGTTTAGGAGTTTAATAACTTCGTAGGCGTCGATAAGTATACAAAAAAAAGTAAGTAAGTGGTAGTAGTAGTTTTTATAGTACTTTAAGTACCTACTTACATAAAGTGAAAAAAAGTAAAGTGACAGACGGAAATGGCTGTGTTCTTTTAAGGGTACCTTTGGGACCCTAAAATGCTCAATGAAGGCTAAACATAACAATATTAACAAAGGCTGGTCTCTAAAGTCGGCAAACCACAAATTCGAGATAATAAAACGCCTAACTTTGTATTTAAACATGTGACAATCTAGGCAGATTTAGTAGAGCAAGTATAAGTCACTTTAAATCCTATACGCCTCCAGCCTCCACGTTTGTCCCAGCGACGACGCCCTTTCCCGAACCCTGTTTAAATCCCTTACAGGCGTGCTTGCCTTGTTTTGCTCAGTTTAAGTCGGCTCGGGGCATCTATACTCGCTGTTGACCGATGAAGTAGGAATAAATCATCTGCGATGATAGAAAAAAAAACTGCGATGATAAAAAAAACTAGTTAAGTATGTTACTTATAATGATTCTTAGTATGATGTAATCACCAATAATAATATTAAAAAAATAATTAAAATGTTCAGCTCACTATCGATACCTAGTTAATTAAATTTGACCATGTATTAACTAATCCTAAGGTGAAGGAATCCAGATACCAAACTTTAAAAATGCCAAATTCTTCGGATGTTATTTAAAAAAAAAAAAACGCTTTTAGAAAAGCGCGCAAATTAATGTAAATATGTACTCTTTTAGGCACCGGAAGAACAGTTCATCATTCCAGAAGAGACAATAGAGAGACCGTTCATGTGTTTTGTGTGCCAGAAGTCATACAAGAAGAAAGAAAACCTCAAAATACACAGCTGGACGCATATGAAGAAGGACAAAGTTTGCTCCTTGTGCGGGAAAGGTAAGCTTTAGAAACGTATTTTATGATCAATTTTAGAAGTAAGACTCAGGAGTCTCCTGATTCGCACAGGTGCAATAGCGTCTTATAAGTCATCGAGATTTCTGTGCTAAATTTAAGTTGTTTAATGTATTATACACATAAACCTTCCGGAATAAATGCTCTAGAATTAAATGACGATGTACACCACAACAACATCCAGAGTGTAGTTTAGAAATAGATTTTCTAAACTACACAGCGGTCACAGAAATACACGAAAATATACTTTATTTTATAATATTGTAGGTATAGATAGATTGTTTTATAGGAAACCGGGGGGAAGCAACGGCCAACGGGTGCAGTTGCCCCCCTCCGTGTGCTTCGCCCAACTTTTATTTTCTCCCCCAGATAGTTTTGTAACCTGTATTTTTACTTTATACACAGTATATTACTAAGATATATTATATTACTAGCGGACCCGACAGACGTTGTTCTGTCTGAACGATCCTAGAACCCGACTGCAGCGCCACCTACCGGGTCCAGTTGTGTTTTCAAACCATCCAGGAACCCATTAAAATATAAACACAAAATTTCATCTAAATCGGTCCAGCCGTTTAGGAGGAGTTAGGTGACAAATACACGTACAGAAGAATTATATTTATTATTAAGATTATGTAGATAAATCGTAGTAGGGACGCATTATTTAGTTTACGAAAAAAAGGTGCCGAAAAATTTTTTACAACCTCCTCCTTTTTTGAAGTCGATTAAAAAGGGCTTTCACGGCAATCGGCGGAGATCTATCCAACCAGAGAAAAACATTAGTTCCTCCTTGAGAGAAAACCTAGATCCGCGCCTGGCCTAGTGCGGCAATAGGTGACTTAAACAGTCGAAATGTACTAAACTAACTCCCCCTCCCGGGAAAGCAGGCGTGTTATATGTATTTACCTTCGATCAATAATAGCACTATGCTATTATTGATCGAAGGTATTTACAATTTTACATACATACAGTTTCCCTTGTAAGATAGCTACCCGAGCAAAACTCCAACTGTCATCAGCAACATCTATACTAATATTATAAAGAGGTAAAATTTGTTTGTAAGTTTGTAAGTTTGTATGTTTGTAAGTTTGTATGTAGGGGGTAATCTCCGGAACTAATGATCCAATTCTAAAAATTTTTTCGCTGGTAGAAAGCTACATTCTTCCTGATTGCTATAGGCTATATATTATATTTATATCATGCATATTAGCCGAGCTATCACAATTTTTGTCTAACAAGTCGGAAAGAAATACGTCTTTAAACAGACTTTTTTGCATGCGCTGCCTAAACGGTTGTTTAAAATTGAGAACAATGTATAGCAGTCTGATCCGTCTTAAATAATTCTACAAAAAAGTCCCCGACACCATATTTCTATCTTTTATATTTTACCTTTTATACATCTTTTATTGTTTTAAAAAAGTATTTTTTAGACATACTTACGTTTGGATGATTATTTATACAACAACACATTAATCCTTATCAAAGTAAGTTATTTTATGATCACAAGGACATCGTGGAGATAAGATTTGGCCTTTACAGTATGGTAATTGGTCGTACAGTTTCGGAAATAATATAAAATTACTAAAACGCAAAATAACTTTAATTCATACCGCTCGCTCTTGAGCAAACATTTTAGTGCGGACACAGTTTAGTGCGGACGTTTTATCAATTTAACCATAGATGGCGTTGTGCAAATAAGTAATTTTTCTGAATTGCGAGATTTATTATTTCAATAATGTCGGTGGAATACAGCGGAAGAGTTTGTTTTTTTGTTAGTTTGTTTGAACGCGCTATCTCTAGAACTACCCCAGTCGGATTTGAAAAAAATCTTTTTGCATTTTATAACCCCGTTCTTGAGGAGGGCTATAGGCTATTTAACATCACGCTAGGGCCCTTAGGATCCGAGCGCGAAGTAAAAGCGCGGGCACGCGATGCGGAAGGATATAGGCTATTTAACATCACGCTAGGGCCCTTAGGAGCCGAGCGCGAAATAATAGCGCGGGCAGGCGATGCAGAAGGATATAGGCTATTTAACATCACGCTAGGGCCCTTAGAAGCCGAGCGCGAAGTAATAGCGCGGGCTGGCGATGCGGAAGGATATAGGCTATTTAACATCACGCTAGGGCCCATATAAGCCGAGCGCGAAGTAATAGCGCGGGCAGGCGATGCGGAAGGATATAGGCTATTTAACATCACGCTAGGGCCCCTAGAAACCGAGCGCGAAGTAATAGCGCGGGCAGGCGATGCGGAAGGATATAGGCTATTTAACATCACGCTAGGGGCCTTAGGAGTCGAGCAAAAATAAAAAATGTCCAAAAGGATGCTAAGCGCAAACGAAGTAATAGCGCGGGCAGTCGTTGCGATGCGATGCGTGGGGGTTAGTGGGGACAAGAAATTTTACGCGGACGAAGACGCGGACAGAAGCTATAATTTAAATAAGGAGGGAATTCCCGGTAGTATGTTCCCGTGGGATATTTTCAGACATCCACGCGGGTGAAGCCGCGGGCAAAAGCTAGTAAAAAATAAAAACATAAAGCAACATAAATAAGTACCTTATCGGCTACCCGTCCTGCAATTACGTTCCTTCCTCGGAAGGAGGGGGCTACATCCGATGTAAGGATAACATAGCAGCCACCTACCACGGCTAATAATACCGTAGAGCGCAACCCGTTTGTCGAACGTGGCGATTACGAAAATTTTCCCGGAATGGACCGGCTTAGGCTGTAGTCGGAGCAGGCATTGGATTATTCTGGCTGAAGGGGAAAATGGTTCTAATAATAAGGCGTCTGGGGAGATTCCCATGTGGTCACTATCACTACAGGCTTTACCATTTTAGAGCACAGCGTATACCGTATACCCCACCGCGTAAGTTCTTTACCAGTTTTGACAAGAATACCCAGTAAATTGAAACTTGAAAGTATTTAACTGTCACGTAGACATAAACCGTCTTATTACAAAAAAAAGGTTCATATTCAAACCCAGGTTTAAACCAAGGACCCTTTTTTGAATTTCGAACTTTATTCCGACACATTTAGATGTCAGTTTTGTATAAAGAACTGTATTTCTATCACAGCTAGGTTCTTATTACAAAAATTGGCTCGACGGTTTAAACTATGACAGAAGAAAAATTTTGTAATAAGACCAAAAGACCTTGTCGTTTTATGACGTGCTAGTGCCATGATTAAACCATCATCATCTGCCTGCCTTTTCCCAACTTTGTGCAACCGGATTCAGCTGAATACCAGTATTTTATATGGAGCGATCATAACCCCGTTACTAGGTATACGATGCCTCTTGGTTGCCAGACTTTCGGGTTTCTAACGACCCGTAACGACTGTCAAAGATCCATGAATGGCAGCCGGGACCAACGGGTTTACGTGCTTTCCGAGGCACGGAGTGGTCTTGGTATGTAAATATGGGCGGCAACCGTAGCTTAACCTGATCGATCGACCCATGCGGCTGTTATTACTTAGCCATAATCCCTGAAATGCTGCCTGCCAGTAATTTTTAGGGTGGCAAATCATTTACGAGGTCGGTCGACTATACTAGGACTATCCCGGGAATATGTAGAAACATGTCGCTTAAACTTATTTTGGCATTATTCATCTATCCTCTCCATTACTTAACACGTTACCCGTAGCATGCATTTTCTATAAACTTGTTCAACGAGCGTCTTAGCAAAATCCCTAAAGTTTCGCTCAGCCCTCCCCTATGACGCTCTGTCAACCCTCCTTACGAGAGCCGTGCACGTGTGAGTTTTATATTTTATTTTAGAGAAAAGGGGAGGGTTACTTTTCAAACGGTTTTACTGGGCTGGCTGGGAATAAAAATGTACAGTTAAGGACAACATAATGTGTATAATATATATATCATGACACGATGCATTGCGGCGCCGCACCGCAAAGATATCACCGCATTGGCGGTCAAACAGGCGTTGGTTGGCGCCAATGCGGCGAAATTTTTGAGATGCGGCGGCGGAACGCGTCGTGTGTATAGGCCCTTATGGATATTCGTAAGGCGTAATGTTATGTATACGAGTATTCAAAAGCTCTTTTCTGATAATTTAAAATTTTTAATATTTTTTTTGCCTGTTGAAATTGTGAGATATTAAAGGTACAGTACGAGTATCTGCATTCTGCAAACACCAACTGTCATAGGTGACAATATATCGATTTAAAAAAATACACTTGTTTTACTGTATACTTTTTTTGTCCTTGACTGTAAGTTATTTTATCAGGGATCGAAAGGTTGTCATTCGAATGAGGCAAAGTATAGCCGTTTATTATTTATAAAATATTTGAACGCGTGCCCGAAGTGCCAAAGCCAAGGTCGTGGCTAGGGGGTGAGTTTTTTCCCCCTCAAATCGTTGGCAAGCCGAAAATAGGTATCAAGTTCCAGAATATTCCATTAAAGTAATGAACTTCATCATACCAGAAATACGTATACTGTTAGTATTTCGGTTTAATACTTAGATTAATTTAATTTTCAACTCGTTATACGACGATCCGACTTCGATAATCAGGTCTGATCAATTTGAAATGTAAGTATTAAAAAATATAGTTATAGTTAGCAAGAAAGATTCTGCAGCAAGCTTCGCGTCAAGCCATACATTTCAATCTATTTATAAACAAGGGGTAGAAGGCTTACGCCCCTCCATTTGTGATCCCGCGTTAACTTTGTAATATACTTTTTTATAATGAAGAGCACGTCTTCGATGACTCAGCGGGGACCTTTCAATCCAAAAAGTTTTTACTCTTAGCGCAGGTAGGTCTGACGCAGATGGTAGCCAGAGTCGAAAAAAAAAACCTTTCTTACCTACTAAGAATAGTGTTGTAAAGGAAAACTGACTGTATTTATAACGTCTTTTGATTCTGATTTCACTGTATTTTCATTTAGTAGGGGATGATAACATTTGATACATTTCATCTTTATCCTCTCTGTGCTCATGTGCTGTCGAAGAACTAACGGTATTCAAGGTTATGTTAAGGCGCATTTAAAAATAGTGTGATACTTAAAACAATAGAAGCGTAGTATACTTAGTTTTAGTACCTGTACCCTAATTGCGTAACACATTATCAATCGGAGTTGGTTTCATTTTGAAACAAATTGCTCATCCATTGCTTCATAATGTTCGAAAAATTTGTCTGCTCGACAACGTAAATAACGCAATGAATGTTGTTGAACTGTCAAAATGAAACCAACTCCGATTGCTAATATGTTACGCAATTAGGGTGCTGGTCTACTCGCGAAACAAGACCAATTGCTTTACTTTTGCTATTGTATTTTACGAAACTCGCGCACCCTGCCAAACGAATATTACAGCTTTTTGTATCTCCCATTTTGAGTCACTAGGGAGCAACCCCAGCCCCTCCATTTTTTGCTATAAGATCTTTTTATTTTTAGGCGAGCTAAAAGGGTCCCCCTACCCTTTGTATCGGTTTTTATGGGTCTTGGGTATTTCAGAGTATTTCGGAATAATTGCTAAAGTTGCACGGCTCTAAAAAGGATGAGTTTTACTTCTGGGACTATAGTGAAAAGGGATTTTTAACTATTTTTTGAATACAAATCAAGGTAATTTCAAGTAAGTATACTCCTTTGTTCCTCATTCACAAGTTACATTCGTGTAGGGTAGCTTGTGTTTTCAGCACATTTTCATCCCGGTTTGAATACAACCAACAAAAAAAATACCATTTTCAAAAAAGGTCGAAGTTAGCTGAATCATAACTTCATAATCGATAGCACAAACTGCTCTTTCAGACTTGCTTGTATTCTAATATGAGATTTTCGATTCGAATTGTAGATATGTATACGTTTCGCATGACGTACTGGCACTACCACTTATGATGATGAGTAAGCCACTAAAACAAATTAGGTAGGTACCTTTACGGCAAAGTCCAACTAAATAATATACCTATGTTTTATCTTCTTCTGCTTCTTCTACATTCTTAAATTCAATGTTTCACTGAAATACAACGCACAGCATAAACCTCTGGGTTTAGAAGCACGAGAATTTGCACAAGAGTTTCATAAATAACCTTGGCGAGCCTAAGGAAAGATTTTAAAATTAATACCCTAAGGTGGTTTAGAGGGGATGAAAGTTCGTCATTTTTGCCAATGGAAAATCTCGTCGGGCGCACGACTAAATAAAAAAAGTTATAAATTCAATAAGCATCCCCAACGGTTTAGATTATATTTTACTTGTGTAGTTATATTTTACTTGTCCCAAACTTAACGTACTTTTAACCCACTGCGGCGAACGCAATAACGAAAAGGGGACACAGGACACTTTAATTTAGTCGTCTACATGAGGGGTAGGGATGTCCCCTCGCTTCTAAGTGAATTGACATATTTTGAAAAATGTAAAGTTGATCGATTGAATTTAGAATCCGGTTTTTCTTGTTTAGATTTTTATTTTACGATATCGTCTGCTTTGTCGTTTGCTTTTCGTTCTTCGATTTGATCGTTTCAGATTGGCCTGATCACTGTCAGGCCTTTTATTAGACCCGTCCGCGTACCGTGTTGTAATTAATAATAGTAAGTATAGTATTCGTCCAGCCCCACCCAAGAAACACGTGTAACGCGTCTAAGGCCGTAGGGACACAAATACCCCCATTTACCCCCATTTCGATGTTAAAGTAGATGTATCTACTTTAACATCGAAATATGATGTAGTTTAGCGTGGGATCGTCGATAAAGGTCGTGTCATGACCTCTATCCCCCAGCCGAGCCGGTGTACCCTTGTCTTAGAGCTTTACTCTTCAATTTTATTAATAGGTCTATGGACTAGCAGTCCTCGCCCTGCCATTCCGATATGAGCAGTGTACAGTCACATGCAAAAAAAAATGGTACCTTACATTTACGCAAGGTTCACTCTTTTCTCAAAGTTTCAATCGTGAATTCACGAGAAAATAGCTTTTGAATTTTGTGTAAGTGTATGTTTAGCTCGTGACTGTACAGCTAGCAAACATAGCTTACGAATTGCAAGTCATTGTACTGTTGGTGTGCTTATTATAAATCTATTTAATTTAAAATATTTAATTCTTTAACTGACAGACAGCCTGAACTGCTGGTTCGGTTTACAAGTATGAAATTTTGTACAAGAGAACGAACGTCAAAACTTATACCGTATACGTCGAACGTCGTCGTGTAGAACGAGAAAAGAAAAAAAAAGAAAGGAAGAATTTTTGGGAATTCATCCCATAAAGGATGAGTTTTTTAGGAAATATTTGATTTTTGGAAATCCCATACCCCACACGGCTATATGTATAAGTCTTAGAATTTCATAATCTAAGGTATAAATATAAATAGGTAGGCACCATTTTCCTTTTCATTTATCTACCTATGAAAATCTAGAGCTAAGAATAATCACAATTACCTATACTGTATAATAGAATTAACAGAAAATTTGAGCTTTTTTGTAGTGTTAGACACACCTTTTAAATTATAAAAAGATTTAAACTAAAATGAAGTCTCTCCTACGCTGTAAATGCACGCGTTGGTAGGGCACCCTTCTTTGTTTTTTTTCCTCCATTTTGACGCGCTCGCCCCCTCAGAAAGGCAAGACTTCAACTCTCGTAAACCATATTTTTTTTATTTATTTTATTCTTATCAGGAAACTTACAGCTAGCGTAAACAGTATTTGTAATTATAAAATTGAAGACCATTAAGAAGTTTCCGCTAAAAATGAAAACCAAAAAGGTCGGCTCAAAGCACAACATAATCAAGGAAAAAAAACAACACGAATACACGATCGAATAATTAATCGTTCAAACGCAAAGAAGAAGCTTTTCACCAAAAACACTGGTATTGAATTTAGCGAATCATGTTCACTAGACTCTACTAGACAGTTTTTAAACGTTTGCTCGCAAACATAATTATGAAAAGGTTTTTCCATCTGGAATTTCTCAATAGCAGCCCGGAGTCTGGATTTGTGCCCGGTTGATGGCATAGGACTTAACATAACTGGCGAAATGTGGTGTACTATAGGTACACCTCTGCCTAACTCTTCGGGAATACAGGCGTGATGTTGTGTATGTTATTGACCGAGCGAGCGAAGCGTCTCTGCTTCATGTCGGTCAAAATTTGCTTTCGTCTGTCAGTTTGTTGCTACTCCTCTACAGGTCGTATTTTACAACCGATCTGGACGAAACTTGGTAGGTATACTTACTTACAGGTTTTACGAATTTATAGATTTTTTTGGGGTACTTCTTTCAAAAAAGGGCAAAAAGGGGCTACTGGATATCTCCGCCTTATGAGATCGGATTTCGATGGTTACTTTAAGTTGGTCTCATAAAAAGTTGGTGAAGATCTGATGAGGATCTTCGGCGTGATGAGCAGAAAAGCTTCTCAAAATGCAGTAAATTGCTCACTTTTAGATTTCTACCAGATGAATGGGACCTTTAACTACTAGGTTTGATGGAGCACCTGGGACCACCTTCTCATCACAAAACTAGAGAATTCTAAAAATAATTGTCAGAATTGCCTAAAACGACGCTTTAAATTCAAATTAATGTTAGTTTTACAATAAGATCGCTAGATGGCGCTACTGTGCACCGCTAGACGACTGGTATAATAATTGTTGCAAAAAAGTTTGTGCTCGCGAGGTCTACTGTTTGCAGAACTGCTAGTAGTAAAAGTATAACTGCCTTCTGTCTCCAAAAGTTCTAAGACCACTGCATTATCAAGATATGAAAGCTACAGTATGCAACGTAACATTGCAGCATAGACTTGCTTTCTATCCATGCGCAGTGAACGGACTGGCCTTGCCCTCTCGTCCGTAGGCCTGTAGGGTCGGTAACTGCGAACCGGTTGTGCCCGTTACTTGCGATGGGCAGCTGACGTCATAAGGGTACATCCCCCTCTTGATGCGTCACATACCTCGGAGTTGATGGCTTGGAGAAAAGGATTATCTTGTGTACTGTGTTGAATATTAGCAGTGCAGTTAACCTCTTCCGTATTGACACAAGGCAGTGTGCAAAGCCAAGTTAGGAGAAGAAAAGGGTGACGTACACCCCGTGTGTTATGTTCTGAATTTATGATACTTATATGTATTACACGAAATCTTCGACCACCTATTAAATCAAAATCTATTAGACCTACAAAACTGCTATTTTGTAAAAATCAATTGTAAAATGCAATTTAATTATAATGACGTCCAAATATAACAGAAATCTAATCGTATACAATTACGAATGGGTGTGCAGACTTGAACTTTTTTCAAACCGTTAGCGTTGTCATGACGACTCCCCATTTTATGGTGGAGATGGATAGAGGGGTTGTCGCGTACCTACCATTATTTGTATGATCCACTTTTTCATAAACCTCCTAAAGCTACGGTTGGCTAGAAGAGCGGTGGCCGCCACTAAAGGCCGCAGTGACGGCTGTCATGAAAATGATGACAGACCAGTGGCAAAGATTTAAATCGTCAGATTCGCCCTACCTTCCGCTTCAAAAGATAGTCACATTTCTGATCCGTTTTGACACCTCTGACATAATGACGCAGTGACTAACACCTGATCGTCTTTTTGTTGTGTTGTAAGTACGGTGAGGGCAAATCTAGCGATTTAAATCTTTGGGCAGTGCTGGTTAAAATGACAGATTTTCATGGCGGCTGTTATAATATGACGGAACCGCTTTCCTAGGAAACTGTGCACCATCGACAATCTACAGTTAATCTTTTTCGTGATGTAGGTAGGTGGACTAGGTGGGTATAGATGGAGGAAAAGTAACGAGAGTAACAATGTTTGTTTTGGATAACTTCACAGAAATCAGTGATACTTTATAACTATTTCATGAAGAGAGATACAACGTTGTCCTGTACTTATAGCTACTTTTAAACTACGCTGGTTTTCTGCAGATTTGCGACTTATATTCCCTATGGGGGGAGAGGGGCGGGTGAGGGAGTTTCTCTCCTTCTCCCCCAATTCGCCAACTAAGATGTTAGACCCCACGGGGCGGCCAGACGTAGGTAGGAGATAGCGCTATCAGCAACATGTCCTCAGTCGATGACCCACTCCATCCGCACTCATGCTGTATGTTGATAACGTGTGTATTTTTATTTAGTACTTTGTTTCTAGTTGACTAAATATAGTTTTAAGGGCTTTTCAGTCGGGTAATTCGGGCGAATATTATTAACAGTAAGTAGGGTATATCGAATTCCTCCACTTGTTCTATTGTATTGATACATATAGGGTGACTGGTAATTAGTGACCGATAGCTAAACCCATCATTGTGCTCATGATAACAAACAACTTTTACTATGGGCCCAAACCTGAAATCGCGAAAAAAAAATCAGCTGCTCCCTACATTTTGACGAGTTATGCGAACATGTGAGGGCAGGTGATTTTTTTTTCGCGATTTCAGGTTTTTGTCCCATAGTAAAAGTTATTTGTTATCATGAGCACAATCATGTGTTTAGGTATCGGTCACTAAAATTACCAGTCACCCTATATGTATAAGTACGGGGTCAAATTGAATTAGACAGCGAAACTCTGTAGACGTGATGGGTATCTATATCTAAACATGGTACTTAAAACAAAAAAGAAGTTAATTTGATGATGTTTTTTTTGGAGTGGTTGATGACTCCAAGAAAAACATCATCAAATTAACTTTTTTTTATTTTAAGTAGCCGGTAGTGTATCACTTAAAATATCAGTTTAAAAAACTTTTTTTTGTGTAAACTTCAGAGACGTGTTGGATATCGTTATGTCAACACGATAAAACAGATTTTATCAACTCACACTTCAAGTAACAACACTACCAGCGGTCATTGACACCAAAAAAAAATCATCAAAACTTTTCATTTTTATATTGTCGTGTTTAGATATCCCATCACGTCTGTGAAGTTAACAAAAAAAAAAAACGTTTTTAAACTGATATTTTATGTGACTACACTACCGGCGGTTGATGACCCCAAAAAAAACCATATCATCAAATTAACTTCTTTTTTGCGGAGTTTCGCTAGCTAATTCAATTTGGCACTGTATTGATTTGTTAAGCATATAAAACCTTTACTGTTAATTCACGAGAACCAAGGATTCAAGGGTCCTAAAACTTTAGTAAAATCAACTATGAATTTGGTTGAACTACCGATACTTAACAACAATAGACAATTTAACATTTTATTTTTATGTTAAGGTTGATGCGCCAGGGTAGCTTGCGAAATTCAAAATTTCTTACGTTTTTTGCAATTTGTAGGTCAGTGTGAGCTTGTATGTTGATTAAAATATGATTCGCGGCCGTAGCTATATGTCTTTACAGAATTATAATCATTAGAATCAGCAATACAACTCCATAAGTTAGCATTTACCTCAAATCTAGCGATTTCATGAAATCATGAGGTTTGAGGTAAATGCTAACTTATGGAGTTGTATTGCTGATTCTAATGATTATAATTCTGTAAAGACATATTAGCTACGGCCGCGAATCATATTTTAATCAACATACAAGCTCACACTGACCTACAAATTGCAAAAAACGTAAGAAATTTTGAATTTCGCGGGCTACCCTGGCGCTTTCGCCTTAACACTGAAATCCTTTTTCTGTTCTGACAAAAGAAATGAAAATTTACATATATATTTTTTTTAATGCGAAGAGTGAATAGATATTGTTTCTGCGCGTTATGAAGCCGTGTTTTAGGTTAATTGTACCTACCACAATTATTATAGGCGTAACAGAGGGTGTCAAGGGACCCCTCCCAGGCTTTACGTAACCTTGAACCACTAACCACAGTACGTGGTATTAGGGTTGTACTTGTTTTTCGCAATAACCATAGAGGCAGAAGCCTTACATAAAACGATAAGATAAATTGGTCATGGGCTCTCGTACCATTTTGGTGATCACTCATACAAATACAAAGCTCAGCTTACGCCTCGCGGACTGTACTAAGGTGGCGCGCGTCGGTCGCACCTCTGCTGCGTTAGGTAATCTGCAGATGTGCCTGATGGCGGATTGCTGCTTCATTGTGGTGTTACATCTAGAATATACAGGATATTTGGAAGCTAGGTCTGATAGTTGACGCCATTTAGAGCATTTTGAACCATACATGCATACATGTCGACGAAGTATGTTTTTTTTTATTTTTAACTGCAGGGTTTTAGTAAAAAATAACATACCAACTTTAACTGGGGAAAAATACGATGCGTTACGGAATGTTGCTTCATTTGGAACATCAATGATATATTATGTTCCTTAATATAGGTAGAACATTCAATTCCGCTTCTTGATTCTCTGTCTTCTTAACTCGCAAAGTTTTTAGAAAGACCTGGAACCTCTTTTACCTCTTCCTATTTCTCAAACATTAACATGGAAATAATTATTTAATGGTCTGTCGAAATATTGACAAGACGCTTGGACTTAGACCACTTGAGTTTTGAATTCCACTTTATAGGGAAGAATTCAATTTACTATACCAAATGCTTACCAAATGCAAATAGGCAGTAAGAAAAAAATGTCAGCCATGCAAACAGACCAAAGAATTAAGAAAAATGTATTGTTAGTGAAAACGAATTTATGGAAACATTACTGTCTTTCTGGGGCAGTCGGCTAGAAACAAAATTAAATGCTAGTATAACCTACCGACGACGCGCCTATGCCACTCCCCTACTTGAAATCTCGCCCATGTTTGTATCGCCAAGCGTGTGTCAAGTATAGTCACGAGCACAAAAATATGTATAGGTAGGTACACTTACAAATTATAAAATTGATTTTCTTCTACCGTATTGATAGTAATATTTTTTTGTTTACTCATTTTGAAAAAGGTCTTATTTCCGTAGTTGAAAAGAATTTATCCCAAAAACAAAGTTAACATTGGATCCCAAAAAAACATTTTTTATGTCTTAAAATTACAAATTCACAATTTTCGGATTCTTCCATTAGTTGTGCTGAGAGACCTTGCTTCTTGCCAAATTTCATTATTCTAGGTCAACGGGAAGTACCCTATAGGTTTTGATTTACTTGCGACAGTTGTGAGTATCCAAATATGTCGCAAAATGCCCTTATTTTTAGGGTTCCGTACCAAAATGGTAAAAAAGGAACCCTTATGGTGTGACTCAGTCTGTCTGTCTGTCTGTCACAGCTGGATATCTCAAGAACTACTGATGCTATCAAATTTGGAATAGTTTTAGATGACGTTTACTCAACTATTTTTCAAATAAGAAAGAAATAAAAATATTTATATTTTTTTTGCAACAGGGGCTGAAAGGGGGTCTTAAAAATTTAAAGTGGGGCTACTAGGGCATGTGGGGTATCATATGAAAGAGCGTTATTTGCACATTCTCAAACTGTTTTTTATTTTTTTTATGCCGCATAGTTTTCGGCTTTCGATGAAAAATGTAAAAAAAAATACCGTTCCCCCCCCCTTATCTCCGAAGTTTGCAAAGAGAAAAATCTGAAATTATTCTATGTGATAGAAGTTTATGTAAAGATTACAGGAAAAATAAAACGATGGCTCTAAGTAGCACACTTTTTCAGAAATCGGAACGGAACCCTCGGTGCGCGAGTCCGACTCGCACTTGGCCGGTTTTTTTTTATTGCGTTGACATAGAAGCTTGGTTTTTTTAGAGACCATAGACCTACGTATTCGATATTAATTTCAACTTGATATATCTACGGGCGTCCCTGAGAAAAAGGGTCTTGACAGACTGACTGACTTGAACATTTTTTTATGTGATAGAATTACAAATTAACAATTTTCGGACTTTTTCCTTTATTTGTGATGTGAAACCTTGCTTCTTGCCTTTGAGGTACGAAACCCTAAAAATGAACGAAAATGTTATTTATCACTGAAACTTCACTTTTGTTTGTTTAATCGTAGTTCACTATTATAATAGTATTACTTTTAGTTATTTTCAACACGAAAACTATTGAAAACCACAAAGATTTGTCTGTTTGTTTATATTTGGCGCCTAACGAACTAAACGAACGAACGACAGTGAATGACAGACAACGGTGAATGAAAGATAACCGCGCGGGTCACATTCAAAAAAGATGCCAGCACCCTAATTGCGTAACACACTATCAATCGGAATCGGTTTCATTTTGACAGTTCCACAACATTCATTGCATTATTTACGGTGTTGAAAATACAATTTTTTCGAACATATGATGAAGCAGTGGATTAGCAATTTGCTTCAAAATGATTCAGATCCATAGTGCGTTACGAGGTCTGTTTACAATTTGATGGTTTGACATGGAAAGATATAAAGTAACAATCAATCTGCATATACTTTTCCCCACTATGTTGGGGTCGGCTTCCAGTCTAAGCGGATGCAACTGAATACCAGTATTTTACATGGAGCCACTGCCTATCTGACCTCCACAACCCAGTAACTGGGTATTACGATACCCTTTGGTTGTCAAACTTTCGGTCTTTATTTATTTATTTATTTATTTATTTATTTATTTATTTATTTATTACAGACATACATACAGCTATCATTACAGTAACCCAATGTCGTCTTCTGACGACCCGTAACGACTGTCAAAGATCCACGAATGACAGCCGCGACCAATGGCTTAACGTGCTTTCCGAGGCACGGCGGAGTCTCGGTATTTAAAGATGGTCACCCATCCACGGACGAACCCCGGCAAGCGTAGCTTAACCTGATGGATCGACCCGTGCGGCTGTTATTACTTAGCCACGAGCTCCATAGATTATAAACTAACGAAGTTCATAATTATCCGGTGACATATAGGGTGACTGGTAAATAGTGACCGATATTAAAACAAACAACTTTTACTATGGGACCAAACCTGAAATCGCAAAAAAAAAAAATCAGCTGCTCCCTACATTTTGAGGAGTAATGCCAACATAAATGTAGGGAACAGCTTTTTTTTTTCGTGATTTCAGGTTTGGTCTCATAGTAAAAGTTGTTTGTTATCATGAGTACAATCACTAATACTAATTACCAGTCGCCCTATATACATACATAATTATTTGTACTCGACTCTACGTAAGAAAATATGTATGCAAATATGTAATAGGTTGTCCTAGATCCTCAGATATATATCTATATCTGTGCCTAGATATCAATATATCATACGTAACATGGGGGTAAAATGGCCACTTTGGCAGAATCATAATAGGATAATATTATGAATAATATTTGAAATCGTAAAATGGTCACAAACTGACAATATATTATGAATTGTCAGTTTGTGACCGTTTTACGATTTCAAATATTATTCATAATATTATCCTATTATAATTCTGCCAAAGTGGCCTTTTAGCCCTGTTCGCAATGCAAGTTACATAAATAAACGCACTACTGGTGACTAAGAAGTAAGCATACGAGCACAAAGGACCAGCATTAATTTATTTATTAAAGAACACCAACAGCTTATACATTACTTATACAATTTAACATTGATTTAGAAAAGTATTTAGGAAAGTTTATATTACTGCTAATGTATACAAAAATTGTAAGTGTTCATAACATAGACATATTTAGGATAGATCGCAAAAGCTGCTTAAAAAGCTTAGACAGACATTTACGAGACCACAGTTTAATTGAATTATAGTCAAATTATTATGCTTGAAAGTGGTTACATTTTTAATTAAGTGCCCTCTTAGTTTTTCGGGACATCGCCAAGCGGTTGGTCGACTCTACACGTGACCAAAAGGCCGGCCTATTTTTTGGCCAAAGAATCAGCATTGCCATACAACGTGGCAATGCTGCCAGCCTTTTGGGCACTTTTCCTGTCGACAGCGATGCGGACGAATTTTTTGATGCCTTATGATTATTTCCCCTACTTTTTTTATTTATATACTTTTACATATAATTTTTTTTAACACTCATCGTTTTATCACACATTTCGTTATACAGGGTTATTTTATCGATATGTAAACACGATAAAACAAAAAACTGTTTCTCAACCAACGAATTAAGAATGATATTCTTAATTCGTTGTTCTCAACTCATACTTCAGGTAACAACACTAACAGCGGTCGTTGACCTCCCAAAAAAAACATCAAATCTTTTTATTTCGTATTTTACCGTGTTTAGATACCGATACCCAGCGCATCTGCGGAGTTTAGGTAGCCAGTTAAAAATAACCCTGTATTTAAATAATTAAATTAGGTACATTTGTAGCTAAAAGCAAAACACACTTAGACACTTATACATAATACTCGTATAACATGTATACTTCATCTTCATCAGTCAAAATCAACGCAAGCGTTTCATAACTTCATTCAACGGGACTCTACTCAGGAATACCACACAAGACTCCACACCAGCGGGGTACGAAAATAACAAATTTTCACCATAGTTTGCGACAAGAAGACTTCTGACAGTCTCAGGTTCTATTACTGCGTCTTTTACTTCAGTTAGTTTCGCCAGTCGTTTCGCCAAGTATGACAGTTCGAAACAGCTCGTTGAAAGCTTGTCATGTATCTCATCCAGCAGCTTCTTCAAACCTTTAAACATCTCTTTTCGTGATATCTTTGCGGGTCGTTGCTCTTCGGAGTATTTGGGTGGTTTCACATAATTGACATAGCATGCTTTGTGGTAGTGCATACCTTTGTCGATCATATCTTCGGGTGAACGATACCTGCGAATTTTTATAAACACGCCATCATGGTTTCTGTGTGCTGTATCATAAATAAGTTTGGCTGCCGACAACCTAGACCTTCTAGAAGGAGCTTGACTGTGTACAAAGTTGAGATGTTTATCACAAATCAAACAGCTTATAATTTCTTCTGAAGATACGCCTCTTGTTCTTCTTTGGGAATATGGAACCTTCTGTATGACAGAAACTCCTTCACTTTTGGGTTCGACTTCCTCTTCCTCTTTTTTAATTTCTTGTTTGAGCACAATCTGTGGCCTTGCTCGGCGATTATGATCATCAAAACAAACATAGGAAGTCGCACATTTTACATGCCACGAAAAGCACTGTCTAGATAAACTGTCATTGTAGAGAAAGTAGAACTTGTCGCGAGTAGCATCTTGCCTCTCATCTGCCACACTTTTTATGGCATGATATGCTTCTTCATCTGGGTCTATAACCAAATTTCCTGGTTTTTCACAAAACAAACACCCAATCATGGTCGGCCTTTCGAGACTAAATCCCGCGACTCGCACTGACATTGTGAAATCAAATAACAAAACTTAAACCCAGACAGCGTTTGAACGTGCAGGTACTGAAATTGCAACTGCAATCCATAGAGTTATATCCGTAATATCTATTTGCTGGAAGCTGCGCAGCGCAGCGATCCCGCGGACGAACAGGTGACAGCGATTCGGGCGGGAAGGGAGGCGTTACCACAATGGTCATAGAATAAATACTGGAAGTCCTACGCAGATCTTAAACTTTTAAGGATACCCTCATTATACTTACTCGCTTGCTCGGAACTCTGTTTACATTTGAGTAAACATACTGCTGAGTGTAGCTGATATTATTGATACCTAGTTTGATGAAATTACTCAATAACTGTATCTTCATAATATATAATTTAATAATGTCTTAAACGTTCCTCTCATAACATAACCTACTACTAAATAAAAATTGCAATCGAACAAAATACCAAATAAAGCTACTATAAATACATTTTTTGAAATAATTTATACAAATGCCATCATCAAAAGATACCATTCAAACCTTATTACAAATTACAAAGTACCCAAGTACTTGCCACCCAAAATAGTTACTCCCACGTATGACCTACAATTTGTACAGCATAAACTGTATAACAGCCCGAATCAATATCGAGTGCCCAGTTTACAATTACGTAGCGAACACATATGCGCACGTAGCAACCGACCAGTCGACCTTTTTAGACCCTCCCCTATTTTAGGGGCGATCCCCCATGGGCCTTACGAGGGGGCACGGATAGGGTGGTTCAACGGACGCTAGATTATGGACGGTTTTAGAGATCTAATTTATTTTGGGGAGGGGCCTTGGGGGGGTTCAGACCCGGATTATTTTTAGGGTCGGCGACGACCCCTACAAATGATGAAGCTGGCAGTTACTGTTTCTTGCCGAGATTAATTTTGGTTTGTACATTTTATCCCGGTGATTTTTACTCATAGTGCAACAAGTCATTTTACTACCTTTTCATTCATGCCGCGTGCAGACGATTCTTTTAATTTATTCATCTTTGGCTGGTGGTTCGCAGAATTGAATGGGCGTTGTACTGACATAGTTTTATGCCTTTCTAGAGCAATTAGGGAGCACTGCTATATTATATGATGATTTATCCGAATAGTATTGATTTGCGGCGACTAATTTTCATATAATTTTCCGTTGTTACCGCGACTGAGATTAAATGAGTGTCAGTTAAACATTTTGATGATGAAAATTTTAGCGCAGAATCGCGTTCACCGTCGCGTCGCTCCTGTGGAGCCTTTTTAACCATTTGTTTTTCTCTTTTTCCCAGCTTTCCACCTACAAGATCAGCTACTGAATCACATGACCGAGCACTTACAGTCTTACACTGCGTACAGCGGGGATGAAGATTATAAGCAAGAGGAGCCGATAGAAAGCGATGCGTATGTAAGTAGTACACCCTCCTTTGGTAACCTGTCCTACCGCCAACCGACGAGGAAGCGACTGGCAATCGACAATTTTTCGGTCAAGAAACGTACAATACAGAGTTAAATTAAATTAGCTAGAGAAACTTAGCAGAAGTGATGGGTATTTGATATCTAAACATGATAAAGCAAAAAAAAAATAATTTCATGATTTTTTTGACCCTAAAAAATCAACCACAACAATTATAGTAGAAGTATCAGATTAAAACTCTTGTTTTTGTGTTAACTTCACAGACGTGATGTGTATCGATGTCTAAACACGATAAAAAAAAGAAAAAAACAGATTTACCAGCTCATACTTCAAGTAAGTACCCAACAAAAAACTAGGGGTGCGTCCGATACCTATGCCGATATATCAGCGGTACTTCGGGTTTGCCGATATAATGACGATATTTTTCACGATACTTTTCAAAATTTCTGGAACTATCAGTCGGATTTAAAAAAAATATTTGATAATCTAATTCTTGAGGAAGGTATAACATCACGCTACAGTCCTAAAGAGCCCAGTAAAACGAAAAAAACCGGTCAAGAGCGAGTCGGACTCGCGCACCGAGGGTTCCGTTCCGATTCCTGAAAAAGTGTGCTATTTAGAGACATCGTTTTATTTTTCCTGTAATCTTTACATAAACTTCTATCACATAGAATAATTTCAGATTTTTATCTTTGCAAACTTCGGAAAGGATGGGGGGGGGGCCGGTATTTTTTTCTTACATTTTTCATCAAAAGTCGAAAACTATGTGGCCTAAAAAAATGTTTGAGAATGTGCAAGCAGCGCTCTTTCATATGATACCCCACATGCGCTAGTAGCCCCACTTTGAATTTTTAAGACCCCCGTTTCAGTCCCTGTTACAAAAAAAATATTAATATTTTTACTTCTTTCTTATTTGCAAAATAGTTGGGTAAACGTCATCTAAAACTGTTCCAAATTTCAAGAACAGAACCTCCTTTGAGGTATTTGTGAAGTCGGTTAAAAATAAGGAACTGCCAATAGTAATGAACTTTAGGTAGTATCTCGTTGCAATAAGAAACAAAAATGTATGTATATGTATAGTAGAAATAATAAATGAAATAATATACATTTTTTTTTGTAATTCAAAGCTGTAAATAGCGTTTTTGTTGTTTGAATGTTATGGTGCAATAAATAGCCTTAGTGTAACTATATTTTTTGGCAATAGTAGAAACATTTGACAATAGCGCAAAAAGTGGCTGATACGAACCTTCGAAGGGAAGCCGTTAGGAATCGTGTTAACCCCTCAAGTGTCTGAGTTTGGCTGATTTTAGACCCAAAACCCCAGCGATTGGGGGGTGTTGGGGGTTAGTTGCGAACCCCATAGGTTCACAACTACTGATAATGATATGTTGTCCATCGGATGATGTTTTTTTACGTTTATATATACGTGATCTAAGCTTATATACCTATTATGTAAAGTTTTGTCCTTTTGCACACTTGGGGTGCATTTGACACGCGGGGGGGGAGGGGAGGTTAGCTGCGAACTCCATAAGTTCACAACTAATGATTTGATTGGTTTTCCATCGGATGATGTTTTTTTACATTTATATATATGTGATATAAGCTTATGTACCGAACAAAAAAAGTGTTTTTCTTATGCACACATGGGGTGCATTCGACACTTGAGGGGTTAACTGGTGCTTTCGCCACTGGTAGCTTAGGTATAGTCGTTTTGTATGGGACAGCTGATAATCTTTCCGCGATTACGATGTAGGTCCCATCGAAAAAGTTGTTCAGTTCGAAGGGGTGTACTTACCACACCCTTAAATATGACCACACATTTCTGTTACACGCTGTATAACGAACCCGAAGATGGTTAATTTATTACTTTTATCTTTTCAGTCAACAGACAACAGTCTCCTAATAGTGCGTTCAGTCCGCCAACACAACGAGAGTCGTCCGCACGAGTGTGACATATGCCACCGACGGTTCAAGAGAAAACAGCATTTGAAGGTTCACCGCCACGTTCACGACAAGCCCGTGTTCAAGGTGTGGTGTTCCCTCTGCGGAGAAGGTACGTGCAATAGTCAGCTATAAGTACAGGCGATAGAGTCGAGAGTTGTGTGGCATGTTACCGATGGTTCAAGAGGAAGAAGCATGTCAAGCTACAAGGGTCAAGACAAAACTGTGTTCAAGGCGTTCTGTTCCATCTGCGAAGAAGGTACGTGCAATAGTCAGCTGTAAGTGCAGGCCATAGATTCGAGAGTTTTGCGGCATGTTACCGACGGTTCAAGAGGAAGAAGCATGGCAAGCTACAGGGCAGGGGTCAAGACAAGACCGTTTTAAGGTGTGGCGCATTGGTGCTCCATCTGCGAAGAAGGTTCGTTCAATAGTCAGGAACAGGCGTTAGAGTCGAAAGTTCTGTGATATCTGCCACCGACGACGGTTTAAGATGTTTTGCTTTTGTTTAAAAGCGAGTACACTTTCTATTAGAGATTCCTAGACTATATCCAGTCTAGTTTTCCAAGTTATAGACACATCTTGATCTTTTCTCTTTTGGACACCAACTAAATAAAAGTTACAAAAGAAATAAACCGGTCAAGAGCGAGTCGGACTCGCGCACCGAGGGTTCCGTACCATCATTTATATGGGATTTTTGTTGATGATTTCTGAAAAACTGTGCTATTAGAGACATCTTTTTATTTTTCCTGTAATCTATACATAAACTTCACTTCACATAGAATAATTTCAGATTTTTTTCTATGCAAACTTCGGAGATAAGGGGGCGGAACGGTTTCTTTTTAACATTTTTCATCAAAAGTCGAAAAAAAAGAAAAAAAATGTTTCAGAATGTGCAAACAGCGCTCTTTCATATGATACCCCACACACCCTAGTAACCTCACTTCGAATTTTTAAGACCCCTTTCAGCCCCTGTTGCAAAAAAAACATATAAATATTTTTGTTTCTTTCTTATTTGTAAAATAGTTGGGCAAACGTCATCTAAAACTGTTCCAAATTTCAAGTTGATAGCAATAGTAGTTCTTGAGATATCCAGCTGTGACAGACAGACAGACAGACTGAGTCACACCATAAGGGTTCCTTTTTTACCATTTTGGTACGGAAACCTAAAAACATGAGGCAGGGCGTGGAAAAAGAGTGATCAATCAGCTGGTCGCGAAAAATCCTACAACCAAACAAGATTTAGTGACTAAAACATTAAAAAATTGCAGGTTTCCTAACAAACGAGCACTGCGAGGGTCACCAGTGCTCGTCAGCATCTCATGACATAGTGAGCACGCAGTACTTGGAGCCTCCCATACAGTTCGAGGAGCACCCGCCGCCGCCGTCCCCGCAGGTCGTCACGCAAGAGGCTAAGAAGGAAAACAAATACCCGCAGGAATATGTAAGTTAATGCATATGAATCGCGTTTACACTCATATATTAGTTGGTACAGTCGAGTTCATTAATATATTGGCCCCTGTGGCTTCAAAAATATATGAACGTCAAAAAAATTCATAATATCGTGACTACTATAAGCATCATTAAATTGTGGTCAAGATTTAGATTAATTAATGTGACTGCCTTTTCTCAGTAACATTAGCAAAAGCAGTCACATATTATTGAATCTAAATCTTATCCGCTACCAGTGGCGGCTGGTGGGTCATGGAACTGGTGGTGCACTTTACTAACTCACTACCTACTTATTTATTATTAGGATTAAAAATGCAATAAAACGACATTTTGCATAAAGGTACTTTTTTTTATCAATTCGTCGACTTTTTCCGAAACGAAATGTTCGATCACCTTTTTATTATGGTTTGGTACTATTGATTGAATCGAATCGATTTTATTTTTACTTTGTTTTGATAATATTTATTATTGTTTTTAATAAGTATAGGTAATCAAAGTTAATCCTCATTTTCACAGCTCACACACACACACTGTCCCACATAATTATATCAAATCCTTTCAGAATTTAAACGAATACTAAAACAAAATAAATAAACACTACTATTCACGTACACAAAACATCGCGGCAGAGTCAAACCTCGGGAGCTATCGGTAATCTTCGGTTCGGCTCGGTCAAGTTCGGCGCCCGTGCGCCGCACGAGAATGGACTTTTTACTCAACTTTTTACTCCAAACAGTTTGTACCTTAGATAATATACATCTAGATCAAGCCACCGCGTGGCCGGTCATGAGACAGCAATATTAACAGTGAAAGTACTTTGTTTGGCAACATTTTTAAATTTTGCCATGCAAAGTACTTTGTTTGGCAACATTTTTAAAGCAAAAATACGGCACGCCGTAAGGGACAGAAGATACGATGCTTTGTCTCAATTTTCCTGATTATTTCGTATATACGTGTCTCACTTCCACACTTCACACTGTAATCATGGAAACGTCTAGATGTATAATGTCATTGGTTTGTACCAACTATCTTCTGTCTCACGGGCTGGGCGTTTTAGCTCGTATGTCATAGAAGTTGTATGAGCATTCGCCGTGCGCTCGGCCTAGCGCACGAGGAATTTTCTTTACAGCGAAAATAAGTCTTATTAGTTTAGCAAAGAGTTTAATTGGTTCGTCATTATTTCGTAAGTATTAAATAGATAGGTAATCAGATGTATTAAACATTTTGTGTTTCTTTCTAAACCTTTTAAAATCGGGTAGTGCAGCGCACGAGCGCACTTAAAGGGCAGCAGCCCCTGTCCGCTACTACGTTTCGCAACCTTAGTTTTCTCTTTTAATTCTTGGTGTCTTTCTAGTGTTCATTCTTGTTATTCTTCTAACTGTAATCTTTACCTAATATCATTAAACTTCTATCTATCTTGAACTTGAAAACGCCTGTTATTTACACACACCCTCTGAGCAACTACAATTGGTGACCCCGACGTGATCACGGATGGTGCCACAGTTCCTTTTAATCATTTTGGTACGGAACCCTATATAGGACTGAATGTTTCAGCTTACTTGAAATTAATATTCTATGACGCGTCATGAGAAGCTCGAGATGGAGATTTAGGAATTGAATTATTATAAAGTTTTAATATAAGGCACATCAACTTATTTTGTATTGTATATTGACACTGATTCATTCTAAGTAAAAAAATTGTTTTGTTAGTTGCTCATAACATCTTTTAGAAACGTCAATTATTTAGTCATTCGAATTACAAATATCACCAAACCACAAGGACCAATTTTAAACCCTACAACTCATTCCAGGTGGACGTAACAGAGCTAGCAGCATTAGACAGCGTACAGTACGTGGAAGTAGAAGAGAGAGAGCTGCCCACCCCCCAGCGAGTGTTCGTCTGCAAGTATTGTTCGAAACCGTTCAAGAGGAAAGACCATTACAAGATACATCTGCATATACATACCGGGGTCAAGTCGTTCTTCTGTACCGAGTGTGGGAAAGGTAAGCAGTTGTTGCCAATAATAATTAAAATCAATACAAAAACTATATACAGGGCGTATCAGAAAGGTGTGGTAAAATGTAAGGGTATGGTACAGACCATCGAACTAAACAACTTTAAACATCTAAGACTGGTTGTCAGACTTTAGGGCTTTGACGACCCCTAACGGCTGTCAAAGATCCACGAATGACAGCCGGGACCAACGGCTTAACGTGCTTTCCAAGGCACGGAGGAGTCTCGGTATGACAAGATGGTAACCCATCCACGGACCAACTCCGGTACACTGTTAGACTCGGTCTATTCAAATCCTTGTTTCTAATTGATGTTATTTCCACTTAAATTTAAACTAAAACTTTACAATGGTGTAAATTAGGTTGATTTAAGGATTACTGCTATTGAAAAAGTTGTTGTTGGACCCAGGTGGCAGACGGTGCAGGTACTAGGGACTAACTACCAGTGGTGATAGCACCTTACAACACGATTCCTACCGGCTTCCCTTTGGAAGTTCGCATCAGCAACTCTATACCGCTATTGAAAAATGACACAGTCAATATTGTCTACTATTGCCAAAAAATATAGTTACGCTACGGGTATTTAATTCACCATAACATTCAAACAACAAAAACGTCTTTAGCTTTGAATTACAACAACAACAAGAAATGTTCTACAATAATCCAGCGCCAAAACGTCATAATCGGGAACTAAAAATTCATACCAATAGCGATCCCGTCATGAGGTCACTTTAGGTCACGTGGCACCGCTTGATATGGACGAGAGCAAGCCGCTATACAACGGGTTACGATAGAGACAGATATAGAAAAAATGTGTCAGCGAGAACAAGATGGAGAAATATTGCACATTTCATTTAGTTGTCACCTATTCAACAGTATCGTATTCGATTCTTTATATTCCTTTAACAATTTTAGAATGATAGTACTTAATTTAGCTGAGTTTAATTCTCTAACTAAAACATTGAAGTTTTGTATGTGTAGAGATAACATCTATTTGGTTCTGTTATTTGACGATAGATGGTCTTAAATTCAGTCAAGTTTTATTTTAAAGTTACCAAATTAATTTTTACTTTATTGATAAGTAACTTAAGACCGGCTTCTCTCTTACAAAAAATCACACCTCGCCACTGCTAACTACACTCATTCAGCTCAATTCAGCTTTTGTCCATAGAAACATCCACGGACCAACCCCGGCAAGCGCAGCTTAACCTGATCGATCGACCCGTGCGGCTGTTATTACTTAGCCACGAGCTCCTCCAAAAGCAATACTAAAATGATCTTAATAAAATCACGATCGTTTGTTAAACTTGAACAATGTACCCTTTGCAGTCTGCTGATGTAAATAAATAATGGGAATGTGAAAAGAACAGGAGAGAGAGAGATAGTGATGCGGGAGTTAAAAGTTAATATGTATGACTAACTTTTGCCAGCGGCTTCGCCCGCGTTTATGTCGGGAAATATCCCACAGGAACATACTGCCGGGAATTCCTTCCTTATTCCTTGTCTACATTATAAAGGGAACGTCTGTGCAAAATTTCAGCTTTCTAGGTCCAAGGCTTTGGGCTGTGCTTTGATGAGTCAGTCAGGACTTCTCTTTTTATTTTTATAGATAGATGTTGGGGCTTTCATTAGAATATTATCTACACCTAATTCGAGAGAAGCTAAACTGATTTATGAAATGGTTGCTGCATCACTATTTCCCTCGCTTACGCAATAATATATTTGTGACGAACCTTTGTAAGGTAAAAGCCTCTAACTAAATAAATAAAGATTAAAAAATTAATAAATAATGGTAATGTTGTTGTACAGGTTTCTACCGTAAGGACCACCTGCAGAAACACATGCTGGTACACAACAAGGTGAAACCTAAGAAAGAAATGCCTGACCTGTACCCCATCAACAAAGTACCTAGTAAAATGCTGAGGAAGAAGCAGGTCTTACCTGAGATCACTATACATGTAAGTAGGCTGAAATAATTCTTTTATTTTATTTTAAAGCTTTATTTGTTTATTGTACTAAGGATCGTCAACATTACAAACAAGACAAGGTTATTAGTACATTATTAGGGAACAATTCTAGTGTTGCATCTATTATAGACAACAATAACATAAAAATATTTAAAAAATATTTGCAAAAGCTGTAAGCGTAACTTCATAAAAATAACAGTTAGTTCTAAGCTTATGTTATAAATATGTTTACTTAATTGCAGGCGCCATCAAACACGAAACTCCGCGTGCCCCTGCAAATCAAAGTCCCGTATCAAATGGTGGTGTCTATGGACAACGGAGAACAACGCGCCGTCACCATAGACCCGCAGGCGTCGTAGTTATCAATTGGTATTTGTGATTTTGTAGAGCATTGTTCTCTATTTTCTTCATTGTGGTTTTAACTTTATTGCAAGGTACTAGTTTTTGCCAGCGTCTTCGCCCGCGTGGATGTCGGAAATTATCCCACGGGAACCGTAAATTTTCCGGGATAAAACGTAGCCTATGCACTGTTCCAGACTATAATCTATCTCTGTGCCAAATTTCATCCAGATCCGTTCAGCCATTCTGGCGTGATTGAGTAACAAACATCCATACATCCAAACTTTCGCATTTATAATAGTAGTAAGACTACCTTTTCGTGCCTGGCGCCGCCCGTGTGAATTTATTTCCACACAAAAATACCGACATTTCTGGTGGATTTTCCAAAAATGTTCTTTCATACAAACCTTGTTCTAACAATTACGAGCACAACAAAAAAAATCCGTCAGATCGGTCGAGCAGTTCTTAAGAGATGATCTTTCATTCATCCAGCAATTGATTTTAATTAATGTTAATTATTTGGCGATCGGTACTTGAGGAAAAGAGGTTGTTTCACAGCATCCAGATGGACAAATTAAATAGCCAGAACTTATCTGAATGTGGTAAAGCAGGTGAAGTGTCATTATAGATAAATAATCAAATATTTTCCAACTAAGTAAGTGCTGCAAAGAACCCATCAAGATTGGCAGCGGCAGTAGTTCCATTATAGTTGTTTTATCTCACGAAAGCGGGCGAGCCATACTTGTATGTGTAAATGTTACATGCACATTGTATTTGTGTGCGTAAGCTCGGGAGCGCACTACATGCAGGTACGCACACAAGAGCGCGTGTCGAGCACGTGTCTATACGCATTACATCTACAAGTATGGCTCACCCGCTTTCGTGAGATAAAACAACTGTACCAAAGTGATACACTCGAGTGATTCCGTTATTTGCCCTTACTAGGAAAGTGTGTGTGCAAATCTTACCTGTCTACTTTTATCTTCACGTGTTTGTATACAACAGATAGCTGCAATGTCCTTAAAATATTAGAATACCTTGAAAAAAGGTGGAAAAGGTTATTACAACCATGGAATTTTAAATACAGGATTTAATAAAAATATACAGGATGTTTAATTCATGGGAATCCTTTTAATTCATGGGCAACTTTTACTATTGGACCAAACCTGAAATCGCGAAAAAAATCAGCTGCTCCCTACATTTTGACGAGTTATGCGAACATTAACGTAGGAAACAGCAGATGCGATTTCAGGTTTCCTGCCATAGTAAAAGTTGTTCATAATGATGAGTACAATGACCCCTTAAAAGGGTGGCCATGAATTCAATTTCACCCTGTAAATAAAACTGGAAACTATTTTAAGTAATTTTAGTATAGTACTATTTCTATCTTGTATCATTTCTTGTCTGGTCCATACAAAATCATTCAATAATAGTCAATTAAATAGCTTTCTTGTAAAATATCTATTTGTATTGAGATTTTAACATATGATTTTGTATGGAAGGGCATTTATTTATAAACTTTTCTTTTTAGGACATTATTGTACATAGTTATTTGAAATGAGCGTGGAAAGAGCGAAAGTAGGTGACAAAGTAAGTATGTTAACTTTTTTGCTAGTTAGAAACATGATAATTAAAAAAATCATAACCCTCCGTTTTGCTTCGCCGTAGTCGGAATAATAATCCCTACTTTTATTTTACTTTCGAGTTATATGTTACATGGTCCATCTGGCAACGTCAACTTCTCATATTTTTATGACGACGAAACTGGACGAACAAAACAAGTCGAACAGTTTCTCGCTAGCAAAAAAAAAAAAACAACCGGCTTCCAAAAAACACTACAAAGTGAAAAATAACTTTTATTTCGGAAGTTAAAAATACTTAGGATCTGCTGGTCGATTCTGTAAAAATCTCGCCGTGAAAACTTAGGTGAAGTGAGTTTGTTTTTGCTAGGAATTGACACTATTGACAGCTCACTCCACGCTCACTTCGCCTAAGTTTTCACGGTGAGATGGTTACAGAATCGCACTGCGGTATTTAAGATTTTGTGACTGACTTAAATCTATTTTTAATTTTTATTGAATTTAAATAAATGATTTGAAATTGCCTTGAGTGCGTTGGACGAATGCTTAGGACTGTCACTCTTGGACGCCATTTTGTAGTACCTACTTTACATACATAAATAAACTCATGCCTTCTTGCCCTGGGGGTAGGCAGAAACTACAGAACGTCACCTAATACGATCCTTACATATTCCTTTTGCTTCGTTTACGTTCATAAATCTGGGCCCTATACCACAAAACTTAACAATTACAAGTTACAATTTACAAATTTGTAAATTTTATAAGTCCGTGTACCACAAAACTCAATTGTAACGAAATAACCTTACAAATATGTAAATTGTAGTGACAAGCCTACAATGTATACGTAACCCTCAGGTTTTGTGTTACATACGCTTTTAAAAATGCGAAAGAATTGTAAATTGTAAACTCATACATATTTGTAATACACATTTTTTTCTACAATTTCACAATTATGTAGATTTGTAAAGTTTTGTGGTATAGGGCCCTGTCGTACATGCACGCCGGTTCCAAGAACCACGCACCAGGACCTTTAATATTAATTTTATCCTTGTCACCTACTTTATTATATGCATGAGCGAGCACTGGGTCCAAATACATAGTATATTGTCATGATCTCAATGATTAATAATTGCATATCTCTCAAATTCTTCTGTGAATTCTTTTAGTATAACATTGAATGTTCTTCGGTAATAAACTTTTATCTAAGTATATTAATGTGATTTGCTATGTATTATGAAGTGGAGGATAAAATTGTTAGTTAGTAAGTGTGTCACTAATTGTGCCATGTAAACCAAATACTCGGATTTATTGCCAGATACGAGATCTTTTTAATCAAATTACTTCTGATTTTTTTTAACTATTTTCAACAATTTCGTGTTGTTTTAGCTACCCAGTGCCAAAAGTTAACCTAATTATGTGGTCGAACATCTTTTGAAATTATGTGAATTTTTATTTCAAGTTGAATCCAATAGTTACTCTCCAAATCATGTTTTATTTAATTACTTACAATGTAAAAAGCCCAACACGGTGCAAGTTTCTAGAATGTTCAAGTGCACATACACGGACATTGTACCTGGCAATGTAATCGAAATTAGTTGTAAGTTTATCTTTCTGTAAAGTTCCTCTATTTTGTCTTTTCACAGAAAATAATGTTGTGATTCTAATCTAAGTTTAATAAATGTGACATGGAAGTACAAAAATAAAGTATTTTGCACTCAAATTCTTTTTATTATTTGTCTAAAATTGCAAAATACTGATGGTTGCCCCATCAGTATATATTATATCCCAGTTCTCAGTATTTTCGTCAGAAATATTACTATGCGTGCCAATAAGAGTAGTACTGTCAAGACGCCATTTTATTACTTTATATAGTGTATTAAAAACAAAAACTAAACTAACTATGGTTCCGCAATAGTATGGCAATACTCGCGAACTTCATTACCGATGCGTACTAATCTGACAGCTATCGTGTGAAGTTGGCAGCAAGCGCGATCCTATTCTTATTTCGCACGCTTATTACACTTCATGGTAAAAAAATTGATTACCGTCGATGTATGAACCGTTTAAAATATTACATACTTAAATGGTTCAAACGACGACCATGCGACGGTTCTAATAAAACTGCAATATCAAGTAAAATTTTATATTTATGTTAAAATACGAAAGCACGATGTTGGTAAAGGGAAGCTGGTTATAATTATGTACTATTTTTACTATTATGAGTTGTCAGAAAATATTGTGGTATTCCTATCCTAACTGTTGTCCAGCGTATTATGCAAATGAAGGAAGATAACCCTCAAGAAAGTCCTATGACGCAATGACACTCTATTTTCTCTCGTCGTCTACGCTGGTCATGCGAAATGTGATATCACCGTAATGCCCTTTTTCACTAATACTAGGCGACAACTAAATTAATGGTTAAATAAAAGCACGCTGTTCGATTATCAGCTTTCGGCGCTCAGACAAGCGTTGAGAATTCAACAGCGCGCTTATATTTTGGCATTATTTCAAGTAAGGGTCGACCGAGACAGGTTTTCGTTCTCGGCCGAGACCGAGAATAGATCAATCTACCTAACCTTTTTGAACTATGTTCGGGTCGGCTTCCAGTCTAACCGGATGCAGCTGAATACCAGTATTTTAATGAAGCTACTCCAGAACTGGGTAATACGATAACCCTTGGTAAGACTGGTTGTCAGACTTTCGGGCTTCTGACGACCCTTAGCGACTGTCAAAGATCCACGGATGACAGCCGGGACCAACGGCTTAGCGCGCTATCCGATTCACGGAGGAGTCTCGGTATGTAAAGATGGTCACCCATCCACGGAGCAACCGCGGCAAGCGTAGCTTAACCTGACAGATCAACCCGTGCGGCTGTTATTACTTAGCCACGAGCTTCTTGTCTACGCGGGCGTCTAGACCGAGAATAGACAAATCATGAAAAAATCAATTAAAATGCGCTAGTTTTGCTTAAGAGTGTAATAGTTTTAATATTCAAAATTAAACAACATGCTGCTGTAGCACAAAATTTTTCGTCGTTTTCACCCTTCAATCAAAGAGCGTCGCCTCTCGTCATGCTATAACTGACCAGGCTCTGCTAAAGAACTGTTCACTTAGTAGACGGCGCTGATAAAGACAAGTCTTCATATAAGGTGACGAATACCAGTACTCAAAAATATTTGCATTTCTTTGCAGTCTTGGTTGTCTAAGAAAACTATCAAGCGCTATTTCGATCACAGCATTTAAACTGTTTTCGTCACTGGTCATTGGCTCATCTTCAAAACGTCAGTTTCGGTTATGGCCGAGAATCTCGGCGATTTTCAGCCGAGAATGGAGACCCGAGTTTTCGGTTGGATTTGTAACCAAGAATGCCAAGACCGAAATCTCAGTCGAGCCTTAAGTTTTAGTGAAAACGGGCAAAAGAAATTCTAAACAAGTAGGTACTTAGACATTATACAATTCAGAAAGTGATGATAAGTAGACATAAATATTATATTTTGTTATTTATTCTCATTCCTAACGTGATTGTCTCATTAGAATATCTGAGCGATCCATCAAGAAAACTTATAACATGCACCTTTAAAAATATAATCCACCAAACAAATGTTAAAAACGATTTTGTACTTTAAACCTTTTCAAAAATTACAAGTACTAAAACATCTACGACTGAGCGTCAATTTTACTATAAAAATATGTTTTGTACGTACCTATGTGAACCACTACCCGTAGGTACTATACTATCCTATCCTAATATATAAGTTATGAACAAACATTCTATGGTATATAACAACTATATTGCATAAACATTTATTTACATTATGTACATCTAATCTCATAAACAAACTGAACACAGATATGGACATCAAACAAACAACAATAATAAAACAACAATGAAAAAACAACCCATAGGATGTACAACATTTAAAATTTATATTAAAACACAATAAGCTGACGTTCGCACGGACGTAAAAAAATCGCGGCGAATTTTTTTCGCGCACTGGATTTTCAACGCTCCGCTTAGCGCCGAGAGCTGAAAATCCAACACTGTGATTTTTCGACGCGCTAGAATGCACTCTGTTGTTGTTAAATTGGGTTCTCAATGCTTAGCTCAACAACGAGAGTTGAAAATCCAGTGCGCGATAAAATCCCGCCGCTATATTCTTACATCCGTGCGAACATCGGCTAAATGTATAAAATTTACATCACAGCAGAATATTTCTTTCGAATTCAGCCTCTGAACTCATCGAACATACACGTTATCCCGATTTCAGTACCTCATACCTTAACTGTACCATAATGATACCAATTCACTCTCATAGTAATGTCCTCACGCTTTCCATCGTCTTAAATACTGTCAACTAACGTTAATATTATTGCTCAAACTGTTCTTACATCGAGACCTCTGCGTATTTAAAAAGTTATTTACATATTTTAATTGAAACTCGTAATACCTCGGATATGCCTCGCAGACACAACAGCGGACTGCCGTAGAGGCGGTAACACATATTCAACTCAACAAACATTTTGCAAATAACAAATGAAATCAAATTATTGTTTCTCATAACAAAACAAATAAATAATTTTTATTAATTTATGTCAGTTAAGTGTGCCTTTTAGACGGCCCATTTTCTCATTGGTGATCACTTGCTCTTGGAAGCTCTTTACAAATTCTTCATCTATAAGTACGGTCAGCAACATAAGTCGGTTAACACTGCTACTTTTACACATCGTGTAAATTAATACAAAATGACTTGATTATCTCCTTTTTTCCTAAAATACCTAGGAGTCTAGTCCATACTAATATTATAAATTCGAAAGTAACTCTGTCTGTCTGTCTGTCTGTCTATCTGTCTGTCTGTCTGTCTGTCTGTCTGTCTGTCTGTCTGTCTGTCTGTCTGTTACCTTTTCACGCCTAAACCACTGAACGGATTTCGATAAAATTTGGCAAGGCTATAGATGGTATCCTGGGGACGGACATAGGCTACTTTTTTTTTCAAAAATAATCCTACAGGGGGTGATATAGGGGATGAAAGTTTGTATGGGAAACTCAGTATTTCTTAAGTTAGGGATGTGAAAATTAAAATGTATGCTTTTGATAGGAAATAAAGAAATATGCGGTTCAGCGTTTTTGAAAAATCATCCCCTAAGGGGGTAAAATAGGGGTTGATTTTAAAATTTACAAAACTGCATGGATTTCGACAAAATTTGGCAAGGCTTTATAAAGCATCCAGGGGAAGGCCATAGGATACTTTTTTTTTCAAAAATAATACTAAAGGGGGTGATATAGGGGATGAAAGTTTGTAAGGGAAACCCAGTATTTCTTAAGTTAGGGATAACAAATTTATGCTATTGGTAGGAAATTAAGAAATATGCGGTTCAGCGTTTTTGAAAAATCATCCCCTAAGGGGGTAAAATAGGGGTTGATATTAAAATTTACAAAACTGCACGGATTTCGATAAAATTTGGCAAGGCTTTATATAGCATCCTGGGGAAGGACACAGGCTACTTTTGGTCTTAAAAAATAATCTTATTTATTTATTTATTTATTTGCTTTCATGCACATCACACATTTTACAAATTAAAAATTGTCGGTTTTTGTACATGAACCCTGTCAGGGCGCTGCAAAGCACAATGTTGGTTTGCTGTCGAGTTTGTAGATTTTAATTGATTAACATAAAATAAAATAACATAAGATTAGTAACATTAATTAGCATAATTTTCGAAAAATATTTTGTATGTCTAGATGTCATTAAGATGTCCAAGTCACAATGAAAAACACAATAAAAAATACATAACACACAATAGCACAGATAACAGATACAGTCTATTAGTCAGGTGGTATTAATTTAGTAGGTAGGTAGTCAAATTAATAATAAAATTGAATTATGGTATGTCATTTACAATACAAAAATAAAATAAAAACAGATTTAATGTCACTCAGCTCAGTCCGGATCTTACAAAAATATAAAAAATACTAGAAATATATTATATAAAAAGTTACGAATTAAGTACCTAAAACATTGACCTACATACAAGCTACATCTATAGTTTTATCAGTCATGTATTCGTCTACTGTGTAATAACATTTTTCTATTAAAAGTGATCGTAGTTTGCTACAGAATGAATTTGTATTCTCTTCATCTTTCACATAATTTGGTAATTTGTTATAGATTGTTGCGATTCTATAGTTTGGGCTATTTTTCATTATTTTTAGTCTTGGTGTCGGTGTAATCAACTTGTTTTTGTAAAATAATCTTGGTCTTAAAAAATAATCTTACAGGGGGTGATATAGGGGATGAAAGTTTGTATGGGAAACTCAGTATTTCTTAAGTTAGGGATGTGAAAATTAAAATGTATGCTTCTGATAGAAAATAAAGAAATATGCGGTTCAGCGTTTTTGAAAAATCATCCCCTATGGGTGTAAAATTGGGGTTGATTTTAAAATTTACAAAACTGCACGGATTTCGACAAAATTTGGCAAGGCTTTATATAGCATCCTGGGAAAGGACATAGGATACTTTCAAAAACAATACTACAGGGTGTGATATAGGGGATGAAAGTTTGTAAGGAAACCCAGTATTTCTTAAGTTAGGGATAAAAAAATTATGCTATTGGTAGGAAATTAAGAAATATGCGATTCAGCATTTTCGAAAAATCATCCCCTAAGGAGTAAAATAGGGGTTGATTTTAAAATTTACAAAACTGCACGGATTTCGATAAAATTTGGCAAGGCTTTATATAACATCCTGGGGAAGGACACAGGCTACTTTTGGTCTTAAAAAATAATCTTACAGGGGGTGATATAGGGGATGAAAGTTTGTATGGGAAACTCAGTATTTCTTAAGTTAGGCATGTGAAAATTAAAATGTATGCTTTTGATAGGAAATAAAGAAATATGCGGTTCAGCGTTCTTGAAAAATCATCCCCTAAGTGGTTAAAATAGGGGTTGATTTTAAAATTTACAAAACTGCAAGGATTTCGACAAAATTTTGCAAGGCTTTATATAGCATCCTGGGAAAGGACATAGGATACTTTCAAAAACAACTACAGGGGGTGATATAGGGGATGAAAGTTTGTAAGGAAACCCAGTATTTCTTAAGTTAGGGATAAAAAATTTATGCTATTGGTAGGAAATTAAGAAATATGCGATTCAGCATTTTTGAAAAATCATCCCCTAAGGGGTAAAATAGGGGTTTATTTTAAAATTTACAAAACTGCACGGATTTCGATAAAATTTGGCATGGCTTTATATAACATCCTGGGGAAGGACACAGGCTACTTTTGGTCTTAAAAAATAATCCTACAGGGGGTGATATAGGGGATGAAAGTTTGTAAGGAAACCCAGTATTTCTTAAGTTAGGGATAAAAAAATTATGCTATTGGTAGGAAATTAAGAAATATGCGATTCAGCATTTTTGAAAAATCATCCCCCAAGGGGGTAAAATAGGCGTTGATGTTAAAATTTACAAAACTGCACGGATTTCGACAAAATTTGGCAAGGCTTTATATAGCATCCTGGGAAAGGACATAGAATACTTTCAAAAACAATACTACAGGGTGTGATGTAAGGGATGAAAGTTTGTAAGGAAACCCAGTATTTCTTAAGTTAGGGATAAAAAATTTATGCTATTGGTAGGAAATTAAGAAATATGCGATTCAGCATTTTTGAAAAATCATCCCCTAAGGGGTAAAATAGGGGTTGATTTTAAAATTTACAAAACTGCACGGATTTCGATAAAATTTGGCAAGGCTTTATATAACATCCTGGGGAAGGATACAGGCTACTTTTGGTCTTAAAAAATAATCTTACAGGTGGTAATATAGGGGATGAAAGTTTGTATGGGAAACTCAGTATTTCTTAAGTTAGGGATGTGAAAATTAAAATGTATGCTTTTGATAGGAAATTAAGAAATATGCGGTTCAGCGTTTTTGAAAAATCATCCCCTAAGGGGTTAAAATAGGGGTTGATTTTAAAATTTACAAAACTGCAAGGATTTCGACAAAATTTGGCAAGGCTTTATATAGCATCCTGGGAAAGGACATAGGATACTATTTTTTTCAAAAATAATACTACGGGGGGGTGACATAGGGGATGAAAGTTTGTAAGGGAAACCCAGTATTTCTTAAGTTAGGGATAACAAATTTATGCTATTGGTAAGAAGTTAAGAAATATGCGGATCAGCGTTTTTTAAAAATCATCCCCTAAGTGGGTAAAATAGGGATTGATTTTAAAATTTACAAAACTGCACGGATTTCGATAAAATTTGGCAAGGCTGTAGATAGCATCCTGGGAAAGGACATGGGCTACTTTTTGTCTTAAAACATTATCCTACAAGGGGTGATAAAAGGGATGAAAGTTTGTATGGGAAACCCAGCATTTCTTAAGTTAGGGATATGTCCTATGTTTTCCACATGAACGTTCCCATGGGATATTTTCCGACATCCACGCGGGCGAAGCCGCGGGCAAAAGCTAGTAGATCTATAAATCATTTTACTTCTGTTCCGATTTTAATTAAATATCTTGCTCAATAATTAAGATTTAAAAAACTGAAGTGTTAATCGACTTTTGTTGCTGACTGACGACTGTACCATCGCGGACATTTGCGGTGAAATTTTTGACCTTATTGCTATGGTAATAAGGTTCAACGATAATGTCCGCGATGGTACAGACTGGCTTCTAAGGGAGGGAGCGAAGCTGGGTCGTCTATAGGCACTTAATAAAGTTTGACTAGATCGTTAACATAATTGTACCTTTATTTTATTCACATCACATGTGGAAGGCCGGTACATTTAAATATTAAGATGTTGATCCCTACATTATTCAAAAATATGTTAATTTTCTAACGCAAAATTACCGATACAGGTCTAGTTTGGGGCCAACGCAAGCCCCTGTGATCTTTTTTTGCCATAAAGTATTTAAGTATTATTTACACTATCTAGAATGTCACTGAGGTGGTCTATTACTTATATACAAAATATTCGTAGATCAATGTATTTCTATTTTTTTACATTTACTTAGAGCAGTGGTGGCCCAGTGGTGTACGTCGTGGGTTCGAACCCAGGCAGGCGTTTTACTTATAAATAATTTCATCACCACTGCTCTCAAAACGGTGAAGACAAACATCATGAGGAAACCGGCATGTCCAAACCAAAAATTCGAAGACATGTGACATCTACCAAACCACACTGGGCCCGCGTGGTGGATTACAGCCCATTTCCTCTCGAAGAGAGGAGGCCTGTGTCCCAGCAGTGGGAACATCAGAGTCTGATTATGTTTGCTTTGAAGTTAGGTTTACTTATTTTCGTAGTGCCAGAGTTATTTACAAGTCTTATTAACTGAAAGGTTCTAAATGTAAGTCATTTTTATATATTTGTACTAAAGAGAAGAGTTGATTCCTTGCTTGTTTCAATTAATAAACTTTTTGCTTGATTATTAAGCCTATTTTTACTCGACGGTCGAATGAAATTGATGAGATATGGCTAGATTAAAAATTTGCCAGAAAAGGCCTAAACTACGAAGAGACTTTCTAATTTAACAGGTAAGGCCATTAAAATATACATATTTGTGTAGGATAGAAAACAGGCCTTAGAACATCAGTCATTCCACGTCATAGCAAATATTTACACTGTTCCACAATTCCACATTACCTAATTTACATGAACGCTTGAATCAACTCGCCTCCATTATAGAAAAAAAGAAGTAAATATTTCATTTAGAAGCGAAACAGCATATCACACCCGAAGCTTTTGGCTTTAAAGCGCGTTTTTAAACTCCTACGAAGCGAATCACACTTTCAATCTTTGAAAGTAACAATATACTTACGCCATGAATTTAGAGCCTAGCCAGACCTTTCCCAATTCCCCCGTAGCTCTAAGTCTCTAACCCTTTCTGTCGCTCAGAAACATCTTCAGCGAAATAGAAGTACCTATACTCCATCGGTTTAGGTAATTAAATAAAGGTAAACAAAAAAAAAACACGTGTCTGGTTAACCGACTAAACGTCATACCTGTCACTTCAGTCGTCATGCTACGACACAGTTGTAATTAATTGTTAATGTGATTGATTGATTGAGTTATTGATAATTATTATAAAGTTGCTAAATTGAAGAGGTGTCGTAGCATGACGACTGAAGTGACAGGTATTACGTTTAGTCGGTTAATCAGACATGTGGTTTTTTTTGTTTATCTTTATTTAATTACCTAAACCTATGGAGTAATCAGTTAATCGACCTTGCAAGCAATCGTTATCAAAGGAAAATGCGAATCCAGGCGGATAGGTCTAGCTCAACCTGGGGCCTATCTCACTAGGACGCCAGTGGCGGCGCAACCAGTCGCTACCAACAAAATGTATACAGATCTATGGAGGATACCTCATCTGCTGACTGCTTGGTTGCCAAAAATGTTGATGTTACCTTAATCAAAGTGGTCGCGCTGCCAATAATGGTGGCCATCTCACCAGGAGTCCAATCGGTTTTTTTATTTTTTATATTTATGCATAAGTACAGGTTTATTACAGGTTCCCGTTAGTATTGTACCATTAAACCAGAAATGGTTTGTATTGGTTGCGCAACCAACTATATTTTTTTTTGGCACACACCATGGTTGCACCGCCAGTGGTGTCCTAGTGAGACATGGGCCTTAGGACGCGTTCGCGCCAAGCTTCGCTTCTAGTCAGAGCATTACTTCCTTATCTTTACCTCCGCCACCTACAGTACCGCTACTCAAGTCGAGCTGCGATGAGTGTAAGCAGATCATTGGCGTTCTTATCGTCAGTCTGCGGTCAGGAGGGGTCGGGGGTGGGCGCGGGGACCGCGTGCGCGAGGGGCGGGGAGGTGGACGAGCTCTGTTGGGACATCTCGGCCTTCACGCGGCGCGCTATGTGCGAGCGTGTGTGCTTGCGGAGGTGGTCCTTGCGGTAGAAGCCTGGAAAAAGAAGGTCAGTCTAAAGTGCTGAATTATCTAGGAAACACTGCAAACTTTTAGTTTACTCTGCAGACAGGGAAAACCCCTGCCCCTACCCTGCCTGTGGGGGGTTGTTGTTGTTTATAGGGTAAACTAAAAGTTTGCAGTTAAAAATAAACATATACTTCGTCTAAGACATGTATGGCTCAAAATGCTCTAAATGGTGTCAACTATGGCCCTCTTAAGGCTTTGCACCCAGGGCCGGTAGTCTCGACATTATTAACGATTTTCGTTACGACATTCGTTAACTAATTACATGCTCTGTGGTCCTAATGGGCTCCCCTCGACCCTCGAGACGGGCAAATGGTAATAGTTCGATTTTATTAAAGACACACAGATGACACAGACACATCTTCGAGCCCGTTCCTTAAACTTTTTCAGACCACAGAGCAACGTAACGATCGTTAGGGCAACGTTAATAATGTCGAGACTACCGGTCCTGGTTTCAAACACACGTGTGTACCCTGTACACAGAGGTAATGTAATATTAGATAATTTATTTTTGTGTCACGAAGGTCTAATTTGGTATAGACTTGGTTGGTTATTTGCGCAAATTAACTTGTTTAAACTGCACTGTCGTAACAATTCATTTTTCGGCGAGTGTTTCCAACGAGATAGCAATATCTTCAAGTGAAATACTTACGTTACCTATTTGTTACGTTGTGTAAAAAAAAACCGTATGGATGTATACTCCAAAATTTTACTCAATTAATTTGTCTGGCGTGGCTAAACCAGGACAATGCGTCTACAACTAAATTATCGTTGTAAAACTGCTGCTGTGATCACGAGTAGGTACCTACTTGGTTGCATTTGATAAATGCTATTTTGTTCAACTCACCTTTCCCGCACTCATTGCACACATGCCTCTTCTCGCCCGAGTGTATGACGAAGTGCAGCGTGAGTTGCTCCTTCCTCTTGAACGCCTTCATGCAGACGGAGCACACGTGCGGCCTGTCGGGGTTGTGCGACTGTTTGTGACGCGTGAGGTGGTCCTTACGCTTTAGAGCCGCGTTGCAGATGTCACAGATAAATCTGGAGAAAGATAAGAATAATAAAAAAAATAATGTAAGTACTACAAATATTTGCACGACTGATAAGTCGAATATAGAGACACTAAAATTATTCTATTGTTATTATGCACCTATATTCTGGCAAATAAATAAATTTAATTTAATTTCAATAAAGAAAAAAAATAAGGAAAAAGATATAATAAAGAAATAATAATGTTAATAAAGAATATGATTTTTTTTACTAGCCCTGACTTCTTTAAGCTAGGGGGGACTTCTAATATCAGATACTTACTAAACACTTTCTTTCCTGTTTGTAAGAAAGAAAGGCAATAGCACAGAATAGCAGAAGGCCAAAATTACAGTAGTTTTGTGATTGAATTGACTACTGTAATTGAGCTACACTGACCCTGAAATCCTCAATTCTGTCCAGCAGGGTTTATAACGGATTAATAAGTAGATCAGGCAGACAGTCTCCAATCTGCTAATTGCGTTTTCTTTTTACCTATCTGTTTTTTTAGTCTCATGAAATTTCGTGCGCCTGCATTTCCGCCCTAGGGGAGTTCCCCACTGTAACTAACTTAAGTATCGTAATACCTTCTCTCCATCGTGTGTCCGACTAGATGCTGCTCCAACAGCTCTCGTTCAGGATACGCCATGTGACATTCGGGACAGCAGTATAGTGTGCTGCCATCTGCAATGAATTAAATGTTACTGTAGTTTCGTACTAATTTAATCTATGGAAGAAATGAACATGTATGACTGAAACAATCTGCAAGAAAAACAAACTTCTTTAATAACAAATCCTGAGTGCAATGGAGTTTCCAAATTGATGATATGAAATAAGTAAAGTTCTCGAATGGCGATTGCGTACAAAGTCGCAGCGCAGGAAGGACCGACGTACTGGTGATGGTCACAGGAACCAGCTAGAAGACTTATCAGGTAGTGGACGTTTTTTGGCTAATACTGAACATGTTCCAAATCACATTTTGACGAGTTTGATGTAGATGAACAGCTGATTTTTTTTTTTCGCGATTTCAGGTTTGGTCCCATAGTAAAAGTTGTTCATAATGATGAGTACAATCTCCCATTTCGATTTGGAACATGTTTTAAATTTCATTCCGTATAGTACATTATGCCTTACCTAATGCAGTAGTGAGTCGTATCTCCCCCGGTTTCGGTCGCGGTTTCTTCTCCTTCATGGATTTCTTTTTCTTCTTCTTCTTGGATATGATGACGGTGTTGGTGTTTTGATTCACCGTCTGGTTGACGATCGTCGATGTTTGTACCACCACGCTGTTTACTGCGTTCGCTATTGGCATCTGGAACACAGAACCATTCATTTATGTTTTGTAAGCTGACTAGAAAAACATTGTATTTAGGTACCCTATACGAGGCCTACCTAGAGGGCCATAAGATTCCCTTTATCATGATTAGTGATGACAGGAAAGATTACAAAAATCTTATGAATCAAAATCATCATTCTCCTGCTCATAGACCAATTTATTTGAGGTCGGAGCAACATGTCTTTTTCTTTCATATTTCTTAATAAAAAAAATTATTTCATAATAGAAATTTTTCATCGGTTATTAAAACAAAAATCTGCAGTTTCCTAAAATAGTGCAATACCTACACGGTCAAAATGTATGGAAGAGCAGATTTTTTTTTCAATAACCGATGAAAGATTTCTATATAGGGGGGCTCAGAATGATGTATTGAATACGTGGTAACCGTTTGTGCGTCGATGTCCCTTCCACCCTGTATAGAAATATGAAAGAAAAAGACATGTTGCTCCGACCTGTAAATTGGACTATGAGCAGGAGAATGATGATTTTGATTCATAAGATTTTTGTAATCTTTCCTGTCATCACTAATCATGATAAAGGGAATCTTATGGCCCTCTAGGTAGGCCTCGTTTATGGTACCTACCATGCATGCACAACCAATATTATGAGAAACAATACTCATGATGTGAACATTTTTTTCTATAATAAAAAATAAATCAGCTGCTCCATACTTTTTGATCGCATAGGCATTTTAAATGTAACAGAAGATTTTTCTGGCTACGGAAACAATATAAAGATTTGAAAGTTCGAACTCACCGTAGCAATATTAGGCATAGCATTCAACGCGTTAGCATTTACAGTGAGGATAGTGGGCTGTTCTTCCCTCTTGGTCTCCACCACAGTCGCAGGGGTGGAGTACTTCAGGAGATGGTGGAGAGGCAGTGGTAATGCGGATAAGTAGTCTGCCACACCACCGCCCAGGGTCTGCCACGTTGAGCTGTCTGTCACGTCGCCGATGCCTGACGCACACGATACTAGTAGTGAATGTTAAGTGATGTGAGCGTGATGGATGATATTATGATAATGCATGGAATGGAAAACTGGGTAACAGTCAAAAGAAGAAGTAGGCAATCTTTGGTGATGTCGGAATGGAATTAGTAGTTAGAGAAATACCGTATTTCTCTCAAATACCGTGTCATGTGTTGATAGGCACTATAGGCAGTGAGAATACGGATGAATTATTGAAAAACAAAAACCAAGTTACATATGAAGTGATAACTAAAATAAACAAAAATCATTAGTCAACAAATAATAATTCATTTTATTTTATTAATTTTAAGAAAACTTACAGCTAAGGCATTCGAGTAGTCAGAAGTACCTAATATGTAGAAGAAGGCCAATTACAAGTTTCCACTTAGGATATAATTTTATGTATAAAATTGACAAAACGATTGATAAGTAATGTCTAAACTAACTAGAAAGAACACCTGCCACAAGAGAAATATGTAGGTAACTATTTTGTTACAATACGACACTCGAGAAGCTGAATCCACTTATGCCTGAGCCGTACTTAAAAGGCTACAACAAAGAATCATATTAGCGAGTTGACTGGCCAATGAGGTCACGCTGAAATAATTTCAGAAAATCTTGTACATAACTAATAATGAAAGAAACTAATGATGCTGCAACATCGTGATGATCATGGTGTGATGATGAGGTTGGTCTTTATTACGATATTCTATAGGCTGTTTCACTGATTCCGGATTAGCACTATCAAAAATGGTAAGAGAATTTTTGTAAAACTATCTTCAGAATAATAACCGAAAACTATCCGCAGGTAGTGAAACGGGTCATAGAACATGCAGACAAAAGGATCTTTGAAGTCCCTCAAAAGTTTCAATAGTATATTATACTAGATGGGTTTGATTGGTTCAATTCCATGGTAAGTAACTTACTAATGAACTCAGCAGGCGCGGTGGTACCGTTGCGGTGGTCATTGCGTCCTTCCTGCTTGATGGCTCGAGCAAATGCTGCGGCTTCCTTCGGCTCGTGCAGCACCACTAGTAGTTGCTGTGTGCCCTGTTGTAGCGGCGTCGCTTGCGCTACTGTAGAAGACAAGGGGATCTTAGAGTCTAGACAAGGATAAAGTGGGTTTGGTGACGTCATGTAATGTTTGAGACATTATACCTAATGTTCTGTTAAAAATTAACAATTTGGTAACAGGCTAACATTTCCAACTTTCCTAAGTAGGTACCTACTTTATTCTCACCAGGCTATACTTAGCAGTCCACTGCTAGACATGGGGCTCGCTCGCTACTCCCATTCAGAATGCTACCAGCTACTCTAAGTAACTAGTAGATACCAACCTGTCGATTGTATTTTTTATTTTATTTACTTTCCTACGATGTCTCTTTCCTCTTATTTTTATTACTCAAATTCCTTTCTCTACTACTTCCATCTTTCGCGAGCCCTCGCGTCCTCATTCATTGACGGAACCTATCATAAGCTTAATCGTCCCGCCTTACGCGCTACGTGGTCTGCCGCGACCCCACCCACCCTGCCCGCCAGTTCTGGGCTATTTGGCCCACAGTTTGATGCGGCAGACATTTCCTGCTCAGTAAGCCAACCTTTTGACGCACGTCAGCTATCTTTGTTTTGAAGCGAAGTATTTTGTTTATTTTACAAACAAAATTACCTAATGTAGTATATATTTACCATTGATCCCTTGATGCTGCTGCATCATGGTAGCCATGAGGTCATGGTGCAGTTCCTCTCGATACTCTCTCTTGTCCTGGCGCTGCTCCGCCTTCAGATGCTGATGCACCGTCTCCGCCTGAACGTAGCTGGCCTGCCCGCCATACGCTATGTTGCCCAGGTTCACTGACGAAGACGATATCGTCTGGTATTTCACGCCCGTGTTCACTGTTAGGAATGAGTGACAGTTAACAGGTTGGTGTTTACATCTGCAGATACATTCAGGAATTTAGAACTAATGTTTGACTCCAGAACACAAAAATATGTGTGTGATTTTATCGTAGATAATAAACCAAATTAGTAAATGTAGCCCTGGTCCACTATGTTTGAATATGCCTAAGTGATCTTCACTGTTATCAACACACTGACTCACCTGTATGTATGGGTGCCAGCCCAGCGAGCGCCACAGTACCGGGCTGTGCACTGCTCACCACCACCACACTCTCCGCCTGCCTGAACTTGACACCATCCACGGCCACGGTCCCCGTGCCCGGCGCCACCGCGAACTGCACCCCGCCACCACTGCCCGACGTGTGGTATCGCGTCTCCTGCAGCACTCCTCCAGAACTACTGCTTCCGCCTTCATATCCAAACTTTGCGGCGAACTGGTGGATAGTAGGGATCGCCGCCGCCGTCGGAATGTGACCAGTGAACGGAGCAAAGTTCATCGTCGTTTACCGAATCTGAAACCGCGGCAGACATCGTAATTACGCGAATAGTGTTACGTCCGCGGGGGTCGCAAGGTCGCACGCGAGATGTTAAAAAAAACTGCACTCGTCCTGTGGAGCAGGTGGAGTACACGGTGCGAACCACAACAAAGTGAATCAAAGGGTGCGGCCCCTAGTAGGGCGCTCACTCAACCCCCGCCATTCTGCCTCACCCCAGTCATTTCTAACGCTTTATTTTTACCGGCCCGCCGTCTCACACCATCGATCTTGGAACGCGCACTGGGACGCCGCGACACGAGAAGACACAAAAGAGTGGGAACATAATGGAATGGTTACCTGTCTTGTGTCCAGAAAGTGGGTTTTCATTACGTTTTAATTGTTCGTCGTTGATGAAATAAGTAAGTGGTGTATGTTCGGGGTGCGCGGACATGATGCGCGGCGCGCGGCCGGGCGGGGCGGCTGCGCGCGGCAGACCTGCGGCGGACTGGGGGCGGGGGCGTCGCCTGCACGACACAGCACAGGAACCACTTAAAGGAGTAACCCTCTGTTTCAAGATCACAGCAAGTTCAGGGTCAGATGTTGGCAACGTAGTATCTTTAGGAAGATTTGGTTCGAACTAGGAGTTAAGGAAGGAAGTAGAAAACCTCAGAGTAAATAAACAAAAGCGATGTCTTGAGGTAAGTAAGCTAGGTAGGTACTTTCATTCTTCTTTGTTTATAAACATGTTTGGGGACTGTAAAAATGTAAATGAGTTTGTTTTCCACCCCATTGACTGAGTACCTATACCTAAATAGGTATTTAGGTAGAAACAGGTACTTATGCTGTGTAATAATGTTGATTGTTGTGGCGTGTCATGTTTAGCGGTAGAACGCACGGCGTCACGTCCGTGCGACTTCGACTTACCTACCTAATTGTGTAGGACTGCTGTTAGTCGACGTTCGCACGGACCTAAAAATATCGCGTTGATTTTGTTTCGCGCACTAGATTATCAACGCTCTGCTTGTGTTTTCAACGCGCTAGAATGCACCTGTTGTTGTTACGTTGGATTCTCAATCTCAATCCTCGGCTCAACAACGAGAGTTGAAAATCCATTGCGCGATAAAATCCCGCCGCGATATGTTTACGTCCGTGCGAATGTCGGCTAAAACGATGTTAACTGGCTAAAGGTACATTCACATTGTTGTATGGCGTGTAGGGGTGAGCAGCTGTGGCACCTGTGACGCGCCAGGATGGTATGATTCCGAACTCTTCTGCCGCGTCACTACTGGTGGTTCGGAATCATACCTTTAAAGTTTCCTACAGTTATGCCCGCTTTTATCACAAATCACTAAATGATTGAGTGATTTATTGTGAGCGGTGCTGCTCCGGCGTCACAACGCGTACACCCCTCCCTGCCTCGTCTCGCGGGTTGCAAGTCTGGTGCATGTGCGGTGCGACGCCGGAACGCACCGTGTGCATGGATATATTTTGTATGTAGGACGCCGCAGACTGACACGGAACCTCTGTCATGGCCACCATCAGGGATTTTAATTTTTCTAACAAAAAAATCTGTCGCAATTTTTCGCCAAGTCAAAGATTTAGTCGGGTCTTAGAAGATAATACAATGAGTTAAATTTTTAAGTATATTCCAAGAGCTAGAACGAAGAGTTTACGATAAAATCTTTGATCTAGCTCTTGGACTATACTTAAAAACTGAACTCGTTATCTTCTAAACTAAGACCTGACTAAATCTCTAACTAGGCGAAAAATTGCGACTAATTTGGGAGAAAACAGATTAATAGCTAGGTGGCCTAGTTTTTGAGATATAAATGTAGCCAAGCTGGGAGACCGGGAGATGCTCTCCAGATCGCCCACCTATGAACACTTATAACTTTTGAAACCAGTGACCGACAAATTCTGATATGTAATTGGCGGCAAATTTCGACTGATTATAACGACAAATTTTTTGTGTTATCAAAATTAAAATCCCTGATGGTGGCCATGCCAGTGTCAGTCACACGGTAAGATTATAGGGTTCGATTTATATTCCTATTCCATTTTGTTGTGGCGATTTGTGTTAAATGTTTAGTATAAGTAAATACATTATGCCCCAAGTGTTGAAGAGTGTGTTCATAAGTTAATTAAAGATTGAACGACTGGTGTGGAATGAAAACACAATATTATGCAAAATCAGTGATTTTATTCTTTAATCTTACTCTTACGGTGTCTTCTTAATAAATAAAAATTTCATACAAAAGTTTACACTTATAACTCCGGACAGAAGTTAATGGTCTATTCGCTATGTCTTAATCTTATAATACTTGCAACTAATTTCATTAAAAACCAAATAAAAAAGTACGTTTCTAAATTGGTTAACTGCTAACGTTATCTTAAATGATAACTGATAATAGTCCAAGATCCCATAGCCGCCAGACCTTCTTACAATAAGTACGGTCTGGCGGCCCTGGGACCTTGCTCTATAAGATAAGAAGTAAAGTTTTCGACCGAAGTACGCACAATATGCCTAAAAAGTTATACAAAAAAAAAACAAATTGAGATTTAGAACGACGAACCGAACTAGACTACGCAACTTTTATTAAATAGATGCTTAAATCGACAAAATGTACAAAAATACTATTTACTTATTACATTAATTACAGAATGAGAAAACTAATGCAAGAATTAGACTAAATTAATTAATTAAAGTACTCTCGATTTAGCTACCAGAAATGGAACTCTGATTTTCATAATCAACATGATATTGTTTAGAACAAAGACATCTGGATTTCCAGAAAAGACTTGCAAAACTTAATTAATGTTCACAGAGCACCTTGAACTCGCAATCAGCGTTCTAAGCTAAGACATACAAAACATGCCACAGTATAGTGATGCATTACAAAAAACTTAATACTAAGTACAAAAATATAATTGGAAAATAATTTACACCTACTTTAAAGCTGACAATATTAATATCGTGTGGTGGAAAAGCCTAAATTTAAAATAATTTTATACTATGACTCGCGCAAATGTGTGATACAATTACAATTTTCTTGAACGTACAAAAGAAGACTTAGGAAGGCTCAGAGAGGGTATTTGTCAACATCGGAACACCACGGGCTAAAATAAAATGTAATCCTTTTTTTATTATTTGTTTTTTAATCATAAAAATCAAAATATAATTTCCCACACACTTGCGATGAACTTAGTCAGCTCAACAAGTCCGTTCAATTGCGTCGCTAGGATTATTAAGCGGTAGGCCGGCGCGCATGTGGCATACATAGGTACATGATTACATTGAACTTTTCAATTAAAATAGCACAACAAAATGAAGCGAGTATAATCCTAGCAAACTTCAACAAACGGACTATAAATAAATATCACAATTCGATGGAAATAGAAAAAGTTTGTATACAAAATAAGCACATGAAAGGTGACGAGAATGCGACAGAAAGAGGGTAATGGTATAAATATCACAGTGACGATGATATTTACAATGATTCGTATTGACCGCGCTACGTTTGTTGAAATCAAACAGGAGACCAGGCATTTGAGAACATCGTTTTGTAGTGTTGAAACTTCTTGAACATTTATTACACAAAACAAAACATTGAAAACCTGGAATACATCTAGTAACTTTGCTACGATGAGCCTTGTATACGGAAAATAGTAAAAAGAATAGGGGTGATGCTTGGGTAAAAAAAAAAAAAATTTTTTGCTCTATCATATTAGTAAAAAAATACTTAGATAAAACGCAATAAAGTTGGGGAGTGCGGGCTCGCTACGTCACAACTATGTATAAAATCTAGCTAGGCGTGACGTCATGCCACATTTGAACTCAAGGTATCGCCGTAATCTTTTGATTACATAAAAAAAGAAAAAAATACTTGTTTTATATAATATATTTTTCAATAATCTACATAACGGACAAAAAATAATTTTTAATCATCATCCCTATTGTATGCATGTTATCTAGGTAGGTAACCAACCAGTATCTGCTTACATTAGTTGACATGACTTTAGATCTATTTTCAGTAGTTGACGCTATAGGCTTTTATAGATGATTATGGAAACTATTATTTAAATATCTTCATCATTTAACAACTGGACTAAATCTACCACAAATAATTATGTACTTATTTCGATGAATCATTTGCCAAATGGAATCACAATTGATTTTTCATAGAACAAAAAGGTCAGCGATTTCTTTAGGTTGTGCTGCAGTCCTTCCGATGAATGAGAAATGTCATGTCATGGTATTTCTTTATCAAAAGAAATTACGTGATATGTATCATTTATACAAACATTATACTTGAAGCTTCATCAAATGTTTTCCTTTCAACAAAACTAAGCTGGTACGAGTTTTGCATATAATCTAATATTCCCTTACAAACAATGCATGTCTTTACACAACTTTTACACTAGTCTCTTCATGGAGCTCAATATTTACCATGTTAGGTTAATTTCTATAGACTCATACAAGGCCACGACTTCGTAGAGTTGGAAAAATGGCGATATTTGATACGACAAACTGAAGTCATACTGAAAGTTACTGTGTTAAATAATAGTAATAGTTCATATTGATTAAATGTAATAGGGTGCTATACTAAACGTCAAAACTCGTGACAGTTGCGGTCATAATACGTGCGAGTAGGACGGGATTGCTAGTCTCATTTCATCTCGCTCCCTCTTCCTTCGTTTTACGACCACGACTACGACGAACTTTGGCGTATACTACAGTCAAATTATGATATAAAACGACTTTAGCTCGGGACAAACGCATTTTTAGTCCATTTCATATCAAATAACGCGAAGTTTCTCAAATTTTTTACATTAACTTTATACAAACAACTTTATAGTTTTAATTCGGCAGTGCATTTTGGGCTTATATTTCAAATTACGACTGTCTTACCCTGTAATTGTTAAGTAACTGATGTATTGTTTGATGGCTCCATACAAATCACAACCAGCAACAATCATTACCGTCCTTAATTTAATCCCAATAGTTTTTACACTCATACATACATTTTTTAAATTTAGATCAAATACAGACAAAGGTCAGTGCTAGTTTTTTAATTATTTTCTGGCTTCAATTATGTCAATTTTGGTCAGTTTGGCCTGAGTTCGGAACATGTTAGCTTAGAGTCCCGCTCCAGTTATCAATGTCTAACGCAAAACGACGTCTTCGACAGTTTTTTTTAAATCTAGTGCTTTAGTGCTACTACAGAAGCGAACCACTTTCTAAAGCTTGTAAACTAATGTATCTGTCATAAAATAATACTAACAAAGCGAGCATGTCCGAACAGACAGACCAACTGGCATACATAGCCATCGTCTTAATTATTGTCATGAATTTACTCTGCAATGACCTGAGAATCCTGAGATGGACAAGGAGACATCACTGTACGAGCTCTTGGTGACGTCACGAATTCCGTCGACTTCATAATTGCTTTGCCATCCTAAAGGCTTCATTTTCATTTGACGATAGGGCTCTTATGTGGGGTGCAGGATATTTTTGTAACGCATAGGGCCCGTGCAGGGAACCGTTTTCATTAGTCGATTCTGCATCCGCATGCGGGGTGCGGTAGTCCCCGCATGCTTTATATCGACCGAGTTATAAGTGAGGCATAAGGTTGAATATTACTCGCACGTCATAAAAATCAAAGTCAATTTCTGACCTAACACCAATAGTTTCAACCTTAGTGAAATTCCAATTCATGGGAGTTTTCGTCAAGAGGGGGTAAAGCAATTATGAGTTCGATTTTAACATCGCGAAAGTACGGGAGCGCAGTAAAACTGATTTTACTATGGAGTATTTTTATCTCACCAAGCAACGCGTGCTTTACTTATGGTAACCAAGTGTACAAACACTGTGAATGTGTGAAATCGAGTAGCGTCAGCACATAACACACACACACAAACAAACTTCCGACTTCGCCATTGTCTCGGACGGTACCGAGAGCTCCCGCGCTTACACACACGTTCACAGCGTGTGTGTAAGTGTACACTTGGTTACCACGAGTAAAGCGCGCGTCACTAAGATAAGAATACTGTAGAAGAGTAGAGAAGGCTTCTAGTTAACATACATGCACCGCATTCCCGTACTGTCCAGGTTGTACTGTGTGGTTTAATCTGTGCGTTAAAAGATCATAGAAACCAGGAAGATACATGTTGCTTCAGATATTAAACTTACGTACCACAACGTGCGTAACATTGCATAAAATGTTTAGATGGCGCATACAATACTCCCTATAGATCTTTGTGTCCGTGGAGTTAGCAGCGGGTTGGATTTGTGCATTTTACACCGACTTCAAGAAAAGAAGGAGAAAATGTAAATAATTGGCGTGTTTTTTTTTTGTAAGACACCAATTTTCCGAGAAAAATGATAGAATAAGTCTAACCGCAGCTAACTTTAGACACATCCGTAACGAGTATTGCTAACAAGATGACAAATTAAGTTATACATTTCTGCTTTCCATACAGTAGGTACACTACGGCCGAAATATCTTGACGAGTCCGAACTTCGCGCAAAAGGCGGCGCAGTAACATTTTTTAGGAACCAAATGGTGACAGGAGGCGAGTGTGAGTGAGAGAACATGATCGAAAGTTCGTCGTGCCTATGTTCAGACTCGCCAAGATATTTCGGCCGTAGTGTATATACTGAAACGTAAAGGTCGATATGACGTCGCAGATACATTAAAAGCCTTACTTTTCCGGTCTCAATCTTCCCTGTTCCTACAACCGTTCACCAAGGCGTCGTGCGTTTCGTGCGAGTCATGCATTCTATGACGTCACGAGTGTTGTGCGAGTAACGCATCAAGCGTGCTTTGTGCGTTCTCTACGGCTTGTTGCTGACTGGCGGCCAGAGATGACACCACGTGCTGCGGGATGTTGATCTGCACTGGTATTTGGGAGTTGGAGCTTGTGGGTATCTGTGGATAGACAAATATTATGAGCAAGTGTGTATACAAGGTGTAATTGAAATGGGACATTGTACTCGTTCATAAAGAAGACATTATGAACAACTTTTACTCAATCTGCCTAGCCTTTTCCCAACACGTGTTGGGGTCTGCTTCCAGTCTAACCGGATGCAGCTGAATACCAGTATTTTACATGGAGCTACTGCCTATCTAACCCAGTTACTGGGGAACATGATACCCCTTGGTAAGACTGGTTGTCAGACTTTTCGGCTTCTAACAACGAGCTGTCTAAGATCCACGAATGACAGCCGGGACCAACGGCTTCGCGTGCTTTCTGACACACGGAGGAGTCTCGGTATTTACACAGACAGACCACCATCCACGGACTAACCCCGGTACACTGCTAAACTCAGTCTATTTAAATCCTTGTTTCTAATTGATGTTATTTCCACTTAAACAAATTTTCCGAGCTGAACGGATGCGTACGCATCTCCATACAAAACTGTTTTTTTTTAAATGGACAAAAGCTGAATCGTGCATTTTTTTAAATTTCGCTGAAATTTGTTCCATTTTTAGTAGGACCGTTTTATTATTGGCAACACTTCTGAAATGTCAGAATTCCGTCGAATTAAAATTCAGACTATAGTATAAGTCAGATGATACTAACGTGTATAGTAATCTCGGGCAGGAGGTTGTTATTCCCGCTACAAGGCTGCGCAGGCGCGGGCGAGCTGTCTCCAGCCGCTTCGTCGCGTGCTCGCTTGCTTTCGTGCGACCTCGTGTGTTTACGAAGGTGGTCTTTACGGTAGAAACCTGTAAAAATAAGTTATTGGTTAATTATGTGTCATCTTCCTGCCCTTATCCCATGTTACTTCTTGCGCTTATCCCATGTTACTTGGTTAATTATGTGTCATCTTCCTGCCCTTATCCCATGTTACTTCTTGCGCTTATCCCATGTTACTTGGTTAATTATGTGTCATCTTCCTGCCCTTATCCCATGTTACTTCTTGCGCTTATCCCATGTTACTTGGTTAATTATGTGTCCCAATATTAATACTAAACATAACTGTCGAAATGTGGGTGTACTATTGGTACAAACGTCTTACGTTATATTGGATGTCGGACGGGTCTAAAATCCCTATTAAAAAAAACTATTTTAAAAGCACCATCGACTGGAAAAGGAGGAGACGTTACCTTTCCCACACTCTGTGCACATCTCAGTCTTGACGCCGGAGTGTATGACGGTGTGCAGGTTGAGGTGCTCGCGTCGCTTGAAGCCCTTGCGACACACGCCGCACACGTACGGCCGCTCCGGGTTGTGGCCCAGCTTGTGGCGCTCTAAGTGCTCCTTGCGCTTCAAACTAGATGAAGGAAATTACATATTATTAAAAACAACTTAATTACAAACATATACAATCAATCTGCCTAGCATTTTCCCAACTATGTTGGGGTCGGATTTCCAGTCTAACCGGATACGAAGCGGATGGAGTGACTGCCTATATGACCTCCACAACCCAGTAATTGGGTAATACGATACCCCTTGGTATGACTGGTTGTCAGACTTTCGGGCTTCTGACGACCCGTAACGACTGTCAAAGATACACGAATGTTAGCCGAGACCAACTGCTTAGCGTGCTTTTCGAGGCACGGAGGAGTCTCGATGTGTAAAGGTGGTCACCCATCCACGGACCAACCCCGGAATAACAGCCGTACGGGTCGATCGACTGGATCGACCCGTACGGCTGTTATTACTTAGCCACGAGCTCCTGTAGGCCGTAATGCTACTCCAGCACTTTTATAAAAGAAAGTATAAACTTACCCAGCGCCACAGATCCCACAGATGAACCGCCTCTCAATTTTATGCACGATCAGATGTATCTCCAGTTGCTCTTTCTCTGGATACGCCATCTGGCATTCGGGACAGCAGAATATCGGCGAGCCGTCAAGTGCGGTCGCGATCACTACTTGTCCGGGCTTCGGCCGCGCGGGCTTTGGTGGTTTCTTCTTGTATTTCTTCTTCTTTTTACTCTGTATCCTAAGGGTGCCGTCTGCAAGAGAAGGGGAGATTAGCCAATGATAATAAATAGGTAATTCTGTTACAATTGAGAGTCACACAGTCAGGTAAGATTAGTCTTTGAAAACTTAGGATATTTTGTCGCAAAAGTAGGTACACTGAACTTACATGGAGATACCATACATACCTACATGAAGAGACTTAGTATAGTTAAAGCATAAGGGCGAATATACATATACCTGTAGCTGGTACAAAACTATGCAAGTAGCTGGCATGCCATCAGAAGTTGCCAGTTGCAGTTGTAAGTTGTTGTTGTTGAAGATGCCAGCTACTTGCATGTGTATTTTCGCCCTTATTGTATCATCGCATTGACGCCAAAAAGAGGTTGAAATATAGAGTTTCGGACTAGCCAAGATACGTCGTCGGCCGAATTGTATACTATAGAAGAAAGATGGACGAGTGCTCCTGGTTAACACTTAATCAAGTTTCAAGAATCTGTAATATTTTAAGCTTAGCGAAACTAAAGTTGTCTAGAATAATTCAGGGAACAAAAAATACTGTGAGGTGAAAAAAATGTGCGAGTACATAGAAAAATGTATTTTAATACATTACACGTCTTATTAGATAAGTACTTATATTTAGTAAAATTATTATTCATAAAAACGAGGCGGATCAGTCATGTCTTAAAAGAAATATTTTTTTACAATTTCAAAATTTTATAAATTGTTTTAAAATCCATAGTAAAATTTTGGTTTTTTTTTCCTAGAACAAGCTCGATTTCAGAAATGTTTTTAGCGCTTAGTGGGCTTCCAACACGAGGAAAATTGGCGAGTCAGTTCAACTGACCTCGTGCATGAATAAATTGGAAGACAGTTCAGTGAGTAAGACAATGAGAAGAATTTGCAAACTGACCGGTACTGTCATAAACTAGGTCCTGCTGGCATAACATATCTCCAAATATTTACTAAAGAACTATCACTAAATGTTTACATATTAATCAAAAACTTTTAAAATGAATTAATTATATTGTGATGGCCCAGTGGTGGACATATTTATGGCCTCGCCTCTCATGCACAAGGCTGTGGGTTTTTACTCTCACATTTATCTTGGACATTACTGACTTACTCAGTACTTACAATTGAACGCAATTGAACTCTTCGCGCACTGGATTTTCAACTCTCGTTGTTAAGCCGAGCGTTGAGAATCCAAGCTAACAAAAACAGAGTGCATCCCAGTTCCCAGCGCAACGAAAAACACACTGTTGGATTTTCAACTCCCGGCGCTAAGCAGAGAGTTGAAAATCCAGTGCGTGATAACATCCCGCCGCGATTTTATTACGCTCGTGGGAACGCCGACTTACTGCTGAATTGTATTTAGCGAGTTGTACTGCGTGCCAAAAATACATACTTCTGGATTTCATTTTAAAATACAATAATAACCACCTTATGATTCAACATTTTAGTCTTTCCTTCATAAATACATTATTTTACCAAGTAGGTAATCTTTACTTCTACATAATTATGTCTTTGAAATACAAAATACGATTTTAGAATTATGTATAAAATCATTATAAATTACTAAATATAATTTTAAAAATATGTTTATTATTAAAATCTCAATACTGTATTTTAAATTGGTCAAACCATAATTACGATGAGAAAATTATCTTTTTATGGAACATTTTTGTACGAATTGTAGATAGATGTGCAAGGTACGATTCTGAACTACAAATATTTCTTATTTCCGGGTTCCCAATAAATGAAAATGTTCACTTGGGACATTTTTACTTCAGTTCATTTATTGAGAAACTGTAACTATCTAAAACTAGCTTTTGCCCGCGGCTTCGCTCGCGTGGATGTCGGAAAATATTCCAAGGGAACGTTCATGTGGAAAACATAGGGCCGTCCGATATAACTGTGCAAACTCAAATCGCTACGATATATCGTTACCGTGTATAGTAGGCATTTTTTTATTTTTTATTTTTTAACTTTAGCTACCAGTCGGCATGATTTTTTCCGACATCTTCATCTTCAACAGTCGTCGTCATATTTCAGCCAATTTACACAAAACCATAATGAATTACACTGAATCACTCCGTTCATTGGAGAAAACCGTATGAAAATCCGTTCGGTACTTTTTGACATTATCGCATTCAAACAGACAGACTTACGCGGCGGGGGGACTTTGTTAATTACTTAAAATTTATCATGCCAGTCACGCTCTAATAACAAATAACTTTTGTCCGATTGTCCACTCGTTCAAATAATTTCCTCGTAAAAACGTCGAATGAAATAAAGACTAAATTTTACCTCAAGATTCGAACTATGACTATACTTCCAATCGCTTAAATCTCTTAAAAAGAGGTAGGTACACAAACATTTGTCAACCCCTATTGTACTTATGGGACGATTTTTAAAAAACGCTGTACCATAATATTTCTTTATTTCCTACCAAAAGCATAAATTTGAATTTTCATATCCCTAACTTAAGAAATGCTGGGTTTCCCATACAAACTTTCATACCTTATTTATCACCCCTTGTAGGATTATGTTTTAAGACAAAAAGGAGCCTATGTCCTTGCCCAGGATGCTATATAAAGCCTTGCCAAATTTTGTAGAAATCCGTGCAGTTTTGTAAATTTTAAAATCAACCCCTATTTTACACCATAAGGGGATGATTTTTCAAAAACGCTGAACCGCATATTTCTTAATTTCCTACCAATATCATAAATTTGTTATGCCTAGCTTAAGAAATACTGGGTTTCCCTTACAAACTTTCATCCCCTATATCACCCCCCTGTATTGTTTTTGAAAGTATTTTATGTCCTTTCCCAGGATGCTATATAAAGCCTTGCTAAATTTTGTCGAAATCCGTGCAGTTTTGTAAATTTTAAAATCAACCCCTATTTTACCCCCTTAGGGGATGATTTTTCAAAAACGCTGAACCGCATATTTCTTTATTTCGTATCAAAAGCATACATTTTAATTTTCACATCCCTAACTTAAGAAATACTGAGTTTTTCATACAAACTTTCATCCCCTATATCACCCCCTGTAGGATTATTTTTGAAAAAAAAAGTAGCCTATGTCCGTTCCCAGGATACCATCTATAGCCTTGCCAAATTTTATCGAAATCCGTTCAGTGGTTTAGGCGTGAAAAGGTAACAGACTAACAGACAGACAGACAGACAGACAGACAGACAGACCGACAGACAGACAGACAGAGTTACTTTGGAATTTATAATATTAGTATGGATTATGTCTATAGTTCAGAATCGAACCTTGCACATCTACCTACAATTCGTACAAAAAACATTTTATTTAATAAACATATTTTTGTTTATAAAAGTAATTATTTGACTACTCACTCATAAATGCACCCATAAAATGTATTGAAAAACAAGATGGCGACGTTAGTTCCGATTTTGGACACGCGCCAATAAATCCTTGTACAGCTTTACAATGGTCCACTGTGTGAGATAGATGACGCAGGCGTAATATTTACCTTCGCTTAGAACTGCTTCAGCAACGGGTTCCTCTTTCTTGTCGTCAGTGGCGTCATCCATCTCTATCTCAATCTCCACGGGTTCTATTTTCTTCACGTCCGTTGGGTTTAGTCGTAAAAACTGTTGCAGGGACGCCGGAAGACTTTGGGCTTGCTGTAATTATAAAATGTATGTTAGCATTTGATTGTTACTACATAATAAGAATAACATTTATTCATTCTTTTTTGGCGCATTAAAATGGCCGTTACCAGACGATAGGTTAGTGTGCGCGCTTGTGCACCGCCTGAGGAATGTGAGCGGTGAGAGGTAGATAAACGTCAAGCTATGTCAAGCATGTGCGTCTTGACAATCGCGCCCTCCCGCATCTCTCTGCTCACATACCTCAGGCGGTGCTTAGCACTTGCGCGCACACTAGGTATATATAAATTATCGTCTGTCACATCCTGGCTTGTCAGCCTCACTTACAAACCTTATGGCCGGTTAATTAAACACAGCATGAACCATTATTGCGCAGCTTATTCTTCTTATGTCGACACAAACTATACAAGAATATCAGCTCATGCAGTTGAAAAAAGATTAGCCATTCAGTGGGCTGGTGGCGTGATTGCGCGCCTGACGAACGTTTACAACAATTACTGGAGGAGGCTCTATAATTTCACACTCTTAGGTCGAAAATACACATGCCTGTAGCTGTTACAAAACGATGCAAGCAGCTGGCATGCCACTGTGACATTCACCAATCACAAGTTGTTATGGCACACAGCATGCCAGCTACTTGCATAGTTTTGTATCAGCTGCATGTGTATTTTCGCCCTTATAATAACATTGTAGCTTATGCCGAAACAATTTAAAAGCTATACAGTGGTACCCAACTGATAAGGCGCGTCGTGAATCTTCGTTCGCACAGAAAAGAAAGTATGGCCCCGAAGATTAACGAAAGAATGCATAAAACTTACAATCAACCTTAGATCACTACTATAAGGTTCATAATACATTGCAGCTGTTAGTTCCGTCTCACTCGCAAGTATGGCAGGTGACTAACATGCCACGCGGCGCGCGGTAACATGGCGGCAGCTGCCGACCAATAGCGGTACAGGAAAAAGAAGCGCGGTGCGTGGAGCGTGCCGATTGGTCAATAGCATTTCCCGCGCTTTGAAAATTCATCTTCTGCGCAGGTACATCGGTAAGCCATATCAGTTGGGTACTACTGTACCTAATTGAATACACAATCTTAATTATAGATCCTTTTTAAGTATTGTCACTGAATCAACTACCTACTTTAGTTTATTAAGTAGATTTTTGATTGATTGTTTGTAATAAAAAGTCTATATAAATTTCAGTTGCAATAGCATTTGAACTTTATCATGTATGACATTGAGTTTTATATTCTGAATTTAAAGCTAGAAGATAAGAAAAGTGAGTAACCTGTGCAGGCAGTGTGCTGAGGTACTTGACCAGATCCTGCTGATGGCACTGGTTCAGCTGCCATTGCATGGTTTCGCCTGCCTCCGTGCCTTGCGAGCTCTCCTATGAAAAACAACATTATACATACATTAATCTGAAGTAGGTACTAGGTTTAACATCTAGTGAGATGAAACAGAAACTTAATGTTCTTTTTTAGGGTTCCGTATGTCCGAATGAAAAAACGGAACCCTTATAGGATCACTCGTGTGTCTGTCTCGGCCGATTTGCTCCGAATCTACTGGACCGATTCAGTTGAAAGGTAGGTACACATATGAATTTCTGCGACCCAAACACAGACGTGTAACGTAATTTTTAATTTGGGGGACACTTGAGAGGCAAATAAGAATATTTACCTAAAAAAAAGTTTTGCAAACTGTACCGTGTGACATATCAAATGAAAGTGTTTACTTGTGAGTCTCGAATTTTTTAAAAGTATAATTTTAAAATAAACATTTTTTTTTTCGTGTCGTCTTGACTCCTAGTCAAACTTTATCCGACCAGGAACAACAGGACAGCTGTCATTAGCTTCATTCAAATCCTGGAATCCTGGTGGTTGTGCATGACGGGCAGAAAAGAAGGTGAATAAATACTTAAGTCTGAATTAAACGGTTTTTCTTTTCTTTTCTTTCCTAAATGTTAGAGATAGATTAGGATCCACTCTCTCAGACAGAGAGGAGGCCTGCGAACGTTATAGGCTGATTATGCTAATACGCTACAACTCGCTTGCTTGCTTGCTTGTTAACCAAGCAATCATGTTTGGTAATCAGCCATTTATTAAATGATATTTATTTCTGTAAGTAGGTTATGTCGGTATTTCCTCTCTAAGAAATACTAAAACAAACTGACATTAACGACATGGTACAAAGTAAGAAGGTACTCACATCATCATTATTAGTTTCCTCGCACTCCTCCTTGATGATAATGTCCATTGCATCAGAATTGTTGTTGTCAGACGTGGTATTGTTATTCAGTGTCTTGTTGTCCGGGCCGTTGATAATTATCTGCTGGTTCGGCGTTATGAACACCTGCACAATTATGTTTTGTATGAGTCTTACTAATTATTGTAATTTTGACGAAACTGGATACTATGGACAGTTTGTTGGGGCAATCAATCTGCCTAGCCTTTTCCCAACTATATTGGGGTCGGCTTCCAGTCTAACCGGATGCAGCTGAGTGTCAGTATTTTACATGGAGCGACTGCCTATCTGATCTCCACAACCCAGTAACTGGGCAATACGATACCCTTTGGTAAGACTGGTTGTCACTTTCGGGTTTCTGACGACCCGTAACGATTACTAAAGATCCACGAATGACAGCCGGGACCAACGGTTTAACGTGCTTGCCGAGGCACGGAGGAGTCTGAATGAAAAGATGGTCACCCATCCACGAACCAACCACGGCAAGCGTAGCTTAACCTGATGGATCGACTCGTGCGGCTATTATTACTTAGCCACGAGCTCTTCTGAACAGTTTGTTGGGCATATGTGTGAATCCTTTCTGGTTCTGAAAATTACGATTGTGGCGGCATCTACAGCTGCGAACTACACATCACAATGACATGTCGTCACGCAACCTGCATCGCGCAATCAGAGTTTACCGCGCGACTAGCATATATACAACGTCCCGACATCAATCGTCGTCGGGCAAGTAGCCCACCAGACACAACACCCGTCTGGTCGGAGGATCCTCCCTTTCCTATGGAGGATGAGTGAACTTTACACCCTGTTCCTCATATCTCTATACGATCATCCATACTTCTATCTAATATTATAAATGCGAAAGTTACTCTGTCTGTCTGCATATTACCTTTTGACGTCTAAACTACTGAACTGAAAGCTTTACTTTTACTTTTCATCCTTGATCGCAGTCGAAGTCGCGGTCAACAGTTAGTTTAATACACATAAAATCTATATATATATATATAAAAGAAAGTCGTGTTAGTTACACTATTTATAACTCAAGAACGGCTGAACCGATTTGGCTGAAAATTGGTGGGGAGGTAGCTTAGAACCAGGAAACGGACATAGGATACTTTTATATAATTCTTCTGTACGTGTGTTTGTCACCTAACTCCGGCTGGACCGATTCGGATGAAAATTTGTGTGGATATTTCAATTGGTTCCTGGATGGTTTGAAAACACAATTGGACCCGTTAAGTGGCGCTGCAGTCGGGTTCTAGGATCGTTCAGACAGGACATCGTCTGTCGGGACCGCTAGTAGTCAATAAAATCCCGAGCAAGGTTGATAGATTTCTAATTCTGGAATTCCATATTTTAAATTGTCGTAATGCTTACCTGATGCATATTTTGGTGCATGTGGTCCTTTTCTTGCGTCTGTTGAACTAATTGCATCTCATGTGGTAACGCAGCCAATACTTGAAGACCTGGTGGTACAAAATAATGTGGCTAGTTTAGTGATTTGTCTATGGCACTTTGTCATAGCAATAGTAATTCGGGATGAAATAATCTATTCTTAAATGTATGACCATTCTATGTACCGTATTTGTGGCAAATAAATTAATTTGACTATGGACTTTGACTTTAAATCCCAGATTTTATTATTTTATTTTGTTACTTTTAATATAGGCCATCAAACTGAACAACTTTCTCCAGGAGACCAACATCGTAATCGCGAAAAAAATATCAAATGTCCCATACAAAAAATCAATAGTAGGTATTGAAGTGAAGACCCAAATGTATGGAACAGCTGATTATTTTTTCGCGATTACGATGTTGGTCCAATGGAGAACGTTGTTCAGTTTCATGGTCTGTATCACACCCATGAAGATCGCATCTTTCTGGTGCCCTGTATTCAACCAACCACTCTAGCTAAACTGCTACTAAAGATAAAAGTTACAGCATAATATTCAGTCATCAGAAATGTGGGCTCTTATAAACCACGTCATTCACAAAAATGATCCCCAGGTAAATCTAGCATATAAGTCTGAAACATCGTGTTGATCCATGTGAAAGCAATCATCAAAGTGATATTAAGATGGGTTCAGACCGCACCAGCGAAGGCAAACGCTCGCTGACCCTGTCTGTAACTCTGTACCCAGCGTTAGGCCTGATAAACGCGGTGCGACTTGGATTTATTTTTTGCAGGACTGTCGTTGAGTTGCACGAAACCTACATTAGTTGTAACGGAGACTTTAAATTGATGCCATCCCTTACATTTTGTATCAAAAACAATGTATGTAAAGACTCCGATAAACTAATGTTGGTTTTGTGCATGTCACCGTTAGTTGGTTGTGCCATAACGTGGCAATGTACAGAGTGGAGCAGGACGATTGACATTCCTTTAAACCACGTAAAGAGTATCATGTTCTTGCACCACTAATGCATAATTTGCGTAAATCATATTTCTTTTTCTTCCTAGTTGTAGGATTTTGTGGGACGGGGGGGCGCGTCAGAGTGTAAATGCGGTAGTGGGGCGCGTCATTTTAGAGTGGACAAGCTCTACTGTATGGTTGTACAGACAGCGAAATTAATTGTTAAGCATATTCACATCTTAATTCATTTTGTAGACATTTCATACAACTGTCATAGAGTGACAGTTGTGATTTGAATATACGGCCAATGGCTAAGTAATAACAGCCGCACGGTCGATCGATCAAGTTAAGATACGCTAGCCGCAGTTGGTCCGTGCATGGGTGACTATATTTACATACCCAGACCGCTCCGTGCCTCGGAAAGCACGTTTAGCCATTAGACCAGGCTGTCACTCGTGGACTCGTGGTTGACAGTCGTTACGGGTCGTCAGAAGCCCGAAAGTCTGACAACCAGTCTTACCAAGGGGTATATTACCCAATAATTAGATAGGGCAGTCGCTCCATGTAAAATACTGGTATTCAGCTGCATCCGGTTAGACTGGAAGCCGGCCCCAACATAGTTGGGAAAAGGCTAGGTAGGTGATGGATAATTTTAGTTATTATATAGTTGTTTTATCTCACGAAAGCTGGTGAGCCATACTTGTAGATGTAATGCGTATAGACACGCGCTCGACACGCGCTCTTGTGTGCGTAACTGCATGTAGTGCGCTCCCGAGCTTACGCACACAAATACAACGTGCATGTAACATTTACACATACAAGTATGGCTCGCCCGCTTTCGTGAGATAAAACAACTGTACCCGAATCACTTTAGCGTGGCAATAGCGGTCATTGCCCTTTCCCTAATATCTCTCCGTAGGAACCCAAACAATAAACTATGTACGGTTTTTCGTTATTGGAACATATTGCAGATCACGATGGATAATTGATTCAGGATGTTAACGAACTCTATTTCAGTTTTTGAAATAGAGAATGCTAGAAAATGTAGGTGGGTCAATGACCTCTATTGCTACGCTAAAGCGATTCGGGTATAGTTAATTTGCTTAACAATTAATTTTCCTGGCTTTACGAAACATCTCTTCACTTTAGTGGAAAATGGACCATAATCAATCAAATAAGTTGCCACAAGTGCAAGTGCGTCGTACAGTCGAGTGCACAAGTGTTGGTTAGTGTACATTTACAACTCTTATGTAATGGCAACATCACCTGTCCGCAGCCTGAATGTACCTGAATGTGTAGAAAATTTCCTTTTTTAAACGATTCTGGCATATTTCAAGCTGTATATGGATGTGTAACAAGTAACTTAGGCTACTTTTAGTTCAGAAAAAGAACTAGGGTTCCGCGCAAAAAAAAAACCATGAAATTGTGAACAAAATCCGATTCAAATAGGGAAGTATTGACATCTATGCGGACGGAGCCGCGGGCAACAGCTAAAGTCTATACAAAAATAATTAAATACTAGTGGTAAGTGCATCACTTCAGAACGGTTGAACCGATTTGGCAAATTTTTGTTTTAAAATGTTCGTAATAATCAAGTTTTACGGAGAGATTTGAAGTTGCACGGAAAATTGGAAAATTCGGGAAAACTGAAAGTGCATTTTCTATGGGTACTTTGTATAAATGATTGAAATTTGGACAGAACAAGGTCTAGCTGGTCAGCTAGTTTTAAAATAAAACATAGAAAGCTTACCTTCACCCAAGCTGCCCTGCCCGACTAGCTGTATCCCGCCAGTTTCATTTGTCTCCGGTGAGTAAGCAACCGTCAACACCGCTCCACCTTGACACAAGGATATTAACTTAATATTAGATAGACAGACAGATAGAATACTCTTTATTATGCACACCATAAAAATTACAGATGATAAATGTTGAAATTTTACATAGGGTGACACAATGGGCTTTCTTATTGCTAAAAGCATCTTTTACAGACAACCTTTCGATGGATTAAGGGAGAAGGAGACAGTACTGCCGGTAGTCAGTGGTGTACCATTTACGTATATCTTATATATATATAAAAATCAATTGCTGTTCATTAGTCTCACTAAAACTCAAAAACAGCTTGACCCGTTTGAATTTTTGTTTCGTTTTGTTCGTTTATAAAGGGGTGGTTTAGAAAAAAAATAGACAAATTTTGACAGGACGTCTGAAGGGTTACAATAAATACATTATAATTAATAACTATTTTTGGTAAATAGCACCTTGTTGAAAGGTCAGTGTGATTGCTTTAAAAAGTGAATGTTGCTTGAGAGTTGTTGTAAGAGAAACTAACATATAATTAAGCTTGAAATGTGTTAGATGGTGCTAATTTGCCATAAAATAACACGTAGCTATAATAAAGTTGTTATTAATATTCATTATGCAAGGTTTTGCATAACACTAGAAATCACTTTGATAATAAGTGAAATGGGAGCCAAAGATGTTTTGACGAATTTCGACTGCACGAAAAGTCTGTTTTTGTCCTCTACAAATTTGCCTTTTTTTCATGATTACAAAAAATTAAGATTTTCATGATGGCCCAAACACGATTCACAAAAAAGCCGGCCAAGTGCGTGTTGGACCACGCACAATGAAGGGTTCCGTAGTGGCCTTTCCCCAACTACGTTGGGGTCGCCTTCCAGTCTAACCGGATGCAGCTGAATACCAGTATTTCATATGGAGCGACTGCCTATCTGACTTCCACAATCCAGGAACTGGGTAATACGATACCCCTTGGTAAGACTGGTTGTCAGACTTTCAGCCTTCGCACTACCCGTAACGACTGTTAAAGTTCTATGAATGACAGCCGGCACCAACGGCTTAGCGTGCTTTCCGAGGCACGGAAAGGTACCGATATGTTGTGAATGGTCACCTATCCACGGACGGACCTCGGCAAGCGTACCTTAACCTTCGATCGACCCGTGGGGCTGTTATTATTTAGCCACGAAGAAAAGAAAAAAGTATAAAATGATATATTTCATACATAGTGTACCTTGTTGGTATCCCTGTATTGGTATCTGCATCTGGTACTTTGGTTGCTGCTGTGCTTGCAGCATGCTTGGACTTAGCACCTGGATCTGCACCGTTGGTTGAGGGTCACCTATGAACATCATTAATATGGTTATATTTCGTTAAGGAGGATGTGCTGTGGTAGCCCGTGAAATTCAAATTTTCTTGCGTTTTATGCAATTTGCAGGTCCATGTCAGGTTGTATCTTGATCAAAATTTGATACGCGACAATAAAACATAATGTAAGTATTTACATTTTTTAACCATCAAAATCATCAATACATCTCTCTAGTTAGATTTGCCGTGGTTTGGTGTGATTTCCGAAATCAGACCAAACCACGGCAAATCTAACTATCTAATATTATGTATTGATGATTTTTATGGTCAAAATGATGTAAATACATATTTTTTATTGTCGCGTATCATATTTTGATCAAGATACAACCTGCCACGGACCTGCAAATTGCAAAAAAAAAGGGATTTCGCGGGCTACCACTGCGCATCCCCCTTAAGAAATAGAAATAACAACAATATCGTAATACGTGTGTGCATCAAAATGATCTTCTTTTTTTAAAAAGTGTGACCGGCAAAACATAGACTAAAAGCCCCATTAACATCCAGCTGACTAAGGGCTGATTTTTCAATAGGTAGATAACTTTTATCAGAATAGCAAATGTGACAGTTTGACATATTTTCTATACATACAAAAGCTGTCAAACCGCCATATTTAATATTCCTCGGATAAAAATTATCTGATTCCACACGCGACTGCCTATCTGACCTCCGCAACCCAATTACTGGGTAATAAGATCTAGCGTGAAGCATCCTTTACTAATAAACAATTTTTATTATGCATTTACTGACAGGTAAATTACTAACCCAAATTGCTGCCATAATCACAGATTAACACAGATGGGACACTCCGCAGTTTAGGTATGAGGCTACAAGTACGTGGCGGGCCCCGTCCGAGGGGCTAATTCAGTAGGTCAGAAGGTATAAGAGTTACGCGATAGAAAGAGAGGCAACTTGTAGTTGAATATAACTGTAGGTAATAAGCGTTGTGCGACCTGCATTGCACTTTATAGTGTCGTAGCAAGAGTCGCTTTTTATTTAAATGATTTTGCGGAGTATCCCATCTGTATTAATCTGTGCCATAATATCTGTACGTTCCGAGAGCATGTCCCAAAGGGTTCACAATTCGTTAATTAATTTCTTATTTCCTAATACGTACCAGGTTTAGATCCCGCCAATTGGATGGGCAAGGAGATCAGCTGTGGCGCAGCCTGGACACTGCCGTCCAGGGCGCGCAAGTACTGCACGCCGCCATCACCCATCGTCATGCATACCTGCAACATACGAACATAATAAATAAGTTGATAATACAGCACTAAACTTCCTCAGCTATAATTTTTCCCACCATTATTTTACTTTAACGAATGAAGTATTGAATTTTTTCGTCTATTGTTGCCTGTCAATAAATAAGGAACTTCATAGGCGTGCTTATGTCACAAGTAAAATAAATGGTTTGAAAGAGTATTTATATGTACCTACAGTAGCGTCAAAAACTTGTACCTACACATCGACAAGAATTAATTTGATTGTTTAAAGTGATTACATACATTATTATTGAAAAAAAATTGTACACAACTACATGAATTACCTACATCTTTTCAGGCGGCCTGTACAGTCTGAGGCTAACTGTAAAAACACTAATCAGGATATATCTAGTTTCTTTTTTATCACTTACATAATTCACGTAGAAACTGTCACTTCTAAATTATCATAACTTTCTTCATCTTCTGTGTCTTATAAGCATATTGATTTTTAAATAATTGTAATAAATAAAAAAGAATGAAATTGCCTTGCTTATTTTAACTCTGTCTGTTATTTATATGCAGATAATCGTTGAAGAAAAGATCTAGAACTACATCTCTAGCTAAGCTTTGTGAGTTTGTGTGCTTCAGTTAGTCATCCCTATCACAACTACCGCGACCTGTCATAGTAACTACAATCTCGCCGTAAAGTTCCGTTTAAGTCATGAACTCAATACGTGTACAATTTTCTTAGAAATTATTGACAATCAACACAAACTCTTGCTTCGTTTTAACGTGAGTAAATTAGCTTCGGGAATTTGTCCGACATCATTCATACGTCATTTCTGTTCTAAAAATAATACAGTTAGTATCTTTTTGTGCACGTTATGTATATTTAACATAAGAAAGCAAAACGTTATGCTTCTATTCCATGAATGATGAAAGAAAGGTACCTAAGTATAGTATAGTGTATACAGTATATTGTACTATACATCCACACATACATATAGTTAGTGCAATCCACGAAGACGCGCCCCACTCTTCTTACTAATCGCTTACAGTACAAGTATGGAACATTGTACAAGTGTACGCACTAATTACCTATAGGTACCTATAGTTAATTACCTGCAATTAGTGTGTATCGACAAAACTTAAAGACTAGTGGAATAGTGCACACTTGCACTGTAAGCGGTTAGGAAGAAGAGTGGGGCGCGTCTTCGTGGATTGCATTAACTATACATCACATCCATATTTCACCAGTTACGTTTACCTATGTCTCATGTAATGGCGGCCCATGCCATGGCCGCCTCGCTGAGCATGATGTCCTGGGTGCTACTACCGTGTCGGGCAGTGTTATTGGGTTTTTCATCAAGAATTTCATAAGTAGCAGCCCGGATTCTGGCTTTGTGCCCGGTTGATAGCAATAGGCTGGCGAAATGTGGGTGTACTATAGGTACAGTCAGCAACAAAAGTCGATTAACACTTAGTTTTCTTTAAAACAATTTTTGTAGGTACAAGCGAGTTAAAAATATGGACAGTTGTTAAATTCTGATGATAAAAACTCTTAGCTATTACTTATAATACTGAAAAGTAGTATACTAATAATTTAGGGTCTATTAATTTCACTAATCTACTTCGGTTGCTGACCGTACACCTCCGCCTAACCCTTCGGGAATTACTGCGGTAATGTTATGTTCTCGAAGTCATAGTCTCATACTTCTCTTCCATGAAGGGTGTACGAGTATATTATGCCTCATGCATTTTGCTCAACCTGGGGATCGAACCCTAGACCCCAAGCACAGCAGTCACACTAGCTACTACTAGACCAACGAGGCAGTCCTGCCTACATGTTCTTAAAGTTCTATATGTCAAACAATGATTAATATAATAATAATAAGCCTTTTAATTCTGAACTTCACAGTTGAGTACAAAATACTAGATAATTATGTTCTTATCGTTATAATATATCCCGAAGCTCAGTTTGCCTTTTGGCATAGGCCTCCTCTAACATTTTCCATTGGGACCTATCCCGCGCTACCCTTCTCCAATGATGTCCCGCCGTGAGTTTTAGGTCGTCTTCCCATCTTGTTTGTTGACGTCCTCTACTTCTCTTGCCATCTCTGGGATACCAGTCAGTGACAACTTTGCACCATTTCTCTTGTGGATCACGTATCATGTGACCTGTCCATCTCCACTTTTGTTGGTCTATCCGGCTTATTATATCTACAACTTTGGTTATATCCCTTATTAAGCTACATCTCACTTTGTCCTGTTTCCTTATTCCCATCATGCTTCTCTCCATGGCTCTCTGACAGCGTTCTAGCTTTTCTCTGTGGTGTTTGGTGAGTGCCCAGGTTTCGCATCCATAAGTAATGACTGGGAGTATACATGTGTTGAAGACTTTCCTTTTTGTTTGCATACTTAGCTCCTTGGATTTCAAGACTTCTTTCAAAGACCAGTATTTTTTCCATCCGTTTCCTATTCTTCGCTCAATTTCCTTAGTGGTTTGGTCTTTATGAGATATTATCTGTCCTAAATAGATGTACTCTGGCACATATTCAAGTGGTTGTTTATCCAATTTCATGGTTACTGGTTCGGAGTTTGTAAGCAGTTTTGTTTTGTCTTTGTTCATACATAGGCCCACTTTCATGCTTTCGTCGTTTAATGATTCTATCATTTTATTTAGGTGCGTCGGGTTTTCCTCAAATAAGACTATATCATCTGCAAATCTTAAGTGGTTCAGTTTTACACCTTGCACGTTGAGGCCATATTCTTTCCAATTTAATTTACGGAAGATACTTTCAAGAGATGAAATACGAGAAACAATGATTGCTCGTATTTAAAAACAAACAAAGACATACCTACTGAGGTTTTTGTAATGTTTCTGTTTACTTATATGAATAAAATTTAAAAAAAAAATTTTTTTTGCTCGTGTCTATTTATTTATTGTTTTAATTTTTCTCTTTTTACATGCACGTGTTTCTGTGACGAATAAACCTATCTATAATTATTTCAAATATATCAAAAACCAAAAGGGGGAAAACCAGTTTAGGAAGCCGAAATTTTGGTGTTTTTCGTCAAGTTTTTTTAACAGGGAAGGAATAATCAGAATTTGTTTAAACTTGGAGGATATTTTATTAATGTTTTCAAGTACACTTAGTAATTTTTTCAAGTCACTGTATATAATGGAGTTAGAAGCTGCTGTCCATGGACTGTGGTCATCAGAGTTGAGACTGTTAGAACACATCCTTTGTATAAGTTTATGCAACAATTGAATGAATGTGTAGTTTCTAAATAACGTCTGTTTTGCTCGGTACGGCTTTCACTAGTTACGTAATAATGATTTATAGGCATTTCTGGAGTTCAAGATACTACATTATTTTTACATTTGAGTAAGTAGGTACCTATTGAAATCAACAACGGACATGAAAATATTATAAAATCATTAGAAACTCTATCTCCAGAGACTTAGAACGTATTTGTTGAAAATGAATTCCAAGCTTTTCACTAGTGAAAGTTAGTACTCGAAAATTATTCAAGAAGTTAGAAAATACATCCATTGAATGTATTTTAACTCTCAAGTGCATCTGTTATCATGTGACTTCTTGGCCGTCAATTTATGTTTGTAGAGAACACTAACATTTTATTCCAATAAAGAGTTTGCAGTACAAAATATCTAACTTTCAAACAAACACAAGAATATAAATAAAATTATACAGGGTGAAATTGAATAGATGCGACAAAATTTAAGGGGGTGTACTACGCATCAATATGAATAACTTTTACTATGGGACCAAACCTGAAATCACGAAAAAAAAATCAGCTGTTCAGTACATTTAATGTTCGCATAATTCGTCAAAATGTACTGAACAGCTGATTTCTTTTTCGCGATTTCAGGTTTGGTCCCATAGTAAAAGTTGTTCATATTGATGAGTAGAACACCCCCATAAATTTTGTCGCATCTATTCAATTTCACCCTGTATTATTTACGAAAAGCGGTTAGTTGTTTACAGATTAAGAAATACATCTCCAGGTTATGAAATACCTACAACCTAACAACCCGCGGTATTCCCGAAGAAGGGGTAGGTAGAAGTAGGTATGTGTTGCTAATTAAGATTTTTTAAATAGCCAATAGATGTGCACTTTGTAATTTCGTTCGTTAGCCTCGTTCGTTTAAGTTCACAGCACAAATATCAACTCGGGAAGGGATCGTCACCGTATCAACTCGAGCCTTGCAGTATTCTTTGTATGAAACTCTCTAGTCTCTACTGCAACGCACACTAATCGGAATCGTAACGTAATCGACTCGACTCGATATATCGAGGCGATACGGTGACGATCCCTTTCCGAGTTGATCTGTGTGCTATGACCTTTAGTGGTGACGTCACAAGCCTGGATTGGTTAGACTGGAAGCCGACCCCAACATAGTTGGGACAAGGCTAGACAGATGATGACGTATGTGACTGCCTCGTTGCTCTACAACAAGCAAGCACAACAACAACAAGTACAAGCGCTACTGCTAAGCATGAGGTCCTAGGTTCGATTCCCCGGTCAGACAGGGTTTTTCCATCCAGAATTTCTCAGTAGGTAGCAGCCTGGAGTCTGGATTTGTGCCCGGTTGATGGCAATAGGCTCGCCCCCTATTACATGGGACTTAAACATAACTGGTGAAATGTGGGTGTACTATAGGTACACCTCTGCCTAACCTTTCGGGGATTACAGGCGTGATGTTACGTTATGTAGGTGCGCCAAAATCCTCAAATCTGCCGGGTAATAATATTCAAATGGAAAACCGAACCAGACTGTCGACCCAGATCGAACCCAAACCTCTAACTACTACAGGTACTGGTACTAACTTTAATACCGTAACAATCCTAGACCTTTTAGTCTTGGTTTAAACCAGAACTTAAGAATTTTTTTGTAATAAGACGGTAAGGAGTCATGCTGCCACACGACCAATGAGGCCTATAATATTACATCATGAAAATCAAGATACCTACATAAGCAATTGTAGTCAAAACTAGCTGTTGCCCGCGTGGATGTCATGTCATACTTCCCTATTTGGATCGGATTTTGTTCACAATTTCATGGATTTGATTTTATTTGCGCGGAACCCTAATTCTTTATCTAAAATAAAAGTAGCCTACGTTACTCCTTATAACATCAGCTATATACCAGTGAAAGTCCCGTCAAAATCGGTCCAGGCGTTTCGCAGATAAGTCGGAACCAACAGACAGACAAACAAAAAATTTAAAAACTGTTTTTGTTATTTTGACATTACAAACAGACTTCAATTTTATTAAAGATTTAAAGATTCAATATTATTCAAGTAAGAACACTGAGTACTAGGTACCGATATATCTTCAATTCTTGGTTCTCTGCTGCCACAGGAAGAATGAAAGAAAAAGTCTTGGTTCTCTGCTGCTTTAGAAAGTGATAAGATAAAATACAGGGTTTTACTTGGTTTATTACCTGTGGCATGCCGGTTCCATTGTTAGTCACATTCTGCTGCAACTTAGCAACAGGCAGCTGGCCACCAGTGGTGACAAAGTGTGTGCCAGCGCTGCCCACTGCTGAGAATGTGGCGAAATTCATGTCAGTATCCTCCTCACTGGAAAATAATGATTACCTGTTTAGACATTCCCTCCTTGATGCTCGTTGACTTGGTACGGCATTTCATACAAACTTTCAAGTCCTTTTTTATCGAAATGAATGAACCGATTTTAATGAAACTTCATACGCATACGCAGGATACATAGGTCTAAAAAGTTAGTAAAGAACATTTTCGAAAAATAGTGTTGCAGCAAAATTAGACCGATTTTAAATATTCCATAGAAGCAGAGATTTCCATTTATCTTTTTTTAAATAAGACATTTAGAAAATGTTCTTTACTAACTTTTTAGACCTATGTATCCTACTTATGCGTATGAAGTTTCATTAAAATCGGTTCATTCATTTCGATAAAAAAGGACTTGAAAGTTTGTATGAAATGCCGTACCGAGTCAACGCTCTTAAGTATAGTTTGAAAGACCTAGCTTAAAGTGGGTATCTTTGATTACTATAATTAATTCCAACATGTCGGTGTACTAATATTGGACAGAAAGACTTAATACAATCCACTTTCTCACCAAACTGTGCTAAAATAATCCAGTATACAGAAAGTCTTCCCGCGTAATCCACATTATCATGGACCTATTGAGCTATATGTATATGGGCACTAAGGCATTACCTCCTAACCAGTAGAAAGGGAAATGCCATGTAGTATTTATTGGACATCTAAAACTTCTTTAGGAATTTTTATAAGAAATAAATAATAATGACGTATGACGTAAAGAAAATTACGTTTTTTATTAATACAAAAATACAAGTGTTTTAGAATATGGTGCTTATACATTCACATAATAATATACAGTTTTTCTTTCTCTGTTGAGACAATAGCTTAGTAGAACATGGGAATACTAATGACCTTAATTTGGTCATATTGTTATGGATTGGGCAACATTTGAAGGAAGAGGTTTCTTAAGAATGACTGAATTCTGTTTCCTAAAAGATGATTATGAGTGAATACCGTTAATCCAAGCATAGTAAGTTCCTCAACATGTACTTTAGCTAGTGGTTTGTTGGGACGCCAGTGTCAGCAGCAAACATTTCATAGTGACATTATTCTTTTTGAGATTTAGACCCACAATATGTCTTACTATTTTTAAATCATACAAGCCTTTATCTTAATAAAACAATTAACTATAAAATATTTTGTAATAGAGAGTGAACACGCCAGTTAAGAAAGTTGTTTGACTCCTTAATTGTGGAATTAATGTCACGACTCACGACTTTATAGTGAAAGTAGGAAATATTTAGGTATTTAATACATTCAAAAAGTTTTTTATTGATTTTTGGAAACGTCATGATGATAACGGCCCTTAATTTCTGGGTTCCGTTTAGTTTATTTTTCCTTGACTATGGCAAAATCAATTGTTATTTGCAAAACATGTCAGTTTATTTAAACAAGGTTGGATTTTGATAATATCCAGCACATTTGCAGTGTCAGGTCAGTTATCAACATACACTTGAATAAAATATAATTGAAAAGTATTCATCCCCATACCAAGAGGCATCTTCTCTAGTGGGCATCTTCTGCATGTCGCACATTGTTGTTAACCCTCCGCGCTTCGCCGCCGAAGCGGGAAAAAAATAAAAATAAAATTCACTGTCCCACTTGAGTCACTATGGCAACGCGTATCCCCACGTCCCAATGTCCCACCACCGCGGCGCCACTGCGCACGGGACTACACTGGGACCACGATGGTAGGGCACATACCTCTACCGACCACCAAACACGGCACTACACTAAAATTAATTCAGCCATGGTGAGAGGCAAAAGATGATCGCCAACTACTAATAAGAAAGTGGGTTAAAGAAAGTTTTTTATGCAGGCCCGATAGTCGACCAACGAGTTTGTTATACATACTGACAGACAATTGGCGTGTATGTGTATGTATGCACATGTAGCTCTAGCGTGATGCTCACTTTCTCTTTGCTGTACTTTCACAAGACAGCGAGGTGTGGTTGTGGTTCACTAGCTGTGGGAAGCAAGCTGGTTGGGTAATCATCTTGTTAACTGTATGTACCTACCATATAGGTAGGTACGAATGTGACTTCATATTTTATCATTTTAATAAAAGTTAATTTTTGCTTAAGACTGAACTGTTTCAGGCTTAGGACATCCTAACTGTTTCAGGCTTAGGATGTCCTAAGCCTGAAACAGTTCAGTCTTAACAATACCTTGAAACTTGAAAGTTTACGCGGTTTACGGACATTTTGGCGATAGAAAGTTCAAATAAGGTCACACAAGTTTATTGTGTCATTGACCTCATAAATTCATGAGACGATTTAGTTTTATCTACCTGCTTCATTCATACAATCAAAAACAATCTAAATGACTACAAAACAGTAGTTTTGTACTGTATCGTTTTACCCAGGGTTACATTATAGGAGTGTTAAATTTAATTCATAGTTTAGGACAAAGGAGTCGCAACAAATATGGCCGATATCTTTTCAGTTACGCAATTACAAATAAATAAAGAATAATTCGATTCATAGCATTAAATGAGGGAACCCCGCATGCTCGTGGGCGAAACCAGACAGAAATCGAAGGTTGTTCACCCCTACCAGTCCTTTTGACCGGCTGCGGCTGTGCGACCATCACGCGTCGCATCCCCACCATGATGCGGGATCCCCTCCATGTGCCGTCACCAAATCACTCCCGCTCCCGGCTCCTTCCTCCACCGCCAGGGAAATCGCGAGAGGAGGGGTTGAATGCGGCCCTCGCGGCACTCTCTCGAGAGCGCTCAGGTGGCCACGCGCCCCGTCTAACGGTACTACCGGAGTACCGCTTCCAAAATAAGGTCATGGATATTCACACGTTGTAAACAAAACGTTATTTATCACGACTTACCTTTGACATTAAATTTTCGTTTTTTTCTCAGTTACTTAATTTATCACTTCAATAATGTCCAGAATGAATTCCATAATTTATTACAAACAAATAAACAACGACGCCCCTTCTCTTTTACCATTTACTACAAATGAAGTCCGCCATACTGTTTTTGTAGTGCACGAAACATAACACCAGGTGGCGCATTAATTCTATATCGTGATTGGTCGAAAATTTATCATCGATTTGACATGTGTCAATGAAATGAAATGCCATAATAAAAATTATAAAATTGTTACCATGCTTCAACAATTTTAATTAAAAAAGGTACAATTTAAATAGGTACTAATTAATATTAGACATAACAAATAATACAGAAAACTTAAACAATTCCCACTAAAACTAGTACTAATATGGAAATTGCTGGCCGCATCTCTGTGTTCTCTCTAAATGCAGTTCAAACAACAGCTTATTGTCATAATAGTAGCTACTCTGGTTAGAAGTCATTCCTGGCTCATAGCTTGGTCTTCTTTCTGAACCTGACGATGAACTTGGCGAAGAGATTCCATTTTCCGTATTTATTCCATTAATCTGTCTATGACCAGCATCTTGCGTTTGAGAAACATTCGCGTTTAGGTTGTTATTGATATGCAAATTATTTATCCTCTTTGACAATGGCATAAATTCACACGAATCATCCTCGCGGGACCTTTTCCTGGAAAGGGAAGCAATTATTATTAACAAAATTAATTACAGAGAAACAATTTATGTTAAAACTGATGAAGTAAACATACCTATTCTCTGTCATAGTACGAAATATGTTATTCCCATTACTTCCAATACAAGTATTCCAATTCAAATTGGCGATTCTCCCAAAAGTCATTTGTTCACGAATTCCTTTAGCTCTTCTGTGAACTTAAAAATAGTATACGTCGAATAGAAAACGGACTTATTTCACAGGGAACAAGGAATTGTGGACTTGAGAATATTGAGATTGAGATGAACATAAAGTCGGAAATTCAGGTTTGAAACTTTACAATTTTAAGCGTGTTACTCAAATGTCTTACTGAAATTACAATAGGTGTGAAAGAGATAACATGAAGCAAATGCATCGAATTTGAAATCCGAATTACAAGGACAGAGCGCATGGGAGCAGCTGTTTATTTTTTTCCAGTGATGGATGTCACAAAAATCTACGTTTAGTTTCTTAAATATTAAACGTTAACCTTTAAATAAGAAATAAATATAAAATATTTTATTTGCAATTTAGAGTGTAACATAATTCAATTCTTTATGAATTATTTATGTGCACCTAACGCTGAATTATTAATGCAATAACAAAACGCTGGTAACCTTACTATATCTCCCAGAAGATGGCGCTATGTCACACTTAGGTCCACGTTCCACATTACTCACTATCCATTTTTTAAAATAGATGTCGCTCTAAGCTGTTTACTGTTTCTGTTTTTGTCAGTAAAAATCAATATTGGATTCTCTGTGGTCTCTGTGGATTATACTCAAAAATACTTAGATAATATACATCTAGATCGAGCCACCGCGTGGCCGGTCATGAGACAGCAATATTAACAGTGAAAGTACTTTGTTTGGCAACATTTTTAAATTTTGCCATGCAAAGTACTTTGTTTGGCAACATTTTTAAAGCAAAAATACGGCACGCCGCCCGTAAGGGACAGAAGATGCGATGCTTTGTCTCAATTTTCCTAATTATTTTGTTTTTAGGTGTCTCACTTCCACACTTCACACTGTAATCATGGCAACGTCTAGATGCATTGACTTATACAGGGCGACTTTGAAAACATGCGACAAAATTTAGGGGGGTGTTCTACCATCAATATGAACAACTTTTAATATGTGAACAATTTTTGAATTCGCAAAAAAAAATCTGACTTTCTTTTACAAAAGGGCCAATCAATACCTTTAACTATAATATGGGAAGGTAATTTTTTTTTTGCGAATTCGATGTTGGTCCCTTAGTAAAAGTTGTTCATATTGATGCGTAGACCACCCCCCTAAATTTTGTCGCATGTTTTCAAAGTCACCCTGTATATTACTGCGTATCTAGATGTATAATGTCATTGCAAAAAGAGTAGCTGGAATTGCTACACTAGGACCTCTTTTCAACGTCTTCTCTTCAAGCCAGCTCTGCAAATGGTGGCAGTATAAATGAAGTACAGGTAGGTCTGTACTGTACCTATAACCCGTTTCTAAATTAGCCGATACCTGCACAATGTGCAGTTGCTGAAGTAACATGTGGGTAGGTACCATAGACATAGAGAATGGACTGAGTTGTGCAGTGAATACAGACCACAAAAGTACGCGAGAGACCTTAGACAAAGCTTTGCGGCCAGCAGTTGACTACCTACTACAGGCTACAGGTCATCATCTGCCTAGCCTTTTCCCAACTATGTTGGTGTCGGCTTCCATTCTCACCGGGTGCTGCACTTATTTTACATGGAGTGACTGTCTATCTGACCTCCACAACCACAGAATATATACCCTAAAGGTTCTGGACCCCGTTACTAGGTAACACGATACCCCTTGGTCAGACCCCCTTGGTTGTCAGACTTTTGGGCTTCTGACTACCTGTAACGACTATCAAAGATCTACGTTGACAGCTTGGAGAGCGGGCGAGACCAAACTATACATCAAGCTATACATTTCCAGTTTACACTGACCTCTCTTTATTAAAGGAAATCATATACAATGCGACATCGGCTTCTGGAAATGTATACTTAGCTTGATCTGTAGCGACTGTAGCCGTGCGTACTACAGGTAGGTTTGGCCGCAAATTCACTTGTGTCTGTTTCTAGAGGAACAGGAGAGATGGATGCATTTCCTACTTACTTATACTTGCTAGAGTGATTATAGTAATAGGAGTAAGTAGAGAGTGTGGTGCAAAAGAGTAGGACAAATTATTTTGCATTCCAATTAACAAATTATTTTGCATTCCAATTATTAGGGTTCCGTACCAAAATGGTAAAAAGGAACCCTTATGGTGTGACTCAGTCTGTCTGTCTGTCTGTCACAGCTGGATATCTCAAGAACTACTAATGCTATCAAGTTGGTTTTAGAGGACTATTTTACAAATAAGAAAGAAACTAAAATATAGGTATGTTTTTTTTTGTAATAGGGACTGAAAGGGGGTCTTAAAAATTCGAAGTCTGGTTACTTACTAGGGCATTAGGGGGGATCATATGAAAGAGCGCTCTGTTTGCACATTTTCAAACATTTTTATTAGGCCGCATAGTTTTCGACTTTTGATGAAAAATGTTGAAAAAAATGCCGTTCCACCCCTTATCTCCGAAGTTTGCATAGAGAAAAATCTGAAATTATTCTATGTGATAGAAGTTTATGTATAGATTACAGGAAAAATAAAACGATGTCTCTAAATAGCACAGCTTTTCAGAAATCATCAACAAAAGTTACATATAAATGATGGTACGGATCCCTCGGTGCGCGAGTCCGACTCGCTCTTGACCGGTTTTTATTATATTATTCATCACGGTAAGCGTCGCGCGTCGTCGGTAAAAAATAGCAATGTCCCTTTTGCAGATTGAATTGAATTTATTTTAAAAATTATAATAAATTCTAATAGTGCGATGGTGAACTGATGAAGCTCTGATGAAGTTATACACAGACACAGACAATATAATACACAGATAACACGATTTGTTTCCGAATCGCCCTCAACCCACCCTATCTTCTGTGAGGGCGTTAACTATATGGACGAAATTAAACGAATGGATATTTCGACGTTTGGGCTACACGAATTGGGTCTAGTATGTGCCTGGACTGGACTTCACTGGACTCTAGATGGCCCCTGATGGCTCGTAAACATCATCACACACAAGTGCCATAAAAAAAAACCGGACAAGTGCGAGTCGGACTCGCGCACCGAGGGTTCCGTTTCGATTTCTGAAAAAGTGTGCTATTTAGAGCATCGTTTTATATTTCATGTAATCTTTACATAAACTTTCATCACATTGAATAATTTCAGATTTTTCTTTAGGCAAACTTCGGAGGGGGGTGGGAACGGTATTTTTTGTACAATTTTCATCAAAAGTCGCTATGCGCCCAAAAAAAAAAAAAAAAAAATTGCGAATGTGCAAACAGCGCTCTTTTATATGATACCCCACATGCCCTGGCCAAGTAGCCCCACTTCAAATTTTTAAGACCCCTTTCAGTCCTTGTTGCAAAAAAAACCTAAGTATATATTTTTATTTCTTTCTTATTTGCAAAATAATTGGTTAAACGCCATCTAAAAGTGTTTCAAATTTCAAGTTGATAGCATTAGTAGTTCTTGAGATATCCAGTTCAGTAGCAGTGACAGACAGACAGCCAGACAGACTGAGTCGCACCATAACGGTTCCTTTTTACGCTTTTGGTACGGAACCCTAAAAATAGGAATGAACCAATAAATTGCCGCCGATGTACCGGTACCTACAATGCGTTTCAACTAAGAATAGGAATGACCTTGCGCCATATTGTGAAGATTTAGCAAAACAGCACCTCGTCTACACATTTGCAAAGTCAGTGACATATTTTAACACAAACAAATTCCAAAAACAGAACTAAAATGGATAAGGATAACACTACAAAACTTTGCGAGCCGTATATTTCAAGTTTCAGTTGACAGTTAGAGGTCATTGACGTTCCTATTCTTAGTTGAATCGCATTGTACAGTCGACCTACAGTCCCCTACAGATAGTTAACGTCATAGAACTGATGTCTGATGATTTTCATGATTATGCATGGTTACTATGGTTAGTACCTGCGCGTTGCGGGTTAGGTCTTCCAAGAAAGCTTGGAATTCATCAGTAGATTAATCGTCACCACTGGTAGCCTTGTCCCACCCACTGCTGGTGGTTCCGTTTGGGTCATGCTTCCCTCCCTGATCCGAGTAGATTATCGTGCCAAATATCTACATACGTAATTATACAGGGCGTCCCACCGATATGCCACATGGAGGGAAAGTACCTTGAATATTGTAGATGGAACATTTTACTGAAAGAAGACTTTATTTGAATTTAAAAAACAATTTAAACTGTATTCATAGATATTTAAATAATTACATAGTTGAACCGGAAATCGAACCCGTTACATGACAAAAATAATCAGCCTGTAGCTTTATCATACCGATCGAAAGGCTTCATCATCATAAGGATTATTTTTGGCTAAATAACATAGTGTCACAAATAAAAGGAAGACCATGAATTTTAACATTTGATGTTAAATTTTGTTCAGAAAAATTAAAAGCTGACATTGCCGTAAGGACATGAGATGGCCGCCGAGACCCCCAGATCTAACCCCGTTAGATTTTTTTATGGGGTTATGCTTAGATTATGACATTTCATAATGTAAGGGGTTATGTAATAGTACATTTTGATACAAGTGGAGAACGTTTGTTATTGCTTTCGAGCCGTAGGCGAGGTTGTTTTTGAGCCGAGAACTGCAATAACAAATGTCCACGAGTATTAAACGACGTTTTTCAATACCTACACTTTTGAGGAAATAAAATAAAATAACGGAAAATATTTTTGTCATGAATTATTAGGAAACTATGATTTAAATTTTCTTTTTTTTCCCCGCTTTGCTTTCGCCAGGTTGAAGGAGAAGCAAAGGTATAAAGCCGATAAACAGCCTGATATGAAAAATAGAAAATTCAAATATTTTTGAGTTGTTCATAAACGTTTTTTTTTTAATTGTAATAATCATAGTTTTTGATGATTTTCTATTTAAGTATAAACATTATTTAAATATTCAAAAAATATTAACGCCGTAAAGATGCATATCTCTTTGCCGAAATTAAAAAAAAAACATTCACCTCCGAATAGAGAGTTGTGAATAGTGGCATTGAACCAATTTGGACTAATTTTATGTATAAGTTATCTGTGGCAATTTTTACTCCCGCACACGGGTGAGGTAAAATGAAAAATCGCACGTGTGCGACATACATTGCATTGTGAACCTAATCATAGTGCTTATTATTCTAAATATCTACCACAACAATATCAAAAAATCGACAGGGAGCGAAATAATCAAAAGAGTGCGACTTTGTATTCAACAGGAAGGGACTAATTTTGAGCATTTGATAAATTGATTAATTTTGTACTAAAAATGTTAAAATTCATGGTCTTCCTTTTATTTGTGACACTATGTTATTTAGGCAAAAATAATCCTTATGATGAATCCTTTCGATCGGTATGATAAAGCTACAGGGTGATTATATTTCTCATGTAACGGCTACGATTTCCGGTTAAACCATGTAATTATTTAAATATCTATGAATGCAGTTTAAATTGTTTTTTAAATTCAAATAATGTGTTCTTTCAGTAAAAATGTTCCATCTACAATGTTCAAGGTACTTTTCCTCCATGTGGCATATCCGTGGGACGCCCGCTCCCTGTATAGGGTGGCATCGACGCGCAAACTGTAAGCCGACGTTCGCTCGGACGTAAAAATTACGCGGCGATTATTTTACGTCCGTGCGAACGTCGGCTAACCTTGAATTTAGCACATTATTCTAGTCCCCCTAGCGTAGAAATTTTTCATCGGTTATCAAAAGAAAACCAGCTGTTTCATAGAAAAGTGCCTACGCGCGCGGTCAAAATACCTATACAAATTTTAAAAAAATTGGCGAATAATTCCTACGTGGGGGGCTCAAAATCATGTAGTAGGTACTGAATCCATGGTATCAGGTTGCGCGTCCCTGGCCGCCTGTATAATTTACTGGCCAAATTCGCGACGCTCTGTGATCGCAAAAGTTGTAAAACGTATGACATAGTTAGTTGTGTAAGTTGTTTATGATTACATTTTGTGTCAGTAAAGAGTAAAAACTGCACCGAGTCGATTTCTTGCCAAACATGGCGCGCAAAGAGGTGTCGTGTTCCCGCCTTTTTATGGCTAAAGAGAACAACGCGAGGCTGTTGTTGTGCGTACGAGCTACCAGATGTCTATGTTATTACTTCGGATTAATTAATTATATACTTGTTACAAATGGTTAGGTATGCGATGCAAGTCACGGCTTTTAATGGCATTCCTATGGGTTGCTTGTGCTTCTAGGTCCAGCGTTGCTACAAGAATTAAAAAAATCAATCTGCCTAGCCTTTTCCCAATTATGTTGGGGTCGGCTTCCAGTCTAACCGGATGCAGCTGAATACCAGTATTTTACATGGAGCGACTGCCTGTCTGACCTCCACAACCCAGTAACTGGGTAATACGATACCCCTTGGTAAGACTGGTTGTCAGACTTTTCGGGCTTCTGACGACCCGTAACGACTGTCAAAGATCCACGAATGACAGCCGGGACCAACGGCTTAACGTGCTTTCCGAGGCACGGAGGAGTCTCGGTATGTAAAGATGGTCACCCATCCACTGACCAACCCCGGCAAGCGTAGCTTAACCTGATGGATCGACCCGTGGGGCTGTTATTACTTAGCCACGAGCTCCTCCCAAGAATTAAAAAAATGCTAGTGCCTAATAAATTCGTCATTTTAATCATTTCATCTCAGATTTTTCAGCCTAATATGTTTCACTTGCAAGTTGTAGCAAACATCTGGGGTTTTATGGAGGAAGAGCTCGCTAACATTTAGGATGCTTCATCTAAGCACCTAATATGTAATTTATCAATAGACCACTAAATATGGCAGAATGAGACACTATACACTACTCGTCCAAATACATGATGTGTGATAGACACAATTTGATGCGATTTCGCGTGCATTAATATTCCTACTCTACTGCATTCGGTTGGTAGGTGTACTTTAGGATGGAGTTTGGAAATAGTAGGTATATTTTGATACAAGTGGAGAACGTTTGTTATTGCGTTCGAGGCGGAATTAACACCCGAGCCGTAGGCGAGGTTGTTTTTGAGCCGAGAACTGCAATAACAAATGTCCACGAGTATCAAACGACGTTTTTCAATACACTTATGAAGAAATAAAATAAAATAACGAACAATATATAAGTCATGAATTATTATGAAACTATGATTTAAATTTTCTTTTTTTTTCACGCTTTGCTTTCGCCAGGTTGAAGGAGAAGCAAAGGTATAAAGCCGATAAACAGCCTAATATGAAAAATAGAAAATTCAAATATTTTTGAGTTTAGAACACAAATAAATGTTAATTTGATCATAAACGTTTCTTTTATTGTAATAATCATAGTTTTTGATGATATTCAATATATAAATATTAAAAAAATATTAACGCCGTAAAGACAAACCTCTTTTATTTGCCGAGGTTAAAAAAAACGTTCACCTCCGAATAGAGAGTTGTGAATAGAGGCATTGAACCAATTTGGACTAAGTATTAGGTATAAGTTATCTGTGGCAATTTTTATTCCCGCACACGTTGGGAAAATGAAAAATCGCACGCGTGTGAAATACATTGCATTGTGAACCTAATCGTAGTGCGATATGAACCAGTTTTCGAGGAAGTGTATTGAAAAATAATTTCCTAGTGTAGGTATCTTTGCACCTCAAAAGGCATCTATGCCCAAAACATGCTCCTCTCTCCAGTGGTTTTGGGATAAGCATTGACTATCAATCCGTCGTCCGTCACAGCGTCGTTTCGCGTTTCGAATTTCCGATATGAAGATGTCATTTTTGGAGTATGCTTTACCGATTCTAATAGAACCTACCAACGCCACCAAACGTAACAAACAGTCTGGCAAGATGCAATTTGTCATCAAAAATTCTCTAATTCAAAGAATTAGCAGGCATGAATATTTAATTTATTAAATAACTTACGAAATTTGTAAGCTTCCGAGGTATTACGCGGGTCCATTTAAATTACAAATGATGTTGAGCCAAAATATTGTCACCGGTTACGATCACCTTTTGGAATGCGCTTAATAATTAAGTGTTTCAGAAAGTGTGCACGGGTGTGTGCAGGCGAATGCAATGCGCACACGGTCTCACACGGATATAAACTTGTCTTAAAATTTAAACGAGAGAGAGCAGGCAGTAAAATTATCAAATTATCGCGGTACCGTTAGCGGTTAGCCGGTGCGGTATAATATCACATTTTGGTGTGATGTCGCTCAGAAATCGGCAAATCGCGTGCTCAGAGTGCGCATCGGCGCGTGAACACCGCGCTTTATTCGCTCTGCTGCATGTCGTGTGGAATTCGCCTTATATGGTAGCGTATCTGCTGTCTGCACCACACCTAAAAAAAGTCTATTGTTGTCATAGGAAAAACGGGCGTGGGAAATTGTAGAGCGTAACCTATATTTTAGGCTAATGCGTATCAGACGTCGACGTCGGTCGGCTCACAATACGTAACAAATTGCCCACTCAGCTCGAATTTTATTAATTCATCGATACGAAAATATTGCCTACCTACTGGGTAGCTGGGTTACTTCCTTGCAGAAAAGTGGATTCTACGAAAAACAAGCTTCGAGTCATCGAGTAGGCATGTTTCACAGGTACTTTTACCTTTTACTCATAGCCTCTGGTTTTCCCACAGCAATCCTAACTTAGGTTTTATTGGCATCGCGCCTCCAGAAAATCGGAGGACTACTAACTTATAGCCAGCCGCATCGAGAGGGTGACGCACGAAGCTACAGGATGACCCACGCCACCCAAATTCACCCAACGCACAAGTTTAACCCAGTTCCACAAGCCGCGAAAATTTTCTTGGGTGCGAGAGTCCAGTCAATGGCAACCCCTCCACAGAAAGATGCGATTTTCGGCAAGAACTGCTTTTAAACCTCCTGATTTCTTTGTGGAACTATCAGAGACCCTTCCCTTCACAAGTTACCGTGGCCTACTTCGTACCCAAGTATTCTGCAGCAAGGACAACCTCCACAAGTGGGGGCTCATGGACGGCTAGTTGCCACACCTGCAGACACAAACCGAAGGTAACTGTACTGGCTATAATATAGTGGCTACGGATCTCGGAAAATTGTATTCCAATTGCGTGTTCGATTCTCTGCTAAGCATTAAATAATACATGCAGGGCCGTCTTTAATTTATTGCAACCCTGGGCACTTTAGGATGTGACAATGGAGAATGCAGGATGCTAGAGCGAGCTCGAAATTTATAGACGCGCGTTCATACAAAAATATTAGTTCGTTTGTCGACTTATGGAGAAAAGTTTGGGAACTAAGAAAACATAGAGGCAGGTACAGGAAAATTTTAGCACACCGTAATTAGCTTTTCTTTTGATAGCCTCTAGCTACGAAGTACTACAACTCTGTGGCACATTGCATTCAGCTCGTGATTAATCCTGCTGAGCATCCATTCTTCTTTTATAACTAAGTACGTCAGATAGACCAGAATGCCCATTTTCACTACTTACCAAATAAACTCAAAAATGGAACAGAATTTCCATTTTTGAATTTATTCGGTAAAGTATTGCCTATAGTGGCTACAATACGTAAAAACGGGGCATAGGTAATCATAATAAATTGTAATTTTCAAAAGAATTCTTCTTTTGTTTTCATTATTAATAGTATCGAGTTGATGTCATTCATTTTGACTTCTAGTATCAAAAAGAAGATAAATTACGGATTTCCGGAACTATTAATATACACACATCAACACGGTCTAGGGATATTTCATACTCAATTAAATAACTCGAAAAGTACTGGCCGCATTGGAATCTTTTATACACCGATTTGTTTGTAATTTATCTCAGACTAATTCCAAATTCAAATTTTTGAAAATTCTTTTGTTTCGGTGGCATAAAAATGTCTTGATGTTTAGGAGAGGGAATTTTCATTTGTGCGAAATTTAGAAAACAATACGAATTACGTTTAGTTACAGTTTTTTTTTTCATTTTTAAACGAAAGATAAAGTTGAGGTATTGTAGTCATGCAACGCCAACATTTGACGAGGGCGGAGATGTTACGAGCTGTGGGAATGCTGGAAGCTGGGTCTGTTCAGTGTAATGTTGCTGAGGCCATAGGGACCCACCAAAATGTAATTTCAAGATTGTGGTGAAGTAGCGGAGAGGCACCGGGGGCCAAGTCGCATCACTACCCCCAGACAAGACCGATTTTTGCAAATTACTGCGCGAGCTCAACCAAATGCAACGGCGACTCAATTGGTCCAAAGGCTGCGAGTGGAACACCAAGTGCTTGTGAGTGACCAAACTGTAAGAAGGCGACTGCATGAAAGCAATCTACGCTCTCGTAGACCACTCCGGGTCCCACCTTTACGGAGAGGCAATCGTGGACGACGATTAGAATGGGTTCGGAACCACGTGGACTGGGGCCGTGAGCAAATGGTCCAATGTGCTGTTCACGGATGAATCCAGGTTCGGCTTCCATCCAGATTTACGAAGGACGCGTGTTTGGCGAGTTCCTGGACGATGGAGCCGTCTACAGGTTCTGTAGACGGCTCCATCGTCCAGGAACTCAGGAAGTTCACCCATACCTAAGGAGGAACAATTATGGTTTGGGCAGGAATTCGTCTTGGAGGAGGGACGGATCTCGTTTGGGTGCGGGGCAATATGACGGCAGAACGATACGTCCAACAGGTGCTGGGGCCCGTAATCTTGCCCCACAGAACACAAATGGTGCAAGATTTCCTGCTCATGCACGAGAACGGTAGCAGCTTGGTTACATACACACAATGTTAGGGCCTTAGACTGGCCTGCTCAATCGCCAGATCTAAATCCCATTGAGCATGCGTGGGATATGCTGCAAAGAAGAGCTCTGAAGGAAGTTCCTGAAAATCTGGCTACAGAAGATCAACTTTTTGCGCACCTCAGAAGGACATGGGACAATATTCCGCAGCAAGACATTGACAACCTTGTTCTGAGCATGCCGAATCGTTGCCGATGTGTTATGAACATCATGGGCGCTTTCTGAGACTACTAACTTCAAGTTTATAAACACAAATTAAATGATTTTTCTATTTTTTTCAGTTTTTACTCACAAATTAAAAGTTAATTCATGTACGGTTTCCGTCTATGCTTAATTTTTTTTCCATAAAATCCTGAAATTTTAACCTTAACCATTATTAAAAAATGGTAGAATATCTTTTAAATATATACATGTCATATAAATAAATAACACATTGATAGTAATTCGCTTTTTTAAAAATATCCCTAGACCGTGTTGATGTGTGTATTAACCGATAATATTGCTCGGACACAAAAGTAGCCTTTAAAAAAAATATTATTTATGATAGCTTCCGCAGTATGGAGATGTTACTTTCTTAGAGATCCGTTGAGCTGTTCACATCGGGTACCTACTATAATACCTACTTTCTCTATTCATACACCAGTCTCCTCACTTTCACGCAGAGACGACTATTCATTAATGAGTTAAAAGATTGTTCGCAAACTTTGATAATCAGATTTAACTTCCCACAATGTTGCGAGTGCGACTTGCGAAGGATTGTGTAAAATCAACGGAAATAAATGTATTTTTTTATCACACGCATTGTTGAAGCGTGTGTTCTAACAATTATGATTACTATGTATAATGTTATAATAAGATATCTCTTGATCTTCAGATTCACAGGCCTATTTACAAGCATTATGAAAAGTAACATGATACTTTCGTTGAAGCATTGGTTATGCCTCCGCCTTTCTTACTGCGGCTACATAGTATTACATTATGGTCTAGCTGTCTAGCTGTTCCCCACGGCTTTGTCCGCGTAGATGTCAATAGGTACCTACTTTCCTATTTGAATCAGATTTTGTTAACAATTTCATGGGTTTTAATATTTTTGCGCGGAACCCTAATTATTTTTCTAAATTAAAAGTAAAAAATCGTCAAAATCGGTCCAGCCGTTTCAGAGATCAGCCGGAACAAACATTACGCCTCTGTGGCCAAACCAACAAATTTTCTTCAGAACTGCGTTGAATGAATCATTCACTCGACCATTTCCATCGTCTGGTGCGCTTTGTTCAAATAAAGAATGAAGGAAAGCGCGTTCCAAAGTCAAATATTTCACATTTTCATTCAACACGTTAATGTAGGTTAATTGGTTGATACACGAACACTTGGCCAAAACTCGTGGTGAGTTGTAACTTTAATTGCGTGTATTAGACAGACAGTGACTGTTGTGAAAAAATAGTCAATGATGTTTGGCGCTCGTCGAGAACGAAGAACGACAAAGCGTTTTGCTTCTTACTTTCCAATCTCCAAATGTTTAGCCGAATCTGGAAAGAAAACAGTTTACTGGGAGTGCTTTTTTTATCGTGGAGAAATGCTCATGCATACTGCACTACCACGGGGAGATAGTGCAGTTATGTGGCCTATGTGGGGACTCTAACCCACTAAAACTCCACGGTGTCTTCCACTGCCGCTTACGGCAGGAACACGGGCACCCGTTAGCACTCATACGTGAACACGCCGCGGCAGCTGTCCGTCACCGGACTCTGGGGAGTACCTACTCCCCATCACCGGCGCACCAGAACACCTTGCAAGCCGTGACCAGGGGCCAAACCATCACATGGGCGCCAGACGACCCTCTGTCTGGGCACCCTTGGTCCCCCCTGCGACGACCCAACTTCCCAACTGCTTTGTCCTGCTGCTTGGTGCCCCTTGATCCCTGTGCCCTGGAAGTGCTGGGCTTCAGTGGTTGGTTTTTTATTTGGATAGAGAATTCGAGAGACATAATATTATTTAGCATACAATCATCATCATTATCCTGCCCTTATCCCAATCTATTTGGGGTCGGCGCAACATGTATTTTTCTTCCATACTTCTCTATTAGTCGTCATCTCGGTAGTCATTCCCTTTCTAGCTATTATCATCGTCATAGATATCGATATCCGTGATCATCGTTCACACAATCAATTCATCGTTTCTTTGGTCTTCCCTTACGCGTATAGCCATCCACACTCAAAACTTTTCGACGACATTTTCCTCATTTCTCCGCATCACATGCCCATACCATGACAACCGATCCACACAACTTTTCAGTAACGGTGTCACTTCCTCTTACATACCTACTCATTTCTTATTCGGTCCATTGATTATCATTGATCTTTATGTAATATCTATGTTTATGTAGGTGATACGCTCGCTCTATGGGATTAAACATAACTAGCGAAATGTGCGTGTCCACACGGCTACATATCAAGCTATACAGTTACAATGAGAGATCAGCCTACACTAGAAAAGTATAGCTTGATATGTAGCCGTGTACACGCACATTTCGCCTACTTTTAGTAATAAAAGTAGGGGCTCCACTGTACTATCACACCCGCGTCCCGCGCGTCCGAAACTTCACATTGGTGAATCATTTGGGTTAGGTTAGAATAGCGACCATTACCTCTATTGCTGGTGAATCATTTGGGTTAGGTTAGGTTAGGTTAGAACAGTGACCCTTAACGCGCGACGGCGAGCGAGCGAAGCGAGCGGTGCCGCGGTAGCGGCCGCCGAGCGCCATATACCCTCTATTTTTGGTGAACCCAAATGGGTTAGATGAGGCGGTGAATGTCTCGTATATTAGACGATGTAAGCCTCAGGGTCATTGACCTTGATTTCAAGGTCAATATGGTACTCGTACTGTCAATTTTTTTTTTCGGCGTTTATTTTGTTGCGCACTTTGTTGTTTTCAATAATACACTAAAAAGGGTCTATTGTACCCAAAAAAAAATAGCTAGTCTATAAAATCGCCGGGTGCATTTGTAAAGTGGTTCCAAAGTAGGTGTATACCTCTGCCTACCCTTCAGAGAATACAGGTTATGTTTTATGTTATGCATAATATCCTCCACCTACTCACGATTATTTGGTGTGATGCTTTTTTTTTTGTGGATGGGAAATCATCAAATGACTTCTCCCGCTCTGGGTGGAGCGGAAGGGCGCAGAATTTTACTGACTAAAACCCACCCGTGTTCCTTTTGCCTATGCCAGGGCCACGGTATCTTTCGAACACCCCGCGAATCCGGCGGCATTTGGTGTGATGCTGATGTGCAGTCTGAGTGCAGTGTAGGTAATCAATCATACATACTACCACAACACACACACAACACACAACAAGACACTATAACACCAGACACGAGACGACGTACTTACCTACACAAGATACTACGATGAATCTCCATGAATTCATGTTATCGACGCCCGCAGACCGTTTTAGTAGTTATTTTCAAGTGCTTGTTGACACATCCACACTAAACTTCACTTGGAGTTTTCCGTCGAAAGGAAGGAAAGTCATAATGTGGATAAGAATAAGACAAGCGTAAGCGTAAGCGTGGTAAGCGTAATACAGGTAAATGGGTAAATATGATTAATTTTCGATAACTTCCTCGATTACCGGAAACGTTATACCTAAATGACATCGATTTTGTTTTTCGTGTAATAAGTATAGGTATACATAAAATTCGTATTATTTAGATAGCTATTAATAAATGTGATGTTTTGCTGTCGGTTTCATGCACGACACTAGCATGAAGTTTGGGGTGATGTAATTCCGTGACGTGTGCTTTGATAATAGGTCCATAACGTATGGAATTCAAACGCGTCTTCTGACACCAATCAAGGTCATAGAGACTCGCACGGAATAACAAATTCATTAAATCTGACAACGCGCAACTCCTTATTTTCGAACAGAAAACAAAAGCAGGTTTCAGTGCTGCAGTCAATGCAACCTGGTTTTGTTTTTTGTATTTTTATTATTCCCGTGAAAAGAAAACTTCGAATCATAATGCAAAATCGAATTTCAACATAAAACGGTGAGCTGTTAAGTACTTAGTGAAAAAAAATGATTTTTAACCGACTTCTAAAAAAGGAGGAGGTTCTCAATTCGGATGTTTGTATTTTTTTTTTTATGTTTGTTCGCGCATAACTCCGTCGCTTGCCAACCGATTTGAAAAATTATTTTTTTGTTGGAAAGGGTATACTTCCCAAATGGTCCCATTTTTGTCAAAATCCAGTTCTGATGATGGGATCCTGGAGAAATCGAAGGAACTCTTCAAATATTATAGGCAATACTATAGCGATTTGGGTATTTTTTATAGTAGCTCTTGCATTTGCTTTCGGAAAGCACCACTTGGTGAAGTGGAACTGATGATGAAGACCACAGATGGCTACCGGAACTACTCAATGATAAATATTTCACGGGTTGCGATTCGATTACTTTAATATGGTTGCTAAGCAATTTCCGCTCGTCACACAATGCGTGTGGTGAGTGGTTGTTGAGGAGTTCTCCTGGTTCTTACCAGCAGAACTCCTCAACAATTAACGTCCCAGCATCGGGAAAAGCAATATTTTGTAACATGTGATGAGCAATTGATATTAGACTACTGTAACTTATACAAATTATAAACAAACCCACTAAAAAGCGAGAAATAAAAACTTTTTAACAAAAAAAAAAAAACCGACTTCTAAAAATCACTACAAAGTGAAAAATAACTTTATTTTCGGAAGTCGGTGGCAAAAACTAAAATACAGATCCAAAGACACCGACTTCCGAAATTAAAGTTATTTTTCACTTTGTAGTGATTTTTAGAAGTCGGTTTTTTTTTTTGTTAAAAAGTTTTTACGTGAATCACCTCGATGTAAGAATTCATTGAAAATGTTTTATTTTTATAATCCTACACAAATTTAATAGAATTTATCATACCTAACTTGCGATATTTAAACGATAAACCATGAGATTTCGTAATAATAACAGGAATTTAATTAACTTGTCGTTTAGTCATTTCCTTTAAATTTTGATTACAGTATCATATTATTTATACCTACTAGTTTAAACGAGGTAGATTTAAACGGCTAAAACATTGATGACAATGGAAATTGTTCTGCTTATAATAACATATCGATGACATGGTGATTATGTAAGCGCTGCGAGTTAAAATTAAATGAAATAGGTTATTCTATAGAAGCAACGAATAAAGTGAAACATAAGTTATTGTACATACTTACAACAGGAAATAACTGATGTAATTCCGTTCCCATTAGTGTGTAATCCGTTCCAATTTAGAACATAGGAGTCTTTCCGGATTATCCTGCTTCTCGTCACTGGATATACAAGTTTGACAGGTGCGGCCATAGACTTATTTTTTTATAAGTCTATGGGTGCGGCCTAAACTATCGAGGATTTTTTAAATTTCAAACTTTATTCCTACAAGACATTTATTCCTACCGAAAGGACTGGCAAAAGACAGATTTGTGTGGAAAAGGGAGAGGGAGGGGAAGCCTTTTTTTAGTTTGATTAGATTCCGACAAAGTTATAGTTCTAACCAATGATATTAACAAAAACCGACGGTAAACCCGAGTCTAACTTGTCAATTTTGTGTTAAATACATATTTAACTTTGCAGTTGTCAGGAACAAAGTTCAAAATACAGTAACTGTCTCAAAGGTTTATGCTTGGACTTCGTTCTGTAATTAGACGGGTGCTGTTCAACAGTAAAGAACTGCACTTAGTCGTCAAGCAAACGCAACCAATAAAAGGGCATCTCATGCCCAAAACAGTGACAATACAGCTAGAACTGTCCGAGTGTCACAATACAATTCAATCGAATGGTTCATTATGAAACAATAGTAGCTCAGCCATCGCATCGATCGGGCATCCGTTAACCAAATCCATTCCGTTGGCGCTTTGAATTTAAATCGTAACGGACATGAGCCGAGGCCAAAGACACTGTATGACACGTTTCGGAAGTCCTCTCCTCTCTGTCTTATTTATCTAATTTTAGTGTGTTGTTCACTGTTGTCTGGGCAGGTTTTTTGCTAACATTTTTTAAGCGCTGTTAGCCGAGCACAGACTGTTAAACTTGGCGGGAGTATGAATATGTAGGTTTCGTTATTGTTCAAATTAGCCTCTATAGGCTTATCCGTGATGTTTTTTTGGAAGGCCTATAAAAACGAACTGTTCACGACTTTAGATAGATTAGTTGCTAAGTGACGAGACGATCTTCTTACATGTGTTGTGTTAGATAAATGTTGGTTTTATCTTTCTGCTATCGGTCAAGCCAGCCCACACTTAGGTACCTACATATTTTTCTTTTACCACCTTATTTATGTCAAGACTTTTTTATTTGGCTTGATATGCAAAGGACATATTATTATGCCTAGGTATTTGTTTCTTTTTCCGGCCGGATTCCAATACCACCCCTAAACGTAAATGTGGCGATAAATTATTTAAATCCAAAGACAAGTCAAGGACAGCAGGACTTAGTTTAGATTATTAGACGATGATGTCATATTCGGTCTTTCACACAGCAAAAAGAATAATGTATGGTGGATTTTAAGATTTTACGCTCAAGATCCAGTTTTTAAAGTACAATTCAATACGAGACGACTTCACGATACTTTAAAATTAAAGTATCGCTTATTAGTAGAGCACACGATACATAAAGTACTTACCTAAGATATTAGATAACTCACAATCATTGATCTGTTTTTAACACGCTTTTATTAGCTTCTTTTTTATATTTCTATGCTCACAATGGGGCTTGTGGCTAAATGATACCAGCCGCATGGGTCGATCGAAGGTTAAGCTACGCTTGCCGAGGTTGGTCAGTGGATGGATGACCGTCCATTACATACCGAGACCCCTGCGTCCCTCGGAAAGCCGTTGATCCCGGCTGTCATTCGTAGATATATGACAGTCGTTACGAGCTTACTAGCTTCCCGAGCTTCTGACGACTCGCCAGAAGCACAAGTCTGACAACCAATCTATTACCAAGGGGTATCGTATTATTACCCAGCAGTACCTGGGTTGTGGAGGTCAGATAGGCAGTCGCTCCATGTAAAATACTGGTACTCAGCTGCATTCGGTTAGACTAGAAGCCGACCCCCAACATAGTTGGGAAAAGGTTGGATTTTATCGCGCACTGGATTTTCAACTCTCGTTGTTGAGCCGAGCGTTGAGAATACAACCTAACCAAAACAGAGTGCATCCCAGCGCGACGAAAAACACACTGTTTGATTTTCAACTCTAGGCGCTAAGCAGAGAGTTGAAAATCCAGAGCGCGATAAAATCCCGCCGCGATTTTATTACGCTCGTGCGAACGCCGACTAAATGTGCAACGGTTAGGAGGAGTCGTGGGGCGCGTATTCGTGAATTGCACACTATAGGTAGGTGGTAGGTTTCACAAAGAGATGAACATTGTGGAAAAAAAAAAGACCAACTGTGATCAGATATCGCCCTACGCCCATTACGCTAAGTTCATTCGACAAAGCAATCCAGTGTCAATAAAGTTTCTGACGTCCAATCAATCAACTGTTAATGTTCGAGTGAGTAGGTCAGTCAGATATGCCTTGACCTAGTGGCTCATTGTGCCATAGAACCGCCAAAGCTCTTGGCTTCCCAAAAAGGCATCGACTAGGAATAATGTGAGTTCGGGATGGAGCTGAACCGATAGTTATTCAGTATTGACCACAATGGAACAAATAAATAATGATCCAAGGCGTTACTATGCAGAAATACCATACTTAATAGTCAAAAATAAAATTAGGTACTTACCTACTAAGACGAAATTCTCTTTCTGAATTTTCTTTTAGGCTTAGTAATTTTATTTTTGACTAAGGGATGACCTGAAGCGTACCGTGAGGGCTGGTTCGAGGTAGCGCGGGAAAAGAGTTCCTAGAAGGATTTGGGGGAGCATTTGCCCAGCAGTTGGACAGTAGCTATAGCCTAAGTAAAGAAAAAAAAACCGGTCAAGAGCGAGTCGGACTCGCGTACCGAGGGTTCCGTTCCGATTTCTGAAAAAGTGTGCTATTTAGAGACATCGTTTTATTTTTCCTGTAATCTTTACATAAACTTCTATCACAGAATAATTTCAGATTTTTCGCTTTGCAAACTTTGGAGATAAGGGGTGGGGGAACGGTATTTTTTTTACATTTTTCATTAAAAGTCGAAAACTGTGCGGCCAAAAAAAAGGAAAAAAAATGTTTTAGAATGTGCAAACAGCGCTCTTTCATATGATACCCCACATGCTCTAGAGCCCCACTTTGAATTTTTAAGACCCCTTTCAGTCCCTGCTGAAAAAAAAAAAAAAATTTCTTTCTTATTTGCAAAATAGTTGGGTAAACGTCATCTAAAACTGTTCCTTTCAAGTTGATAGCATTAGTAGTTCTTGAGATATCCAGCTGTGACAGACAGACTGAGTCACACCAAAAGCGTTCCTTTTTTACCATTTTGGTACGGAACCCTAAAAAAGAGGAAATCCTACAGGAAAGCCAACCTTGCAATAAGTAGCCCAAATCTAATCATACGTATGCTCGAGTTACCTTTACATACGAAAAAATCACTTTATGGCTTTACTTCAGCTCCATTCAAAGCTCCCGTCTCATTTAAAGCAATCCTTTAGAGTATTTAGCTTAAAATGTCTCGTTAATCTTTGCCAATGGAAATTGAGCCCACGTTTCGTGTCATATTTGGGCACTCTACATATTACAAGGTGAATCGTGTAATCTTGCGTTTGTTTACGTTTGTACTTAGTTACTGATTGGTCGAGCACGTAGGCGAGAACATTTAACCTTATCACCTTGTGGTCTCTAATAGTTGCACGTTTTTGCTAATGTCTGCCAAACCACAGAATAAATAATAGTACTAACATAGCCAAACTGGTTAATTTTGGTCGCAAGCGCTACTTCGGAGCATAATATACCCAGCTCGGGCAGTCTTGTAGGGTTTTTCGATTCTCAGTAGTAGCCCGGAGTCTGGAATTGTGCCCGCTTGATGACAATAGGCTCGCCCCCTATTACATGGGATTTAAACCTATCTGGCGAAATGTGGGTGTACTATGTTTATACCTCTGCCCAACGCTTCTGGGATTACAGGGATGATGTTATATTATGTTTTGCTAATGTTTTGTTGTACAGACGGCCAGCACATAATCTGTCAAATTACGTTAATAGATTTTCATCTTTATTGCTAAAGCATTAGGTTCAAGGTTGATTGGGAAAATTTGGCAGTTTCGGGTGGCTAGACCTGCTGGCGTCTACGCTTGCATTTATAGCTTAGTGTCTGTATTGTTTTGTCTTTCGTGCATTGAAACTACAAGGCTGTTGCAGTCCAGACCAGAAAATATACAACGTGTAACGTTAAATGCGCAAAACCTCTTAAGGGGTCATTGTACTCATCATTATGAAAAACTTTTACTATGGGACCAAACCTGAAATCGCGAAAAAAAATCAGCTGTTCAGTACATTTTGACGAATTATGCGAACATAAATGTACTGAACAGCTGATTTTTTTTTCGCGATTTCAGGTTTGGTCCCATAGTAAAAAATCAGCTGTTCAGTACATTTTGACGAATTATGCGAACATAAATGTACTGAACAGCTGATTTTTTTTCGCGATTTCAGGTTTGGTCCCATAGTAAAAGTTGTTCATAATGATGAGTACAATGACCCCTTAAGAGGTTTTGCGCATTTAGCGTTACACGTTGCATAGATTGCTATACAAATATCATGTAACAGTTCTTGTTGTTGTCCATATTCATGGGTTTCGTTGGGACTCCTTGGGTAGGTACGAAACCCAAAAAATGGAGTTTGTTCTTCGATTAGTCTTTCCTTTAAAAGTGAAAAATAACTTTAATTTCGGAAGTCGGGGGCAAAAACCTAAAATACAGATCCAAAGACACCGACTGTCTGACTTAATTTCGGAAGTCGGTGTCATTGGATCTGTATTTTAGGTTTTTGCCCCCGACTTCCGAAATTAAAGTTATTTTTCACTTTGTAGTGTTTTTTTTGGAAGTCGGTTTTGTTTTTTGTAAAAAAGTTTTTATTTTTCACTTTTTAGTGGGTCAGTTTGTAATTTATCTAAGTTACAATAACCCATTGTCAACTGCTCATCACGTTTTACAAAATATTGCTTTCCCCGATGCAGGGACGTTAATTGTTGAGGAGTTCTCCTAGTAAGAACTAGGAAAACTGGAGCTCATGGTGAAGTCACCATCACCATTATGCATTTTGACGAGCATAAACCATATTAAAGTAATTGAATCGCAACCTGTGATATACTTAGATATAATTGAGTATTTCCGATGGCCATCTGTGGTCTTCATCATCAGTTCCAGTTCACCAAAAGGTACTTTCCGAGAGCAAATGCACGAGTTACTATAAAAAATACCGAAATCGATATAAGTGTGCCCATAAAATTTGAGGGTTTCCCTCGATTTCCATGGGATCCCATCATCAGATCCTGACTTGATGATCATGGGACCACTTGGGAAGTATACCCTTTCGAACAAAAAAAGAAAAATCCAAATCGGTCCAGCCATTTTCGAGTAATCGGGGAACATACATAAAAAAAAAAATAAAAAAAAAAAGGTTCCGACGAATTGAGAACCTCCTCCTTTTTGAAGTCGGTTAAAAATCTATTCGAATCTTGATCATGCTTGCATGCATGTAGCCTGTAACTAATCTAATAGCTTGTTGACTTGTCCATCAATGTGTATGCCACCCAAATTGGAGCTATCTTCCATAATGTTGTGTACTTATTCAAATTCATTACCAGATGTCACCAAAAATTATTGTTTTAAATAAATTAATAGAACGTGACTTTACTCGTCTTTGCGACGCCGACGTTGCCATTTTGACATCCAACTGTAAGGGTGCGTTTCCACTGACGCGGAGCTGGGCGGAGCGGAGCGGAGACGTGCAGGAATCGACCAATCATAATGGTTGAAATCCTCATCGCGTCTCTTGCCTCGTCTGTAATTGGACGATTCCTGCACGTCTCTGCTCCGCTCCGCCCAGCTCCGCGTCAGTGGAAACGCGGCCTAAGGGGTAAACAACGCTCTGTGCATTTGTCATGTTTTATTCTGATTTTAGGTAGGTACCTACAGGTTACACAACAATAATGTTCATGTATAAAATAGGTACCATATATAAATCCATAATACATGATATTTGTTGTATTTTCCTCCTGAATACTACCTACATTATTAATGTTGAGGATATACCTATTCATTTATGTGGGCATACCAATGATAATGATGTTAATAATAAACCTCTTTGGACAACATGTTTTTTGGAAGAACCATTTATAGATCTCTAGCTGACAGTCGTTACGGGTAGTCAGAAGCCCGAAAGTCTGACAACCAGTCTTACCAAGGCGTATCGTGTTACCTAGCAAATGGGTTGTGGAGGTCAGATAGGCAGTCGCTGCATGTAAAATACTGGTGTTCAGTTGCAATTGTAACCGGTTAGACTGGAAGCCGACCGTACTTGGTTGGAAAAAGGCAGATTTATATCTACTTTGATTGTCGTTAGCGTTTATCTTTACTATTTTTAAACGCGGAAATAGGAAGGTATTTGAGAAAGTTTTTAATAAAGACATAAATTAAGTACCTATTAAGTATTTTATAATGTAAATATAATATAATGTAAATTCTGTCTTCTTTTGAATCATAATTAATATGGTATTATGTATAAATTTTAAAGACACATTAAAACTGTCTTCCGATTTTAAAATCTGAATATTCATGGGCTTCGACTAGAAAATCTCGGAGATGAGCAAATCTTTTTATTTCTCTTGTACATCGCGAGGTCATTGCCCCCGCAAACGAATTAATATAAACACGCACATACTCTTCTTATATACAGTTCGTATCTAATTGAAGCATATTTCATTCGAACAATTAATTTTACAGTTTAGGTATGCTACTTATATTAACTTTAATAGCAAGACTAATTAATTTCTTAGGTGAATATCTAATTATTATTTTAAACTATAGCGACCCGCCTCGGCTTCGCACGGATAAAGGCTCTTACAGACAGAGGCGATATCGCGTCGCGACGCGATATTTTTCTATGGATTTAATATCGAAATATCGCGTCGCGACCGCGATATCGCCTCTGTCTGTAAGAGCCTTAACCCGTTCACTACTAAACTTCACAGCATCACGCGCTGGGCTAATCTGGAGATTACCTAAAATTTTTATCAAAATCGCTCCAGCCGTTTTGTAGTCCATAGGGGACATACATACACACATCGATTTTTATACCTACTATACATATTAGAGAATTGAACCCATCGTGAACCTAAGTAGGTATCTACTGAAATACCTAGCCTACTCTTTCAAATATTATCCTGACTTTCCAATGAAACACCTCAAGGAAAGAAAGATGTGAAAAAGCAAGATTGTTGCTCCATAAATTGGGCCTCATTAAAGAGTCTACCCCCTGTAGAGTGCAGGTTACTGTCCTTCTGATCTTTTCATCTCATTATTAACGATGATTAGCGTTCATTCTTCCTGAAATGATTAGGTATGTCTATTTACGGGTATCTTCGCCTTCACCATTAGGTACAAGATGTATACCTACTTACCACTTTGTACCAACTTTAAGTAATGGGAATGGGACCAACCTTAGAGTAATTTAATTCTATGGGACCAACCATGAAATCGCGAAAAAAAAATCAACTGTTCCCTCTAGATTTATTATTATTATTTATTATTTATTACATTTGGGAAAACAAACAGTAGTATACTAAGCATAAACAGTGTTGTCTTACAATTAAAACTTTACAAATATACTACCCACAACATTTTCCACAGATTACTACATTATATATTAAAAACAAGCTATTAGATTTATGCTCGCATAACTTTATAAAATGTGGTGAACAGCCGATTTTTCTTTCGCGATTTCAGGTTAGGTCCCTTAATAAAAAGTTGTTCATAACGATGAGTACAATGACCCTTAAGAGGTTGTGATATTTAAGTTACACCTTGTTTATTAGATAGCAATGTTTTTCGAAAGACAGCAACTAACTAAATAACTAACTATCTGGTGTTTGTGAAACTTACAATGATTTTTTTTCATTAGTAGGTATTTAAAAAGAGTATTCCAGAAAGAAGTTTATCTTTAGTACTTATAAGTACTAAAGATAAACTTCTTTCTGGAATACTCTTTTTAGGATTCCGTACCTCAAAAGGAAAAAACGGAACCCTTATAGGATGACTTGTTTGTCCGTCAGTCTGTCTGTCTGTCTGTCTGTCTGTCCGTCTGTCTGTCTGTCTGTCAAGACCCTTTTTCTCAGGAACGCGTGAAGATATCAAGTTGAAATTAATATTAAATACGTAAGTCTAGAAAGAAAGTCTAAGTAAAGTAAAGTCTACTAAAGTCTACCTTTCTCTGGTACCTTAGGGTCAGCGCACACCAAGAGCAGAGCATTTTCTGAGACTATTGGAAAATTTATCTTATGACAATTCCATACATTGCAAAATTAAATACACGCCAAGCATGCTCGAGCATGCTCGAGCGTAGTCGAGCATCAAGTTTGAACGATTTAATTTTGCAATGTATGGAATTGTCATAAGATAAACTTTTCAATAGTCTCAGGAAATGTTCTGCTCTGCTCTGCTCTTGGTGTGCGCTGACCCTTTGAGTTCTAAAAAGATCAAGCTTCTAAGTCAAAGCAAAAAAAAAATATGGCGATCTATGCGACATTTTTTGATACTCGCAAGTAAATCAAAACCTATAGGGTACTTCCCGTTGACCTAGAATCATGAAATTTGGCAAAAAGCAAGGTCTTACAGCACAAGTAAAGGAAAAAGTCCGAAAATCGTTAATTTATAATTTTATCAATTAAAATTTTTTTTTGCGATACAATGTTAAGTTTGTTTTTGGGATAAATTCTTTCAACTACGGAACCCTTCATTGTGCGTGGTCTGACACGCACTTGGACGGTTTTTTATTTGGAAAATTGTTTTTGTGAACCGTATGTAATTTTACTGAAATAAAAAATGTATTTATTATTTATTTATTTAATTCTCCCAGTGTCTTTATTTCCTCACAAATAAAAGGTAGTTACTTATGTGTTGTGCTATCAAGTGGAAACATCTGCAAGGACGGACATACGAGTAAATACGTTAAAAATTGCAAGTTTCAACAGCCGTGCTCACTAGTTCACCTTGACACCGTTTATCGTTTCCTTCCTTCCCCCGATGTTCTTGTTATGGTGCTAATTTTACACACCTGCTCCCCAATTCCCTTGGCCACGTAGTTTACATGATGGTTGATAGCTTTTACACACGTGGCCATGTTGGTGTATCGGCAGGAATTGTATTGGATAAAGTTTATTCATCAAAAACATTACAGTAGTACTCAACTAATATGGCTTATCGATGTACCTGCGCAGAAGATGAATTTTCAAAGCGCGGGAAATGCGCGGGACCAATCGGCACTCTCCACGCTTTTTCCTGTACCACTATTGGTCGGTAGCTGCCGCCATGTTAGCGCGAGCCGCTTGACAGCCGCCATACTTGCGAGTGAGACGGAACTAACAGCTGCAGTGTAATTATGAACCTTATAGTAGACAAGGTAAGGTTGATTGTAAGTTTTAAGTATTCTCGTTAATCTTCGGGGCCCTACTTTCTTTTCTGTGCGAACGAAGATTCACGACGCGCCTTATTACTTGGGTACCTACTACTGTACTCTCCTTCTGGGGTAGCCGGGTAAAAAGTAATAACACACTGTGACATATTCGGTGAGCCACAAACTAAGCCGACGCCGACGTTCGCACGGACGTAAAAATATCGCGGCGATTTTTTTGCGCACTGGATTTTCAACGCTCTGTTTAGCGCCGAGAGTTGAAAATCCAACAGTGTGTTTTTTCGACGCGCTGGGATGCACTGTTGTTGTTAAGTTGGATTCTCAAAGCTCGGCTCAACACCGAGAGTTGAAAATCCAATGCACGATAAAATTCCGACGCGATATTTTTACGTCCGTGCGAACGTCGGCTAAGCGTGCGTCGCTTGTATCTTGTGGCTCTGGCTGGAGTGCGAATTTTACATAATTATCTACTAGGTATTTTATTTTTAGCCATGTTGGCCCACCCGACTTATCTGTGAATCTTGATATAGTGGGGACTGATCTTGTCTGGAAGTATCAAACTCGTTCTGCCATCTTCCTCTAGGTCAGCCTCTCGTTTCCTCAGTACGCTTTAAGTACCAGCAGTAGCAGCAGCAAATTAAGTTACTACAAACTGTCAAATTTTCTTATTCGATTTTGAACGTAACCTTGAAGGTTTTAAGGTTTAAAATCATTTGGAGAAATTTGACAGTTTGGTATGTGCTGTTATTGTCTGTACATTATGCTATTTCGCAGATATATCATAACAGTGGTTTCTATGTAAACATACAATACATAGGTACCTAATATGGACATGGTGTGTATCACTCTAAATAACAACATCGCGGTTTCTAGAAAATCATTAATTAATTTACGACGTATGATGCTCCCGTTGTAAATTAATTAATTTAATTAATTCTATCCTTAAAATAATATTTTGTTATTATTTATTCAGTTCAGCAATTTAATTTAACTAAGTACAACATTTATAATTAGTATCTTCACGTTTCATGAGCAATTGCCCGCCCGGAAAGCTGACAATGATTTTAAACTTGGTAGTACAACCCACTGCTTTCTATATGCTATGTACTGTGTTGTTGCTTTTTTTTATGTACCTACTAATAAACTTATTATTATTATTATTATAATTAATTTAGTTCTAGAGACTGATTAAAATTTCCTAATTAAAACACTGAGTATTTAGACAGTTCTTTCTGAAATGTTACTTTCTGCCCAGCTGCCAACACTCCCCTGAGCGTGGCTATATAAGTAGGCTAGTCGCCATAGCTTCCCATAATGAGTTAGAACGCTAACATTGGCAACAGAAGCTCTATTATGGAATCTGCCGTCTGGATATGGCCTCAAACGCCAAGGTTTAATGCTCGCTTCGTCCAAAAATGGCCTGCGGTCGATACTTGCGTTTGCGCACTCGCTAGGCCTTTTAAGGCTTCCCAGTAACCTTATACACTTGAAGTAGCGAAGGCGATAGCAAAATGAGACGGAAATTATCTTAGAAACTCAGCTTTATTATTATTATATCCTTGTACTTGCAATTCTTGCGAAGTAATTTGCCTAATAATAAATATTCTTCGCGCGTTTTCCAGCTATGAGCGAAGATCTGAATAAATTATACTGCCTGTAATGTTATTTCCTGTAGGAGGTAAAGTAATGTATTTTGATGGATCTCTGGGGGTCATTGAATTCGCGTTTATCGTAATAAAGTTGAGGCAGTTACAGGCCTGCGGGGCAAACTTGGTAACACACTATCAATCGGAATCGGTTTCATTTTGACAGTTCAACAGCATTCATTGCGTTATTTACTGTCATGCAGACAAATTTTTTCGAACATTTTTTGAAGCAATGAATTAGCAATTTGCCTAAAAAACGACTGAAGAATCTATTTAAATTATTTTAAATACACTAAATACCTAATAATGTGAAAGTACATTTTAGAACAGTCAGAGGATAAAAAAAAATGAAGATTGTTAGCAAATTCTGTTCTCAAATGTGTAATTCCACGATCGATGTTACGTCTAGTTTCTTTTCATAATCTTCTCCCTTTCTCTCGATAATAGGCATTCGCGACGTGACATCGTTTCTCACAAGAACACGCATGAAAGCCATATCTATCGCTGAGATACAAATGTATCAAACCGAACGTGAAGATATTGCATATAAATAGCTGCACAGAATTCTATTTATGCTATGTTTAACATTACCCAAGGTGCTCAAGTATTGCTGTGCATGTGAGCATTGAACTTGCGCTCGTCTCGCTCGCCTCGACCTTGCGCTTGCGCCGATCGGTAATAATTATTATACAGTGCATATCGCGTGATATTATAAAACAAACTGCTGAAACGAATCGGTTATTAATAGTCTGGCTGAAGTTACTGTGTCAGTGATTAATATTGCTATGTAATCCCAGTCATACATAATGTACCTATTAGCGTTATCTGAGGATATGGGCCAGTGGGGGATTATGATAAGCGCCACGGATGCTGTGACGCCATTTGCTGTATTTTTGCCGCTAGGTTTAGGTACTTTTCTATCAGTACAAAAAATGTCGGTAGCTACGTGATTTCCGTAAGATAATAAGTTTAAAAACTAAAACCCGACTACTGAAAAATCACGCTCTAAAAAGTATGAAACAAGAAAATATTCTCATCTGAAATTAGAAAAAGACGGACAAATCAAAAATCCGGACTCACACGTAATCTGTTCGATTTTTACCAAATTTAGTTTGCTTCCCCAAAATATAGAAGACGTATCCTAAGTATACCTATCCTATTTATCAAAAAAAAATTAAACAAGTGGCAGTAGAATTTCGCAGTTTTTCGAGCACCATGGAGTAGCACAAGGTTTTCAGTGTTGCAAACTTGCGTAGGTATAGACTACTCTCAGGGGACCTAACAATATACAGGGTGTTAGGTTAAACGAGGGACATACTTTAACGTAGTGTAGTACTCATCATTATGAACAACTTTTACTATGGGACAAAACCTGAAATCGCGAAAAAAAAATCAGCTGTTCAGTACATTTATGTTCGCATAATTCGTCAAAATGTACTGAACAGCTGATTTTTTTTTCGCGATTTCAGGTTTGGTCCCATAGTAAAAGTTGTTCATAATGATGAGTACTACACTCCGTTAAAGTATGTCCCTCGTAACACCCTGTATAAAAGAATTGTAATTACCTGTATGCGCGTTTGCGATGAAGCATTTTCTTTGAGTCGATTAGGACTGGGCTGAAAGCCATTTTTAAATTAAATTTTTATCCTACCATTTTTAATTACTTATACCATTTTTAATTTTAGGAAGGTCGACTAGTTCAGTGTGGCAGTTGGCTTGCAGCAAGGGTCGGCTCTATGTCCTTACCTCTTCCTGTTGATTATAGACGCTCGCTCTGACGTCGAATCTACAGGAAGAGGCAACCTGCGCGCATGCTGTTTGCCGATGCAATTGTTCTTGTCGGTGAAGATGAACCTGAGATCCAGAGCAGATTGGAGAAATGGCAACAGAAGCTGGAGAATGTTGGCTTGAAAGCCAGCAGAGTCAAAACTGAATAAATGTTCTGCAATTTCAGCGGTATTTCCAGTTCTGGAGCCAAAGCGCTTCATGGTGCGATTCTCCCAGTCTGCTCCGACTTTCAGTATCTCGGTTCACTCGTGCAAAGCGTTGGCGAAATAGATCGGACTGTTAAGCACAGAATTAACACTGGATGGATGAAATGGCGGCAGGTCACGGGAACAATCTGCGACTCCCGCATTCCTCTTGAAGTTAAGGGGAAGATATATAAAACTACAACAAGTTAGACCTGCTGTCTAATATGGATCAGAACGTTGGGCCACAAAAGGGATGAATGAAAGACAATTGCATGCAGCTGAGATGAGATGCTAAGAGGGTTGTGTGGTGTTATACGAATGTATAGAATAAGAAATGAGTAGTTACTTACATAAGAGGAAGTTGGAATGTGACACCGGTGACTGAAAAGTTATGCGGAAATCGGTTGTCATGGTATGGGCATGTGATGCGGAGGAATGAGGAAAATGTAGTGAGGAAAGTTTTGAGTATGAATGTCGATGGCTCTAGGAGTAGGGGAAAATGATATAGCTAGAAAGGGGGTGACTATATGACTACCGAGATGACTAATAGAGAAGTATATAAATCAAGTGATGTCAAGAATGATCTGACTAGAGTATAATAATATACAATTTTTATAACCTGAAGTATGGAAGGCAGCCCCTTTATCCGGAGCGGGCTGACATCGCGCAGCCCTCCAACGACACCAACACCAAGACCAACTCAACAACCCAAGCAGAGCCAAGAAGTGGCTGTGGACCCAGCTGAACTTATCCCCACTCCGGAAATCCAGAACTGGATGGGGTCTATTGAACAATGCTTAAATGAGGTCTGTGCTATTGCTAATGATGGAAAACTCAATTCGGAACAGAAGTTAAAAATCAGTACTCTTTGTCGAAAAATTGGACACGGAGTTTCTCAAATGGCCGTGCGATACCAGTCGCTGAAATCAAATGCCATACAAACCCATACCGCCCTTAAAACCATGACTGAAGCTCGAGACCTAACGGACTGTCTTACAGAGATGAACCGCACCATTCAGGAGTCCTGTACGAAGCAAGGAGCTGGGAGGAGTGATACATCTTTTGCCGATATGGTGAAGAAGGGATCCAGCAATTTTGTTCGTCCGAACCAACTTAGCTCCGTGGCAATTTTCCCATGTGACAACTCAAAGACCAGTGACGAAACCAGGAACATGGTCCAGAACATCATATGCCCAGGTGAAATGAAGTTGAAAGTACGAGGCGTACGTAAAATCGGAAAAGGAGGTCTCATAATCAGCACGGAGACTAAAGACGACCTGGACAAACTCAAGCGAACAGTCCAAACTGCTTCGTCGGAGCTTACCGTCGACGAACCCCGAAAGCGCAAACCTCGCATTGTAGTAATTGGAGTGCCCTCATCTATGACTGAAAATGAGGTCTTTAAATGTATCTACGAACAAAATTTAGCTGACAAACTGCCGACTACGTCCCGAGATACATTTATGACCTCAATAAAACTGAGCCACAAATCTGGGAGAAAAGATTCTGATTACTGCAATTATATACTAGAAGTTCCAGCCGTCATTCGCAAGGCCCTGATCACCCAGGAACGACTATTTATTGATTGGACGTCCTGCCCAATACGTGACTTCACTCTGGTAACTAGATGTTACAAGTGCCAGCAGTACGGCCACGCAGCCAAGTTCTGCAAAGTCACTGCCCCTACGTGTGGTCATTGCGGTGAAGAAGGGCACACCATCCAGGAATGCACAAAGAAAGCCGAAGCGCCAAAATGTGCAACATGTCTGCGCTTCAAAAAACCAGCGAGCCACAAAACGGGAGATCAAGATTGTCCAGCTAAAAAGTCTGCCGAAAACAGGTACCTAAACTCAATCGATTATGAAGGCGCCTAAGAGCGCCACATACCTGTTTTTACTTTAGACTTTAATTTTTATTTACATTTTTGTTACACTATGGATAGTACCTTAATTACGGACATAGATAACAGTTTTCAAACTGTTTCAAAGTCATGTAAGGTTGAAGACTGCAGACAATATCTTTCCGTGTATCAAAAGTCACTAACCATACTAACCCAAAACATTCGTAGTATTTATAAGAACATGGATAGCTTTAACATTTTTCTTCATAGACTTAACTTTAATTGTGATTTAATAATACTAACCGAGTGCTGGTTATCTAATCGCCAGGATAACCTCCCAGTAATACCTGGGTACAACGTATCATTTACCAGAATCAATAACAATCAAAATGATGGTGTGGTTGTCTATTCAAAAGATTATTTAATGGTCACAGTCGAGGAACCCAATCTACTCGACTGTAAGAGTAATTGCTTGATTATCAAAATTGGTACAACCGCTGCAATAATTGCTATATATAGATCCCCTTCTGCTAGAAACTTGGATGCTTTTCATGCTTCTTTAAACCAAATTTTTCAATCAGTGAGTACTTTTAAGAATGTTATACTAACAGGAGATATAAATATAAACATTAACGCTGATAACTGCAATGCAGGGATCCAAGACTATCTTAATATCTGCTCATTCCATGGTTTTCTGTCCGCACATACACTGCCTACTCATCAAAGCGGTTCCTGCCTCGATCATATGATAATCAAATCCAGTTTTTCATTTATTACGCTTGTTACTAACTCTACAATTACCGACCATCACGCAGTTTTATTGACCCTTAACTTAACGCTGCCTAAGCAAAATCGCCCACAGACCAAAACGCAACTAAACATAAACAAACTTGAATATGATTTATGCAACATTGATTTTAGCCCAGTTTTCAATACAGCTGACGCTAATTTTGCTTTATCGTACTTAATAAAACATGTTCAATCAGCTATATTACGCAACACGGCCGTTATTACAGTAAACAAGAAAAATTATAATATTAAACCTTGGATTACTCCTGGCCTAATTCGGTGTATAAGACAGAGAGATAAACTTCATCAAAGATATAGGAGGGACCCAGATAATATCGTCACTAAAGTCACCTATACCAGATACAGGAATTTTTGTAACAACCTCCTAAAGGATTTAAAGAGAAGTTACGATAAAAATGAGTTAAATAGAGCGGGAAGCAATAGCAAGCAACTTTGGAAACACATTAAAAATGTCACCTATATGTCAAGTCAGCGTGAATCAAATTCGAGTTTACTGCTTTCTAATCCTTCACCTATCCTGTCAGCAAACGACGTGAATAATTTTTTCGTAAATGTTGGGAAAACTCTTGCCGAGCAGATTCCAAAACCTTACTGTGTTCATCCTTCTTCCCAAAAGTTTGAAAATAGACGTACCCTAAAATCTTTTGCCTTGCTAGATACCGACGAAGATGAAATTACCCGAATAATCTGTGGACTAAAAGATGACTGTGCTGTTGGATGGGATAATATTAGCAATAAGACCCTTAAACTCTTTAAGCATATCCTTGTACCTCCCTTAACACATATTTTTCGAATGTGTTTTTCTGAAGGCATTTTCCCTAAATGTCTAAAAAAAGCAATTGTAATCCCTATCTTCAAATCCGGAAACAAAGACCTAGTTAACAATTATCGGCCAATATCACTACTCCCCTCTTTATCTAAAATACTAGAAAAAATTATAAACAGTAGATTAGTTAACTATCTAGAGAAAAATGAATTCTTATCATCTGCGCAATTTGGTTTTAGAGCCAAATTATCCACAGCCGATGCAGTGCACAGTGTAACAGATTATGTCTCAGAAGAACTTGGTAAGGGAAACCAGACCCTGGGGATTTTCCTTGATCTGGCGAAGGCTTTTGATACAGTGTCCGTTTCTACGCTTTTGTACAAATTAGAGGCCTTAGGAATAAGGGGAACGCCGCTGAAACTTTTTGCTGACTACTTAGACGATCGATATCAATGTGTTAAAATTGACAATATTATTAGCGACGAGCAAAAAAACACAAGTTTTGGTGTTCCCCAAGGAAGTATTTTGGGCCCCACCCTTTTCCTGGTTTACATTAACGATTTGTGTAATTTAAATATCAAACAAGGCAAAATTATATCGTATGCAGATGACACGGCGTTAATTTTCACCGCTAAAACAAATAGCGAATTGTACGAATATGCTCAAATAGGTTTTAATACTGTATCTAACTGGCTTCAAAGCAACTTACTAACATTAAATGCCGATAAGACAAAATATATTCACTTCTCCATCCGCAAACCGCTTTTTAACATTACTAACTCTCATTTGTATGCTCATCGTTGCGGACTCCGCTCAGTCAGCGTATGTAAGTGTCCTTTTATCCTCAAAACATGTAACATGAAATATCTCGGGGTTCTAATAGACGAGTCGCTCTCATTTAGACCACATATTGACAGTTTGGTTACAAGAGTACGCAGGTTAATTTTTGTTTTTAAAAAACTGCGAGCAATTGCAGATAAAAAACTTATGTCACAAGTTTACTTGGCCCTAGGTCAATCTGTAATACAGTACTGTATTACTTCATGGGGTGGAGCACCAAAAACTTACTTACTGCCTCTTGAAAGAGCACAGAGAGCTATTTTAAAAGTAGCAAACTTCCATCCCTTTCTCTATCCTACAGATCTGCTATACAAATCTTGTAACGTGCTGACTGTTCGCCAGCTTTTCATATCGCACTTGGTATTAAAACAGCACACCATGCTCTCCTATAACATTGAAAGTACTAATAAGAGACGGAATGATATTGTATGTGAGTCAAATGCATCATCTAAATATGTCTTTGTAAACAGATTTTATACATTTTTAGGCCCATTTCTGTACAATAAATTAAATAGGAAATTAAGTATCTATAAATTAAATAATTACGACTGTAAAAAGATTATTCTGCAATTTTTACTTAGCATACCATACAGTGAGACAGAGGATTTACTCGTTGTCTGTAAATAAAACATGTTAGTCTTTTAAGTTAATATTTAAGTTTTAAGTAGTCTTGTACGTTGTTAATTTTATATTTTATAATTCTAAGCACCTCTATAGCCTGAAACACAGGTTCAGGCAAATGAGCAACTGTGTCCTCTTTAATGTTTAAGATAAGTTATTGTAAATCTGCACCTTTTCATAAATAAACGATTTTATTATTATTATTATTATTATTTCCTTTATTTCATTTATGTACATATCATTTATATTTTTAAATATTTTTATAAAAACAAAAATTTAAAAAAAACATTTAAAAATATAAAAATAGTAGCCCACCGATATCGGGAACAGGGTCCAAGCTACCGGTGGTCAGGGCTCTAGAGAGAGGAACCTCCTCACTATGCGTGCCGTGTCCAGGAGTACTGCTTTCTGAATCAAGCCCTTGATCCAGCCGCGCAATGAGAGCCTCCTGAGGTGTTGATCGAGGCTCTGTGCTATTAGGCCATTAACCGTAACGATTATCGGTACAATGATTGCAGAGTCTACGTCCCACATGTCGACAACCTCGTGTGCTAAGTCAAGATACTTAATTTTTTTATCTTTCTCAGCTTTCACGAGATTCTCGTCATGAGGGACAGCGATATCAACAATAATTGCACGGCGCTCTCGTCGATCTATCACCACAATATCAGGCTTATTGGCTACAATAGTCCTGTCTGTGATGATAGATCGATCCCAGTACAATGTGGCTTGGCCATTCTCGAGAACTGGGTCGGGCACATACCTGTAATATGGCACTTCAGACTCCACAAGGTTGTACTGCAAGGCAAGTTGCTGGTGGATAATCCTAGCCACTAGATTGTGTCTGTGCAAGTATTCGCCGTTAGCAAGACGAGAACAACCGGAAACAATATGTCGGATTGATTCACCGGGATGGTGGCATGCCCGACAGATGTCAACCGTACCGTCTTTGACAATGTATTTTCGATAATTATTCGTCATGATAACTTCATCCATAATTGCACACACAAAACCTTCGGTTTCCCCGAAGAGGTCGCCGAAACGTAGCCAGGATACAGACGCCAAAAAGTCTACATCAGGCCCATGGAGGGCCCGGAAAAAGCGTCCGTGAAGCTCTTTGCCTTGCCATACTTCCCTACGATCGTTAGTATCAAGTACTGCAGGTTTGCGCCAGTTCTCTTTCGCCAAGGAGAGTGGGGTGAGGCCCTTGTCCACCGCGACCACATCTCGATGCATCCCCACGTCGGCTTCTAGGAAATATTCCCTGAGACTGCATATCTCGCGATTGTGGAGGGTCTTAGCATTTAAAAAGCCTCGACCTCCACACTTTCGCGGGATATACAGTCTCATTACCGATGACCGTGGGTGATGCATTCGAAACGCAGTCAGCAGCGTACGGACCCTCCTATCCAGGGCGTCGAGTTCGGTCTGAGTCCATTTGAGTACGCCGAAAGAGTACATCAAAACCGGCATGACCCAACCGTTGAAGGCGCGCACCTTGTTTCCACCTGATAGAAGACTGTTAAATACTTTCTTCAGGCGGCCAAAGAAGCGCTCCTTCAACGATTGCTTCATGTCAGCAACATTGATGCCCAACGCTTCCGACATACCCAAGTACTTGTAGGTTTCGGTTGAGGAGAGGGATCTAAGGTGTATGGAATCCGAGAGTTGGGTTCCCACGGATTCCATAATCTCCCCTCGCTTTACATGCATGACTGCACATTTGTCCACACCAAATTCCATCCTGATGGCGCTACTGAAGTTTTCTGTTACCTTCAGTAACTCCATCAGTCGCAAATTGTTGGGGGCAAAAAGTTTCAAGTCATCCATGTAAAGGAGGTGAGATATTACCTGACCACCTCTTCTCAACCGATAGCCCAGACCTGAATCCTCCAGCAGTGTGCTTAGAGGATTCAGGGCTAAGCAAAACCAAAGCGGACTCAAACTATCGCCCTGAAATATTCCCCGCTCAATCCTGATTGGTTCATCGATCCCTGGGATCCGTCGACATCCTGGATAGAGAAGGACCGTCTTCCACTGCCCCATACACGACATCAGGAAGGTGCGTAGAGTTGCGTCTATTTTGTACAACTCCAGCACCCTAATGAGCCATGTATGTGGCACCGAGTCATAGGCCTTCTTGTAATCTATCCAACATGTCGACAGATCCTTCCGGGATCTACGAACCTGTTGGCTTATGGTCATATCTATAAGGAGCAGCTCCTTAGTACCGCGGGACCCATTCCTACATCCATTCTGAGACACAGACATAATCGAGTTATTATAAATATGGTGTGCAATTTTTGCTCTAAGAATGGACGTAAGGACTTTATAGACCGTCGGTAAACAAGTTATTGGTCTATAGTTTTTAGGTTCCGCTGTACTACCTGATTTATGGAGCAGGTGGGTAACTCCTGTCGTAAAGAGCAGTGGTAGCGACCCAGTCTCTAAAGATGACTGGAATTGCGAGGCTAAGCAGGCGTGTGACCTTTGTAGCCATTTAATCCAGAAATTGTGCAGTCCGTCCGGCCCTGGAGATTTCCAGTTAGGCAACGGACGAACTGCACAGGCCACATCCAGAGGACTTTATTATTATTATTATTATTATAGAAATAAGGGACATGTTGGGCCGACCCCAAATAGATTGGGATAAGGGCAGGAGAATGATGAGGTAGACAGGTACATATGGGCGCCATTTAATTTTAAGCATGTTTTGTTTATTTTGTACTTAAACTGACTTCCGTGTTATTTATTGAATTAATACTTGTTTCCGGTGAAGTCGTGTCAATTTCATAATTTGATGATTTTAAATAATATTGTGTTTCCGGTTCCTTTTTATTTATTTAAAATATCGTGATGTCCGGTTGAATTAGTATTTGTATTTAAAAAAATATGTTTCCGGTTAAATTATAAGAAGTTTCTATTTTGTTACTTCCGTTAGATTTATTTAAAATATCGTAATTTCCGGTTGAAATATTTATTTTAAAATATTGCTGTTTCCGGTTGAATTTAGGATTTATTTTAACACATCCGTTTGAATTGTTTAAAATGTTATTTCCTTTAGAATTAATAATTTTGATGTTAAAAAGGATTTATTTTGACACATCCGCTTGAATTATTTAAAATGCTATTTCCTTTAGAATTGATGTAAAAAGATTTATTTTGACACATCCGCTTGAATTGTTTAAAATGTTATTTCCTTTAGAATTAATATTAAAAAGGATTTATTTTGACACATCCGCTTGAATTGTTTTGTACAGGTTAGGAATTATTTTTGGTATATCCGCTTGATTTATATTGATTCTTTTTGGCGGTGAAGTTTCGCGGTTATTTTGTGTATAAAAACTACTGTAATGCGATTGGAAGGATATTCTCTGTTCACTGCTCGTGGAATAAAACACCCTGAAGTTGGAGTAAGGTATTTTCTTTGTGTTCTCTTAAATATTTTCCTGCTATTACCTATTGCTGTGTATCTATGTGATATATTGGTGCAAACCAATATGTGTGACTCCGGCGACGACGGCGAGAATACGCCGACAGCAGCGGTGGGATCCACCTCGCCCATACCGAGGTCTTCTGGATTCCGGGTTCAAAAACCAGTGCAGACCGCCCAGCCAGACCCAACTTTCTCGATGGAGCAAGTGATGAGTCTGGTGACATCAATCACGAAGCAAGCCACATCAAGCGCCGTGGCCGCAGCGCTGTCCGCTACCCCAGCACCTTCACGGGATCGTGGCAATTTCTACCTACCGCCATTCGATCCCGATGTACGCTCACACGACATCAGAGACTGGTGTGCTAATGTTGACCAAACCATTGCAACTATTGGCATATCACCGCATGAAGCTCGCATGAAGGCAATACTGCAGCTGAAAGGAAGAGCGAAGACGTGGGCTGATACCTGGTCTCTGCAATCCACTACATGGGAGCAAGTTAAGCAAGACCTGATCCAGACGTTCGGTGAAGAGTTCCGGTATGCTGACGACGTCCAGAGGTGGCGCGACTACACGTCGGAGCAGGCAAGCAGCTACTCGGACTACGCAACCACGGGATGGACGCTGTTCAAGAGGGTGCGGCCCGAAGCCGCGGACAACGAGGTAATTGATGCTCTTATCACTGGTATCTACCCTGATTTTGTGAAATGTGAATTGTTACGTAATACGCCTGACTCTTTGCCCAAACTAGTCTCCGTTCTGAAAACTTTTCGTAAACGTGACCGCCCAAAAACTGACGGTACAGACAAATACCTTAACAAAAAACCCCGGGTTTCTGAAAATTCTGATTCGTTATTAGGTCAGTCACCTATTTGTTTTAAATGTAAAAAACCTGGTCACCGTGCTCGTGATTGTAAGGAAAAATCAACACAAAATACAGACTTTAATATTTCCGAGAAGCCTGCCTCTCAGGTTACGACAGACAATAAGTTCATAGAGTGTAATTACTGTCATAAAAAAGGTCACCTAGAGAAAACTTGTTTCCGTAAGCAAAATGACGAAAAATCGAAGTCGAGCGATCAATAGTCGTTAATTTTGTGGTCCTATAAATTATTGTTGTACGAATATTCTCAAAATTGGAACTTATTCATATATATTTAATTCCATCGCAGATTATTCGTTAACACGAAAACCTTTCTGGTTCGATTCCAGGCAAAAGGATAATCGCAGATTATTCGTTAGCATGAAAACCTTTCTGGTTCGATTCCAGGCAAAAGGATAATCGCAGATTATTCGTTAGCATGAAAACCTTTCTGGTTCGATTCCAGGCAAAAGGATAATCGCAGATTATTCGTTAGTATGAAAACCTTTCTGGTTCGATTCCAGGCAAAAGGTTAAATGTCAATACAATTTTCAAGGAATGTTGAAGTTCACTGAACCCAGTTTAATATTTTACTTGACAGTTTCGCTTGTTTTCTGGTAAATGCCCTGTCAGCTGTACCAAAAACATTAAGCATTACGGCAGTTTAACGGACTAGCTGTTATTTTGGGTAAATCGTAACAAATTTTTCCAAATTAACTGAATCTGGCATACCTTGGAAGTCCTCTCTTAACAAATTCGATACAGACGCTAGTTGTCTAGGTTATGGTGCAATGTTGATTGCGACATTAGATTACTCATGTCGTTTTAGTATGCGAGCGACCAATGCTGAGAGCAACAAATACCATACATATGAGCTCTTTGTTAATGAGTAGAAGTAGGAAAGGTGATAGACTTTCTCATGCTGATTTTTTTATTCGAAATCTTTTAGCGAGCTCCAACACTTGATCATAACTGGCTCCTAATAGAACTAAAACATGATCCAGTTCTTAAATACTAATTGAAAAACTTAAGTTTTGTTCACTGACACTTGTTCAAATTATTTTACCAATATGTCAAAATGTTCGAACTGTCGAAGGTTTACTGAAAATTGTCTCAATTGTAGAATTTGCAAAGGTATGTCGGGTGCTAAACTTGCCTTCATCCTGTTTAAGTTTCACACCGTACATGCTGACATTACTTGTCGTATGAACGGTAAACGCTGAATGCGTTTGTATTTATTGATGCTTTTACAAAATTTTGCCATCGTTTCGGTATGTAACATCACGTAGTAGCTAAAGGCGCTAGTCGGGCAAAGGTCGGGTAAAGCGTATTATGAAAATTGTCAAAGATAATGTCTGTTGTGGAGCTTAATAAACAGAGGTGGCTATGTTCGCCACCGGGTATTAAGCTCTTGCAAATTGATGATGAAGCAATTAAAGATCTTACTATTGTTAGATAATTATGTAAATTAAGGATGGACGAGCGATCAATTTCGAGATTGTAAACGCAATTTGTTTTATGTGAACTATTACGAGTTATAATGGTGAACGCATAATAATTATGGTGTTCACATGTAAATTAAGATTTGACAAGGGTTCAAATCGAGCCTTTTTGTAAAGGGGATTTTGGCTTACTGTATAAGCATGAAAGACATATTAAAGTGTTATTTAAGGGCGTGTTCCGAAAAGATCGCTAGTCATGATTTTTGAGACCAGCACCTCTGGCTCAGAATGATCCATTTATGGATGACAATGATAATGAACCGACCGTATGGGCGGATGATTTGTAAATTAGCTTAACAACTCCACTTTCCTCCCTATTACGCTGGCTGATCACCATGCGTATCCTTTTTCCTGGTCTTAGAGCTATATCCCAGGCGGGTGATGCCATGTGGTATGGCTAGATCCAAGGCGGGTGATGCTATGTAGGGGGCTATATCCCAGGCCGGTGATGCCATATGGTATGGCTAGATCCAAGGCGGGTGATGCCGTGTTAGGGGGCTATATCCCAGGCGGGTGATGCCATGTGGTATGGCTAGATCCAAGGCGGGTGATGCCGTGTTAAAGTGCTATATCCCAGGTGTGTTAAGGTGCTGTATCCCAGGTATGGGCGGATAATTTGTAAATTAGCTTAACAACTCCACTTTCCTCCCTATTACGCTGGCTGGCCACCATGCGTATCCTTTTTCCTGGTCTTAGAGCTATATCCCAGGCGGGTGATGCCATGTGGTATGGCTAGATCCAAGGCGGGTGATGCTATGTAGGGGCTATATCCCAGGCGGGTGATGTCATGTGGTATGGCTAGATCCAAGGCGGGTGATGCCGTGTTAGGAGGCTATATCCCAGGCGGGTGATGCCATGTGATATGGCTAGATCTAAGGCGGGTGATGCCGTGTATTTTTGGCTAAGCCCGAAGTGGGTGATGCCGTTTTGATGTAAAATGTTTTACAGCGCAGAGAGCGCGCTGGATCAGAATGGCCGTATGGGCGCCATTTAATTTTAAGCATGTTTTGTTTATTTTGTACTTAAACTGACTTCCGTGTTATTTATTGAATTAATACTTGTTTCCGGTGAAGTCGTGTCAATTTCATAATTTGATGATTTTAAATAATATTGTGTTTCCGGTTCCTTTTTATTTATTTAAAATATCGTGATGTCCGGTTGAATTAGTATTTGTATTTAAAAAAATATGTTTCCGGTTAAATTATAAGAAGTTTCTATTTTGTTACTTCCGTTAGATTTATTTAAAATATCGTAATTTCCGGTTGAAATATTTATTTTAAAATATTGCTGTTTCCGGTTGAATTTAGGATTTATTTTAACACATCCGTTTGAATTGTTTAAAATGTTATTTCCTTTAGAATTAATAATTTTGATGTTAAAAAGGATTTATTTTGACACATCCGCTTGAATTATTTAAAATGCTATTTCCTTTAGAATTGATGTAAAAAGATTTATTTTGACACATCCGCTTGAATTGTTTAAAATGTTATTTCCTTTAGAATTAATATTAAAAAGGATTTATTTTGACACATCCGCTTGAATTGTTTTGTACAGGTTAGGAATTATTTTTGGTATATCCGCTTGATTTATATTGATTCTTTTTGGCGGTGAAGTTTCGCGGTTATTTTGTGTATAAAAACTACTGTAATGCGATTGGAAGGATATTCTCTGTTCACTGCTCGTGGAATAAAACACCCTGAAGTTGGAGTAAGGTATTTTCTTTGTGTTCTCTTAAATATTTTCCTGCTATTACCTATTGCTGTGTATCTATGTGATATATTGGTGCAAACCAATATGTGTGACTCCGGCGACGACGGCGAGAATACGCCGACATACACTTACAACAGAGTCCGTACCACAGAACAGATAAACCTCTTTATCTGTTCTGTGGTCCGTACAATACCGGTATAGAGATTGTAGGTATTGCCGCCGCGGCTACGCTGCTACGCCTACGCCCGCGCCGCGTAGCAGTAGTCGTAGCAGACTACAAATTTTGGGCGCAGCGGTAAACTTGACGACTGGTATTTTCTGAAACTGCAGTCTGCAGCCAAATCAAATTGTTTGGTGGATTGACCAAAATATAACATTGATGAATTTTATATACCTACCTTCATAACCAAAACGATGACACGTCACGTAAATATATTTTCGGGGAATCGTATTGTTAGCATAAAACGGTAACTTATACCACAGTTTCATTATACTGATATATTATTTAAGTACTTCGTGGAGGTTCGTGGCCTATTAAGGCGACTAATGCTGCCAATAACTAGCGCCACTATTGAGAAATAAATCATAAGTCTGTCTGTATACAGCGTTATTTGTAAAACACCAGTAACCTCTTAAGGGGTCATTATACTCATCATTATGAACAACTTTTACTATGGGACCAAACCTGAAATCGCGAAAAAAAAATCAGCTGTTCAGTACATTTATCTACATCAAACTCGTCAAAATGTAGAGGAACAGCTGATTTTTTTTTCGCGATTTCAGGTTTGGTCCCATAGTAAAAGTTGTTCATAATGATGAGTATAATGACCCCTTAAGAGGTTACTGGTATTTTACAAATAACCCTGTATATGGAACATTTTGAAATTTCATATGTTCATATTTTTAGTCAAATGAGGTAGGTCAGGTGAGGTCAAAAAATTCTATCAGATTTATGTTTTTTTTCTCAAAAGTGGCGCTTGTGGGCAGCACTACTCGCCTTAAGTATTTTCAGGCCACACAATTTCAACCACTGATCATACCTAGTAGGTACTGTAGACCGTATGATTTGGTTGGCTTTGGCCGCCATCATCAAAATTTAAATAGCCAACATGATTAATAGCACACAAGAGGATACTAGCTGTGTCCTGTGTGTCCATCCTCTTATCAAACCTAATTCGTGCCTAGCATTAATTAATATTATTTCCTCTTACAGTATAACGAGAACTGGAACCGACTATTTCTGGTTCTAATTGCCTACCAGGATAAAATACATGAAGCTGGAACATCCTCAACTTTTGCATCTCCTGTTACTATAAGTTATAGTGTATATATAGTGTAGTGTGTATATAGTGTAGTGTGTGTATAGTTGTGTGTAGTTAGTTATAAGTTAAGGTGTGTGTGTGTGGTAAAGTTACCCTGTCAAACGGCCGAATGCTGAAACGCAACATGATATTAATTGCATGTATTTATTCGAAACTTTAATAATTCCCATTTTGTGGTCCTCAAACATAATAATTGCGCCGATTGGCCAGAGGGTGTGTGACTGGGTTCGTTTGAGTATTCTTGGTTGTTATCCCGACCAGCGCTTTTCCTCCACATTTATTGTGCGCACAGCCAAATTGTGGAACTCTGCCAGCGTCTGTTTACCCTTCCACATATAACCCGTCTGCCTTTATAGCAAGAGTGAACCGGTATCTTCTGGGCACACTCGTTCCATCGTAGACCTTATCCACTGCTTTCTATCAGGCGTGATCGATGCCTGCTCTTGATTTCATGAAGCAGACCCAGTAAAGCAGTACAAAAAAAGCCCGTCAACAGCGAGACGGACTCGCGCACCGAGGGTTCCGTACCGATTTCTGAAAAGTGTGCTATTTAGAGACATCCTTTTATTTTTCCTGTAATCTCTATGTAAGTACCTACATCAACTTCTATCACATAGAATAATTTCAGATTTTTCTCTATGCAAACTTCGGAGATAAGGGGGGTGGGGGGGACGGTGCCCCCTCTCGATATATTTTTACATTGTTCATCAAAATTCGAAAACTATGCAACCTAAAATAAGAAAAAAAAATTTTGAGAATGTGCAAATAGTGCTCTTTCATATTATTATGATACCCCACATGCCCTAGTAGCACCTCTTCGAATTTTTAAGACCCCCTTTCAGTCCCTGTTGCAAAAAAAAAATGTATATTTTTATTTCTTTCTTATTTGCAAAATACATAGTTGAGCAAACGTCATTTAAAATTATTCTAAATTTCAAGTTAATAGCATTAGTAGTTCTTCAGGTATCCAGACTGAGCTGTGACAGACAGACAAACTGAGTCGCACCCTTTTCACCATTTTGGTACGGAACCCTAAAAATCGGGGTTACCTATATTAGACATATTATTTACAGAGTTGATCAAAATGTAGACCTCGATACATACTCCATAGTCATCATTACTACCTAATTGGTTGCGGTTTGATAATTGTATTATGATAAAATACGATTCAATTACGTGGGTTGATAGTTTGTTGTAAGTTATTTTTAATCAGCGATAAAAGCCATTATGCCGTTATAAAATAGGCATTTTAGTTAAAACAATACGTTGTTCTAACATTAAAATATTATTAGCTCACAATAAGGATAAAGTATTGTAATGCTTGCTGGGGCAATTAATATTGTTTCAGACATGATTGTGCCCATTTATTAGAGGTCCGTGGTTAGGTACCTAATTAATTAATGAACAAAAATATTGTTCACAGTTTATTATTCAGAAATAAATGATAAACGTATCATTAGAAAAATTGGCCTCATTAGTCTAGTCTAGTGGTCGCAAGCGAATGAGGTCCTAGGTTCGTTTCCCAGGTCGGGCAATGTGTTATTGGGTTTTCATTTCTCATACTTGGAAACTACGCTTAGTAGCGTGATGTTATGTTATGTGTTTGTAAATCAAAGGATGAGGGCCAGTCCTTGACTCCGACCTCCAGGCAGACACCAAAAATATTTGCCGCATGACGTAAGAATCAAACAAAAATGTAATTGACTGCAGCTTAGGTAGGTATTATACGACCAAGAATTCACAATAATCTTGACGATACCGACTGACGTCATCCAGTCAGCTGATAGCGCATTTTGTCAAGATTAAGTATTACAAACCGTCTCATACCTGAGCTTGACGATAAATATGAAGGAGGAATAATAAGAATTGACTGTTAAGATTGATATATCTGGATTTATGGATGATTGTGAACCAATGATTAAACATTTTCTTGTAATGGAAGTAGCAACTAACATGATTTGGAGACAGTAGAAATTAAGTTAGGGGTATCGTGTTACCCAGTAATTGGGTTGTGGAGGTCAGATAGGTCCCTCCATGTAAAATACTGGTATTCAGCTGCATCCGGTTATACTAGAAGTCGACTTCCGATCCGAGCCGATTAGAAAAGGCTAGGCAGGTTGCAGATTGATTTTATCGTTTTCAGCGACCTCAAGAACCATGAAAATGACACCCATGACGAAAAATTTGAAAATTTTCGCAGCCATCATCTTGGATTTTCATTTTGACCCCACTATCGTTTTCAGCGACCTCAAGCACCATGAAAATGAAATCCATGATGAAAAATTTGAAAATTTCAGTTTGAATGTTGAGAAATTAAGTTTCTACGAAAGCTACTCGAAGGATGCAAGAAAATCAAAACGCATAGGTTTTAATTTTAAAATAAAATCTCTCCTTTTGAGATTGTTTATGGTTGGTCTGTCTAGAGTAGTCTAGACACCAGATGTAAAAGCCACCTGTGTATGCAGAATGCTATTACGGTGAAATACACCTATTGTGGAGACCTCAACTTATAAAGTTAAACGAAATGGCATAATACAGATAAGATCAGAAAAGTGTAGCGTAACTACTCCACGTACGTACAGTAGGTACAACCGTAGATAGCCGGCACTTTTTGAACTTTAGTCGTTTAAGGTGAGTATATCCTGTGGTATAGCTGCTAACAGCGCCACTATTGAGAAAAAAAAGTCAGGAGTTATGGAACATTTTGAAATTTCCTATGCACACATTTGCCGTTTTTGGGGTTTACTGATATACCTTCGAACCTAGGAGGTTTAGTGTTGATTTTTTTAATGCAAAAAATTCTATCCCATCTGACTAAAAATGTGTGCATAGGAAATTTCAAAATGTTCCTTAACTCCTGAATTTTTAATTTTTCAATAGTGGCTCTGCCTGTTAGCAGCTATTCTTCGCCTTAAAGTGATATCAAAAATTCTCTGAAAAATATTAAGTACCTACTAAATTAATCAATACACACATGTCATCGACCAGCAAGAATTAGCCATGATTCATATTCATGTTTTCCATTATTTTTTCCTATACATAAACATCATATAAAGCGTTTTAAAATAGGTAAACTAAACACAAATATATAGAACACTGTTTGTTCCAAGGAAAATATTAATTTTCATTGTTATTTGATTTACTTATAGTGTTTCCTGTTTGCTCAGAAATAACCTCATTGGTATATTAATTGTGTTCGTCGTAATTAAATACATAACGACGTACAAACTTACATTTGTTTATATTGTTTGTGCTTTAAAAGCTTTTACCAGAGCATTGTAGTACTATAAGTTAATTACTATTAACAAAAAATCATTAGTTTTCCCGCTTGGCTACTAGATTAAAATGTATATTTTTATAATTAATATACATTGGTATGACTTTCCTCTCAATTTCCTCTAAATGAGTTGTTATGGTATCCATGACGTAAGAAATAATAACCGAGCTCTCTTGAAAGTGAAAGTCGAATTAAATTCGCTCCAGTAGTTTTAAGTGTCGTGGCGAGTAGGTCTCGTCACAGTAACAGGTCACCTCATTCGTGTCAAAGGGCCGGACTATATTATGGACAACGGCATCGACCACACACTTATGATGATTTCACCATGGATGTAATATACAATAGTAATTCCATGGATTTCACTCTGTAAGAATTTCTGAGTTTCTGGGGTGGGTCTCACCATCTTCCTGCCCCTTATCCCATGTTACTTGGGGTCGGCGCAACACGTTCTCTTCTTCCATTCCGTGGGAATACGTATCTGTAGAATTTTAAATGTTCTACCTTGGTAGTGGGGTGGGTACGTTTTAAATTCATAGGTAAAGTATTCAGGGATAGTGAAATAGTCCGGATTTGGATGTCGTTAGGTGGCACGGCACATTGGACCTTGAAAAAAGGCGAGTAAAACGGAAGTATGAAGTAGACAAGTTCAACAGTGCATGAAATAACGATTCATCCCATCAGGACATAAAAATATCGCAAAGAGTCCTCAATTGAGCCGGTCCTCAAGACAATCATGAGCTAGAGATCGGATAATCGGATGCATATTAACCTAAAGTTAATATTTGGCTAACAAACTATGGAAGCGGCTTCTTAGCATTTTTTTTCTTAATATAAATACCGGGATTCCAGAAAATGTGGGAATGCACAACTAATCGGATACAGGGTATGGAAACGACTTCATAAATAATGTGGTTTTATTTATTTGGAAGTACCGGGAAATCGGGATCACATAAATATTCCGTTTGTTACACGTGATCCCCGCGAGAAATACAAAGCTGCTGAATTAAAATGGTTGTCCCTGGAAGGTACCGTCACTATATCGGTGGGGTTATTTTCATGGTTTTTGAGAGTTTTAAAGCCGATAGTGGCGTTAAAATGTAAATCCAAGATGGCGGCTGCGAAAATTTTCTAATTTTTCGTCATGGGTGTCGTTTTATTGGTTTTCGAGGGTGTTAAAGCCGATAGTGACACTAAAATGTAAATCCAAGATGGCGGATCCGAATGTTTTTTAATTTTTCGTCATGGGTGTCGTTTTCATGGTTTTAGAGAGTTTTAAAGCCGATAGTGCCGTTAAAATGTAAATCCAAGATGGCGTCTGCAAAAATTTTCTAATTTTTCGTCATGGCTGTCGTTTTATTGGTTTTCGAGGGTGTTAAAGCCGATAGTGACACTAAAATGTAAATCCAAGATGGCGGATGCAAATATTTTTTAATTTTTCGTCATGGGTGTCGTTTTCATGGTTTTTGAGAGTTTTAAAGCCGTTAATGGCGTTAAAATGTAAATCCAAGATGGCGGCTACGAAAATTTTCTAACTTATCGTCATGGGTGTCGTTTTATAGGTTTTCAAGGGTGTTAAAGCCGATAGTGACACTAAAATGTAAATCCAAGATGGCGGATGCAATTTTTTTTTAATTTTTCGTCATGGGTGTCGTTTTTATGGTTTTCGGGGGTGTTAAAGCTGATAGAGACATAAAAATGTAAATCCAAGATGGCGACTGAAAAAAATTTCAAACTTTTTGTCATGGGTGCCGTTTTCATGGTTTCCGAGGGTTTAAAGCTGATAGTGGCGTTAAAATGTAAATTCAAGATGGCGGCTGCGAAAATTAAAAAAAAAATTGTGATGGGTATCGTTTTCATGGTTTTGGGGGGTATTAAAACTGATAGTGACATTAAAATGTAAATCCAAGATGGCGGCTGCGAACATTTTTAAATTTTTCGTCATGGGTGTCGATTTCATGGTTTTCGAGGGTTGTAAAACCGATAGTAGCGTTAAAATGTTAATCCAAGATGGCGGCTGCAAAATTTTGTAACTTTTCGTCATGGGTGTCATTTTCATGGTTTTCGAGAGTTTTAAAGCCAATAGTGGCATTAAAATGTAAATTCAAGATGGCGGCTGCGAAGGTTTATTTTTTTTTTTTGTCATGGGTATCGTTTTCATGGTTTTGGAGTGTGCTAAAGCCCATAGTGGAGTGAAAATGCGTGACGCTTGGCAGATGCTTAGTTAACTAACGCGCGTATCGCGTCTTAACCTGAAAATACGTGTGATAGTAATTAAAAAACCATCAACAGTTTTAAAGAAGGCGCTATTTTGCATTAACATTTTAATGTTACTATCGGCTTTAAAAACCTTGAAAACCATGAAAACGACACTCATGACAAAAAATTCAAAAATGTTCACAGCCGCCATCTTGGATTTACATTTTAGTGGCACTATCGGCATTAACACCCCCGAAAACCATGAAACCGACACCCCTGACGAAAAATATAAAAATATTTGCATCCGCCATCTTGGATTTACATTTTAGTGTCACTATCGGCTTTAACACCCTTGAAAACCAATAAAACGATACCCATGACGAAAATTAGAAAATGTTCGCAGTCGTTATCTTGGATTTACATTTTAATGTCACTATCAGCTTTAACACCCTCGAAAACCAATAAAACGACACCCATGACGAAAAATTTAAAAATGTTCGCAGCCACCATCTTGGATTTACATTTTAATGTCACTATCAGCTTTAACACCCTCGAAAACAAATAAAACGACACCCATGACGAAATATTAGAAAATGTTCGTAGCCGCCATCTTGGATTCACATTTTAATGTCACTGTCAGCTTGAATACCCCCGAAAACCATAAAAACGACACCCATGACAAAAAATTAAATAATATTCGCATCCGCCATCTTGGATTTACATTTTAGTGTCACTATCGGCTTTAACACACTCGAAAACATATAAAACGACACCCATGACGAAAAATTAGAAAATTTTCGCAGCCGCCATCTTGGATTTACATTTTAATGTCACTATCAGCTTTAACACCCTCGAAAACCAATAAAACGACACCCATGACGAAAAATTTTAAAATTTTCGCAGCCGCCATCTTGGATTTACATTTTAATGTCACTATCAGCTTTAACACCCTCGAAAACCAATAAAACGACACCCATGACGAGAAATTTTAAAATTTTCGCAGCCGCCATCTTGGATTTACTTTTTAATGTCACTATCAGCTTTAACACCCTCGAAAACCAATAAAACGACACCCATGACGAAAAATTTAAAAATGTTCGCAGCCACCATCTTGGATTTACATTTTAATGTCAGTATCAGCTTTAACACCCTCGAAAACAAATAAAACGACACCCATGACGAAATATTAGAAAATGTTCGTAGCCGCCGTCTTGGATTTACATTTTAATGTCACTATCAGCTTTAACACCCTCGAAAACCAATAAAACGACACCCATGACGAAAAATTTAAAAATGTTCGCAGCCACCATCTTGGATTTACATTTTAATGTCACTGTCAGCTTTATTACCCCCGAAAACCATGAAAACGACACCCATGACGAAAAATTAAATAATATTCGCATCCGCCATCTTGGATTTACATTTTAGTGTCACTATCAGCTTTAACACCCTCGAAAACAAATAAAACGACACCTATGACGAAATATTAGAAAATGTTCGTAGCCGCCGTCTTGGATTTACATTTTAATGTCACTATCAGCTTTAACACCCTCGAAAACCAATAAAACGACACCCATGACGAAAAATTTAAAAATGTTCGCAGCCACCATCTTGGATTTACATTTTAATGTCACTATCAGCTTTGACACCCTCGAAAACCAATAAAACGACACCCATGACGAAATATTAGAAAATGTTCGTAGCCGCCGTCATGGATTCACATTTTAATGTCACTGTCAGCTTTAATACCCCCGAAAACCATGAAAACGACACCCATGACGAAAAATTAAATAATATTCGCATCCGCCATCTTGGATTTACATTTTAGTGTCACTATCGGCTTTAACACCCTCGAAAACCAATAAAACGACACCCATGACGAAAAATTAGAAAATTTTCGCAGCCGCCATCTTGGATTTACATTTTAATGTCACTATCAGCTTTAATACCCCCGAAAACCATGAAAACGACACCCATGACGATAAATAAAAAAATATTTGCATCCGCCATCTTGAATTTACATTTTCAGTAGCTATGGGACCAACTCTGGAATCACAAAAAAAATTACGATGTTTGATACAAAAGTTCAATACCTACTCGACCAAAATGTATGAAACAGCTGACTTATATTTCGTGATTTATCTATATATTTGATCCCATAGTGAAAGTTGCTCATGAGTAGAATACCCTATGACAATTTAGTAATAAAAAAGTTACCCTTTCAAAAAATACTTAATTTATCAATTCCGGAATCGCGACTTTTTGACGATCGATACAAAAGTGCATTCCATACTAGCCTAAACCTTAACGTAAGTAAATATACATTCGATTCTATAATCAGAACTATAAATTTGTGAATCCCGGAATCCCGGGATTTTTTTGATACAAAAGTGCAATCCATATTAGCCAACACCTGAACGCAAGTACTTAACTAAAACATTCGATTCCAAAATCAGAACTTAAAAATTTTCGTTCCGGAATCCCGGGTTTTTTTTTTTTAAAGTGCAATCCATATTAACTGACATCTGAACTTAAGTAAGTTATACATTCGATTCTATAATCAGAAGTCAAAATTGGCCGATACCGGAATTCTGGGATTTTTCAATCCAAAAGCCCACTCCATACTTAGCCAACACCTCAACTTTAGGTTAATATGCATCCGATTATCCGATCTATTCATGACATTAACGACATAAACGGTTTTTAAACAATATGCAATATAATAATGACGTCATGATACAAATAGATGATCGAGACGAATCGTCACCAAACCGTCACCTGGATTCGATTACATCGCTTCTATTATGATTCATGCAGTGAAACGCTTGTGAGAAATCTGTGAGTCATCAGAGGGCCACATCAAGGTTCATTCAAATCGTATACGACACCTGATTTTAAAGTACACTTTGATTTAAATCTTAACATGGAATGGAGGTTGTATCTTGTTTTCATTATAGGTTACATACGTATATAGTCATTTTCCTTGGTGAAGTCATCAGAGCAATAGCAGACTCATTAAACATTAAAGGCAAAATAAACATTTAAATAAAGCTAATCTAGGCCCTTCCAGTTCCATGGTTGTTGTCATTCACGAGAACTCAATCGAAGTAATCGATGATGATTTAATGGATATTAAATTGAGTATACACAGGTCAAGTGTGGCCCAGCGACTGCGGAGTAAGGACATCCTAATATGTAGTTCCGTTTATTGGAAAAAGCAATACGTCTCGAATCCTTGCTCGGTAAAGTAATAAATAAGACAGTGAGACATACCAAGGTGACTCCGAAAATGTTCCGGATTGCCAATTTGAGTATCGCTAAAAAGGCAGCGATCGAAATATATCAATAATGGCGACGTACCGGTACAATATTATAGGTACGTTTTGTTGTTACTAATTCAACGAAATTAATAGATAATAATATGCTTTATGCCTTGATTAGAATCTAATATTGTTAAACTGCTATATCTTTACTACCTGTTTTTATATCTCGAAGGTTCCCAACTATCTGAAAATGCCGTCAAAAATCGATTAGTCAAACTTGTATTCTAAAATAAATGCTTGAATCTGCAATAACACGAGCTACATCAAAACAGCAAATTTATACGATTCAGGAGAGACGAAGGGTGCAGTCGGATGAGTCATGCAGCCCCATAGCTCACCCCATGCGACAGTGCACAGGGGCACAGGGGCGAGCCGCGGGGGCGGGAGTAAAATCAATACACTCAGACGACTGCACAATATTATTCTATACCTACGTATATTAGGAGTTTAGGAAACATTTAACAAGGGTGTCTCGAAGCTCTATAATTATAATTGATGTAAGTATAATATTTATATCTGCAGTGGCGGGGTTGAATATTTTATTTTTACGCATTGTAATTTGTAACATAATATCCAACACTATTACTTTGAATCAATGTTTACCATTAACGTACCTAATTAATTTTACGTTTCAGTCCTCCACGTGTATTCGATGTGTCATATCTTCGTCGATCTGGTTTAGCTCCCAAATTATACCGCCTACGCTTCTACTCAACAACAAATAGTTTGTTTTTGTCGCGTCGCGAATGGCTGATCGTTTCTAATGAACAGCAAATCCTACACGAGTACCTAGTCGTCCGCTGGCCGGTCTGGTCCAGTCAACTTCGGACGCACATAAAGATTTTTTGCACCACGTCGTCCGTGCAGCCACTGTAACGTCCTACCTACTAGAATAAGATATCTCTCATCTTTTATGTCAGTTAGTAATGCTTTCTGCTCTTTTCATAATTATAATGAGAATATTTACAACGGTTGAGTATTAAACTAATTAAATATTTGTAGGTTAATGTTAGGCGTTTGTGGCAATTAGCGCAAAACAGCTGAATCATAGAGAAAGTACGGACTACGGATAGACTGGAGAGAAATTTCAGTATTTTAAAGAAGCGTATTGGTGACCCTGAGCGAGTGTGTTGTACACTAGGAGGTGGCAAGTACGTGAGTGTTTACGTGTACAGTCACACTGCTTCAGATAGCGTGTAGTGCTATATATCGTTATCAAAGCATATCGTTTATCACCAGATTGTGGATAGAACCGAGTGCGTTACCATATATGGTGACAAAAATTGAGGCAGCATCAGACAGCTCGTGATTGGCGGAAAATAAATTGTTGCCGATAGTACGTGAACTCTGATAAGGCGCGTTTTATATAGTTTATCCTCAAGAGCCGGTTCTCATTTAGTAAAGTGTGCTTGACCGAAGCAGCACGAGTCGTACCTAGTCATTAACTTATTATTTAACAGTAAGTTTTGTTTGATTTTATTAAATTAAATTGTGCATTTAAATAATAAATATCTGGGAAGTTTTTAAACTGAAAATATAACAGCGTTTAAAGCCAGTGTTTAATATTATATTAACACCTGTGGAAACTACACGTTACATAACATTTTTACGTAATATAAGTGAAGTGTTTTTTGGATATAGTGAATTTTAACAACCTCTGTGGCAAGTTGTCTACTGACTTTGTGGGCTTCTGGGTTCGAACCCTAGACCGGGCAGTGTGCTTTTGGGGTTGTTCCACCCTTATTTTTACCGATGCCCGTTAGTTTGTTAGGATTTTTATTCAGAATTATTCTTAATGATTTCTCAAGTGTATACTTAACCTATTTTAAAAATTTAAACAAGCGTACCTTTCCAAAATCATTATCATTATTTTAGAGATAGGTGTATCAAATAATCTTTTTATCAGTATAAGTTAGCACAAGGCGTGACTGTTGCGTTAATATGAATTTACTACATAACGGTTGGCTTTTGCTAAAAAAAATGATCCTGTCCCTCACAATCAAGGACTATCTTTCAGGAATTTCACAATACATTCTTATTTTTCCAGACTAATTCACAATGTGCGACGAGGAAGTTGCTGCGTTGGTGGTAGACAATGGCTCCGGTATGTGCAAGGCCGGGTTCGCCGGTGACGACGCACCCCGCGCCGTGTTCCCCTCTATCGTGGGCAGGCCGCGCCACCAGGGCGTCATGGTCGGCATGGGACAGAAGGACTCGTACGTAGGCGACGAGGCCCAGAGCAAGAGAGGTATCCTCACGCTCAAGTACCCCATCGAGCACGGCATCGTCACCAACTGGGACGATATGGAGAAGATCTGGCACCACACCTTCTACAACGAGCTGCGTGTGGCGCCCGAGGAGCACCCCGTGCTGCTCACAGAGGCTCCCCTCAACCCCAAGGCCAACAGGTAGGTCCCGTGCCCAGCGCGCCTCGTCCGCACTTACAGCCGCTTGCAGCAAGCACTGCGAGCCATGCTCTGCACTCTGAGCCGCGCCTAACCATGTCCTTTCTTTTGCAGAGAGAAGATGACACAGATCATGTTCGAGACCTTCAACACACCCGCCATGTACGTCGCCATCCAGGCCGTGCTCTCGCTGTACGCGTCCGGTCGTACCACCGGTATCGTGCTGGACTCCGGCGACGGTGTCTCGCACACGGTGCCCATCTACGAGGGCTACGCGCTACCCCACGCCATCCTGCGTCTGGACTTGGCCGGCCGCGACCTCACAGATTACCTGATGAAGATCCTCACCGAGCGCGGCTACTCGTTCACCACCACGGCCGAGCGTGAAATCGTGCGCGACATCAAGGAGAAGCTCTGCTACGTCGCCCTCGACTTCGAGCAGGAGATGGCCACCGCCGCCTCCAGCAGCTCCCTGGAGAAGTCCTACGAACTTCCCGACGGACAAGTCATCACCATCGGTAACGAACGATTCCGTTGCCCTGAGGCTCTCTTCCAGCCCTCATTCCTGGGTATGGAAGCCAACGGCATCCACGAGACTACTTACAACTCGATCATGAAGTGTGACGTTGACATCCGTAAGGACCTGTACGCCAACACAGTTCTGTCCGGAGGTACCACCATGTACCCTGGCATCGCCGACCGTATGCAGAAGGAGATCACAGCCCTGGCCCCGTCCACAATGAAGATCAAGATCATCGCGCCCCCAGAGAGGAAGTACTCCGTATGGATCGGAGGATCCATCCTCGCTTCCCTCTCGACCTTCCAGCAGATGTGGATCTCCAAACAGGAGTACGATGAGTCTGGCCCCTCCATCGTCCACAGGAAGTGCTTCTAAGCGGCAAGTAAGACTATTCCTAATTTATGATGCCCTACACCAGGCCCCTGAATGGGCGGCTCAAATTACGCTTGTGATCTTTTATTTAAGTTCAGTATTTAAAAATAGGCTGTAAGAGGTATCGTAATATGCATATTACGTAATAATGAATGCGGAACATTGTCGATTCCGTATTTTTGACAAAGATTTTTATTTATTTATAATTAATAAATCGTTACTAACCTGAACATTTTTAATAAAAGATAATTTATATACCGGTATAAATATGCATTTTTCTTGCTTTCTATCCTTTCATCTCATTACCTACGTATTTAGCTTCATAAGTGAAAGACGGGGTACCGTTTATGACAGTCATAATGACACAAATCTGCAATTCTCGCATTTCTCGCAGACCGTCTACAACTTTACTGGAGTTTCTAACTGCACTGCAACTGCTAGTCATTGACCGTTCCATTTTACATATTTTAGTTTATACATGCGGTAACGGAACTCAACGTCCGCAGTTTATCATCATGGGCTGGCATCATTATATAATATTTCATTATGTTACTAATCATAAATGGTATCGAATTTGGACTAAGTATATTTGGAGTATCGTAATGAAACAGCACGATAAGGTGGTTATCGTGACAAATTCCTGCATACAAATTAATGCCAGGGTTTATAGTGATAAGCACATTCATTACAATCGATTCAAAGAGACGTTAATCAGGTTGACGTGAGTAGATATAATACAATCAGTCCTTAGTAACTACCTAATAGATGTACAGTCTACCTAATTGGAGTAATTAGCAATTCTAGCGAACAAAGCAATATTCGTGCTGCATTTAATAACACTAATGGAATATTGTAGGAACATGGGCAAGGCTGCGATAATTCTATTGGAACAGGGAAAACCGCACCTACATTAGCTCTTCGGGCTGCGGACAGGATATTAAACCCTGAATCTACGCAGCTAGGGTATTTTTAGCACTATGGTAGGTAATGGAATTCCCATAAGTAAGTAAATTAAATGACCAGGCAGACTGTTGTACCTATATTGTTAGTTTTACATTATAAACAGTCGTTGGCTCCTGCCATTAAATGTCAAGGTATTTGATACTCCACTTACAATTTGATAGGCAAATTCAAGGTTTAGATAAGCCCATCGTTATCACAATTTTATTATTGAGTATTTTCTTTATCTACATGGTTACTTAATATCTTTATTTCATAACAACTTAATAATCCCCTTCTAATGTTCAACTTGGCGTTTGATTACACCCACAATTTCTAACACATGATTACTATGTGTTACGATTACGATAAAAATACTCGTAATATTAATGTTATGTAGGTATAGTTTCCCCTATCGATTTCTCCAAACAGGTGATATATCGATGAATTAATTTCCATACCAATTATGTTTTTAATCATTTTTTGGATTAGTTTTCTATTCTGGTTACGTGATTATCTCAAATATTTTTGAATCAGTTAATGATTCTGGTTGAAACAGCTTTTAAAGCCGTCATTGAAGTTCGGTTTTTGTTATGGTTTTCGATGTTTACAAAATAGAGAGTGATGCGTCACACTCACATCACATCCCTACGTGGGAAAGCGTGTAGTTTATAATAGCTGACCTAGAGCAATGTGTAGTCGAAATCCTAAAATACATGGTTATAATTAGATGGACACACCCACCACGCGTTCGTTTCGTCTGATGCGCGATGACGTCACGGGCGCGCTCGCCGGTGCAACTGTTTGAACTTCGAAAGCTTTCTGTTCTGGCGCGTCACTTCAACTTGGCCCTTGACAGCATGCGCTTGTTTCCCTTGCCAATAAAGAGTAGGTAATGGAGATGAATGATGGTAGCAGGTAGACTACCTACCTGTTTGATGTTGTCGGCGTCAATATTGATCGAGTCGGGTACAACTCACTGGTCACGTCTTATGTTTTGTTTGAAATATTAGACGTGTACCTACCTAGGGTATGTGTGCTTCAATCATTCAAAGACAGAGTGAGCACAATAATGGTATTACTTGTACAGTGTATAAAATATCGAGTCCAGGACATTCCTTGTATCATTCAGACTCAAAAACGACTTAGAATCAGTTTTCGGAAAGCCAAAAAAATTACATAAGTAACTGTTAGATACCGCTATCAAATAAACGCAGTTTTGTATGTAACGGTTGTCTAAAATTCTTTTGAACAAATATTATACAGAAGAAATAGGATCCATGCGGGTACACAAATGCAAATACATAGACTTATAAAAAAAGATGGACTCCGCGCCACGCATATCGAAAGTGAAGCACCGTAAAGATCTGTGTGTGCATGATTTGAGTACCTGCAAAGACGCCGTCGTCGCTCGTGTCACGTAATGGCGGCCGGTCGGCATACTATGACGTAAATGTGTGCGCGAGGCGTGTTTGTACAATCGGTCCGGCATACCTACTGTGCTTCACTTTCGATATGCGTGGCGCGGAGTCCATCTTTTTTTATAAGTCTATGTGCAAATAACAGTTTTTTAAAACATAATCTATGAAAGCCACAGAAATAGCCCTGCCCAGTCCGCAGGGAGTAAGGGATGAGGGACCGACTGAACGCAGATGGCAATGTGAGCGTGTGGGGGCGAATTATTGTATTGGGGTGGACATAATGTCATTAAGTACAAAGAAACGGTAGTCTGTGCCTAAAGTATTACAGGTATTAAATGTTAGCTAAGTATCCAGCAATGATACGACACCACACCACAGCAAAGCAGAAATCGATTTTCTATCTTTGCCGAGCGACTTCTTCTGTGGGTAGCGGGCGGCTACGATTCGATCCCCACGACCGACGCGATGTTTAGGGTAACGAGGGTCAGATAGCAGCATTGACTTATATATTTACTTTTTATATCAATGGATAGCAGACTTATTTTTTCTAGGCTGCCTGTAAAACTAATTCCCAGAGTATGTAGTACTAAGCTAAAATATTTTTTCTGTAAACTGTAGGCTATTTGTAAAACTAATTCCCAGATATGCCAGAACTATGAATAAACTTGTTGGTATTTTTACAGATAACATACCGACCGACTACCTACCGACTACTGCTACAGGTACACTAGTGAAACATAGCTTTAATTTTTTGGTGTACCACAGGGCAGAATTTTGGGACCTACACACGTTCTGATATAAACAAATTATTATCTCATGAGAAAATAACCAAGTTTGGGTCAATGTTTGGGATAGGTATTCTATCAAGAAAGTCATGAGGTAAGCCTATTCCAACCACGCAGGTATCCCATATCCCATCTACTATACATTCCTACATAAATATGGAGGACGTTGTCAGGTTTCGCGTCAAATATTCACCGCATGAAATCTGCCGAAGTGCCGACTGCCGACACCCCTCACACACATGCTCACAGCCCACCCCAATGCAGGCGAGGGTCAAGGGCGAGTGCGGGCGGACGATCGATCCTTTCGCCCCTCCCGCGCCCCGCGCATACCCCGCCTACGTCCACTCGACTAGACTGGAAGATACGCGGCTCCAAACCAACTTACTAAATATGTACCTAGAGTACGTCCTTCCGTTCCTTATTTTTTCTCGCATTAGGTTCGCAGCAATGACGTATATAATCATTGGTTCGCAGCTTTGTCTTTGGTTTCAGACGATTTTGGCACATCACTAACATCTTGAGATATAGAATTTGTGTAGAAATTAGCTGCATTTATTTATGTGGGCTTCCAATACATAATATTCCACTTCGTTAATGAGATTAGATTTTTTGCTTAGTTTAGTTTATTATACTTATTTTGGTAATTATATCATTATTCACCGACGCACGGCTAAGGAGTAAGGACCTAATGTTATTTTGAGGACGAAGGACCCCAGTTCAACGGTTCACTTTTATTTATGTAACCTAAAAACGATCTATCAACTCGGTAGGTATTTCAAAATGTAAACCCAGCTCTTGGCTCTTTCTCAAACAAACTCATAAATCACCCAAAAATCAGCCTCTATATTTATCCATTCAGAATAGCAAATATCCATCTCTTTACCTTTCACTGACAGGTTGATAAAAAATGCCCACAAAAGGGCAGCCTGCCCCAGTCCGCGTCTGCCCTTCATCACAGACGTCCTTTTATGTTGCGGTCATATTAATGAACCTATTCAAATGAAAATATATCTTGTGTGATTGTTATAAGACTTGTTTTAGCTATTTAGGTTTCCGTTGTTCATATATGGCTGGACTTCTAAATGTGGAAGTAGGCCAGTTTGCATCAGATCTCAGTCCAGTGACGCGATCATACGTGAAATGTGATCATGGACAATTAAGTTCTGTCCTACTTACAGATGAATTGCAACTGTTACTAATAGGAGTTGAGAATTAGCTAGGTATACCGTATACACCACATACCCAGATGCAGTTTGATCGAACTAAACATAACATGACGCTTTGTTTTCCCGAAGGGTTAGGCAGAGGTGTGCCTATGTACAGCAACATTTCGCCTGTAATAGGGGCGAGCCTATTGCTATCAGCGAGCACAAATCCAGACTCCAGGCTGCTACTGAGAAATTCCTACTGTAAAAACCCAATAACACTTTGTCCGACCTGGGAATCGAAATCAGGACCTCATGCTCCGCGTGTTTGCGACCACTAGACAAACGAAGTTGAATTTGTAGAATTGATAATGGACTGTAAATTAGCCTGTGCTGAGTGCACTTTAGTTTGCAAAGAAAATACCTATCACACTATACTGGGTGTAATTTTAATCACCGTTATCCTCTTAAGGGGTCATTGTACTCATCATTAGAAACAACTTTTACTATGGGACCAAACCTGAAATCGCGAAAAAAAAATCAGCTGTTCAGTACCTACATTTTGACGAATTATGCGAACATAAATGTACTGAACAGCTGATTTTTTTTTCGCGATTTCAGGTTTGGTCCCATAGTAAAAGTTTTTCATAATGATGAGTACAATGACCCCTTCAGAGGATAACGGTGATTAAAATTACACCCTGTATATTTACTTGACTACACACTGACTACACTGACTGTCATGTTTCGGATTTCTATAAATTATCACACGTCTTGTAAAAACGTCGAATATGCGGAAGACCATTTTGTTATTTTTTAAAAACATCTAGAGTAAATTATACATAAATCGTCGTATACATTTTTGCAAGCTTCACAGAAAGTTGACGACATGCATAACTTCAATTGGTATTCAGCTCAACCTGCTACAAATTACATAATATAGTTTTATAACTTGTAAATAAGTTGCCAAGGCAGTCGATAATCGTTAAAATATGTAACACTACCAAAATTACAATTCGGAATAGGTAGGCACTTTCATGTCCGTGATCGGCATTTTATTTCAATATGACGACTGAACAGAGAAAGACATTCGGTACCCTTTCTGTACATCAATCACATTTTATTCTGCAAAAGTACCTAATATATTTAGGAGTGTTACCGAATCAACGAACTTTCCAATCAAATGCAAATCATCTCACCGGTAAATATTTTTGATATCTTAGTTTCTCTTAAACTGTTAAATTATTGGTTCCATTGGGCTCGATGTTAGGTCCTTTATTATTAAACAAGTGTTTGGTAGTACAATCTTTTTTTAGTACGTAGGTATGTAGGTAATTTATATACCTACTTTTACGATAAAGTCAACGTAAAAGTAAACCAGAATTAATTCATAGTTACCGACTTAGGTACCTGCCCTATTTAGTCGAAAATCTAAAAAAATAAGGGTAAGTAGTTTTTTTTTTTTCATTTAACCCCTCAAGTGTCGAATGCACCCCATGTGTGCATAAGAAAAACCCTTTTTTGTTCGGTACATAAGCTTATATCACATATATATAAATGTAAAAAAACATCATCCGATGGAAAACCAATCAAATCATTAGTTGTGAACTTATGGAGTTCGCAGCTAACCTCCCCTCCCCCCCCCCCCGCATGTCAAATGCACCCCAAGTGTGCAAAAGGACAAAACTTTACATAATAGGTATATAAGCTTAGATCACGTATATATAAACATGAAAAAACATCATCCGATGGAAAACATACCATTATCAGTAGTTGTGAACCTATGGGGTTCGCAACTAACCCCCAACCCGCCCCACTCGCGGGGGTTTTGGGTCTAAAATCAGCCAAACTCAGACACTTGAGGGGTTAAATACATCTATTCATATCAGTCAAAGCAATAATTTTGGACCTACGTACTTATGTTTTTCAATAAAAAAAGGCTGGGAGAATTTCAAAGTAATTCGCATGACTTATTGCAAGGTTATGAATTAAAAGATGATTGCACGGTAAACTTAGCAGTTCTCAATCCAAGAGATTTTGTTATAATATTTATAAGGTCAAATGTTAAAAGAAAAGTTGGCAAGGAATTTACCAAAGTAAATAACGATACTTACATACATGAAGTAAGTGATAAAATAAAATTAGAAATTATTGTGAAAGTCAATACATTTCCAATATTATTCTGATGTTGGCGACAAGCGACAACGCATAGGCAGGCAAACTATCGCATTAACCTGTAGATAGTACATACTAGATAGATACCATTTGTACAAAGTTATGGACATACATGCTGCTGCTGCTGCATGCCTTAATGCTTTTTAGAAGCATGCTTCCTCAAAAAAATACTCGAAATACGTATGCTCATTACTGTCATTACTAGCAATGTTGTGATGTGACACACGTATGTTACCTACTAAGTAGCAATTGCTCAATAAAAACATGCTTTCGTGCTACTAATGAACATGTCTGTCAATAACTTTAAAGATAATTTATGTGTAGGTACACCTGCAAGGCTGCAACACCAAGAAGTGATGCAGGTCCCTGTTGTTATAGCCCTCGGAAACCTCGAACATTCGTTGTATGGCGTTGGCATGTTTCAGAAAATCCTATAATTAATGTCAGTGATACTAGTGACCCTAATGAGTTTCCAATTAAAACAGTTCAGTATATCAATTCTACGAAGTTACACAGGTAAAACAAATAACAAGTGCCGCCAAGGTTCCTAAAACAGCACACACATGTAAATGATTCACACCATCCAAGAATACTACAAATTACGTATTCCAATACCGAAACATTTTACAATACAATGGCTTAACGCGTTTATATTCTACGCGACGCACAAGCAAGAGTTTCCTTAGTTGAGTCATTTCTTGTGAAGTTGTGATCCTCTGGAAGTTGTGCCTTTCTTATGTTTATAGGTATTGTTTTAATTTTATACTCATCGTGTTGGCTACAAAAAGCTTCACTCAGTTCTATGATTTCCTTGATTTCATCATTATGTTAGTATATTTTATTATGTTGGATTCATGACGCTCAACTTTCGAAACAGAATTATTCATACATCAAAATGGATGAAAAATTAAATAACACTTAAAAATCAATGTACTTCAGTAGACTGGTGATAAGGTTGACTAATAAATAGTGATTAAAAACTTGTTAATATATAAAAACAGACTCATCTGATATCCGGCGTGTGTGTGAGTCACCGACAGTTAAGTTAATAAGATAAATAAACACTGTTTACATGATGTGTCACGCACGTCCATACAATCACACAAAACTTGTTTAATCAAATGTTTAAATACTATTAAAGAATTCTGAAAATGTAAGCCATTGAATTGTACAAATTAACATTACCTAGGTATTTATACCGGAAGAAATCAAATCTCTACTCAGGATTCAGCTCATAATACAACACCAACAAGACTTCGTTGCCAACAAGTGAAAATAATTTATTACTTAACAGAAAACCTTAAATTTAGCCCTTCATTATGGTTAAACAACCCCAACCGACCGACCACAATATAACTAGTACTAGGAAAAGGACTGCATGGAAAGGCGTTGGCACGATGATAATGGAATGGTTGAACAAATGAATATTGTAAATTAGATTAGACTAATTTGTAATTTTGAATTACTTTAATTTAACGACGAACACTGAAAAGCTTTTGAAAGTACGATAACCCGCTAAAATAATCAGAGCATGTTGGAATTTTGTATGAATTTGAGAATCATCATGAACACTTGGCTGAAAACGTTGAACTTAATTTTAGTTTTGATGATACTGATACTTTCGCATCGAAAGAAATATTGACGTTTATCGGTCGAAGTGTATACGAGAAATTAATGAGCGAGCAGAAAATGCACAGCAGAACATCTGTTCGATGACTAGGCGGAACAACGGAACCAACCCAGCGAAAAACCAAATCTTCAGTAGGTACAAGATCACTACATTGGAATGTCAGCAGTTCAGCACCTAACTTATAAAATCCTTTCACCATAAGTAATCAGATGAATTGGCAAAACCAGTTCGTAGAATCTGAAGGATATGACTCAAGCCAAAGATCACTTTTTTTGAGAGAAGGTCCTTTCAAATCTCGGTCTAGGCCAACCTGGCAGCGACCTGGTTAAAAGATGCCCATCCATTGATACAATGTCACCCGTTTCTCCACAATCCCATTGCTTACTATAGGGTGCTCGGCAGGCTCTTTATCACTTCCATATCCTAAGGGCACGTCTTCCCTACCACTATCGCGCCCCCCTTAAGTCTTATGGTCTGTTGCGCCATGTAACTTGAGGCAACAGGGGCTAGTGTAATCTTTGGGTTCATTCGAGTAATCGAGTCTGGTCAGACCACGCTGGGTTCGGTGCATTTCATTAATTATCATTCATATGAATACTTTCTCCTAGAAATAAGACTAGGGCTCAGCCAAGTATTAAATGAAAGTATCGACGTCCTCCAAAGTTGTCAACAGTATGGTTTTATCTGATGTCGATGTCGAAATTTTGTCAGATTGCCTTTTTTATTTGGTTCAGCTGCTTGGACACAGTTCTCATTTTCTATGGCTTGTCTTTCCACGAATGAAGTAGGCAGTATACCACGAGCAGTTTGTTTTGGAAACATTAGCTAGCTATTGTTTATACCTAAACTTTTACGGGAACGATGTCACCATCAAGTAGTGGGCATAGTGCAGGTTGCAGGTTGCTAAATGCACTTCAGAAATGTGCTACTATTAGTCATCGCTCATAACTTACAAGGAACTGAATTAGTGGACTTCGTCGAGTCAACTGTGGTATATTATTGACTCATCGTCGTAGTACGCACGCATGCGGCGACCATGAGTCACAACGACAAACAGCATTGCCTTGCCTGACCAGCGAAGCCCGGAGCGCAGTTCAATCAACGTTGTCTAAACAACTGGCGTGTAATACCAGAGGTGAGGTGAGACATCGTGAACTCCAACATAACCATTACCGTACCATTTCTATGAAACTTTCATCGAATCTTTACAATTTAAAAATAATCAGAAAGTGTTCGCTACTGTGTTCTCACGTTTTTTGCTCGGATCCGTATTGCAGTAACAGTGCAACTGATGTTTCTTTTTAGACTTGACTGGGTAATTAGTGCACTGCTGATAATATTGAGATCACAATTATGTGTAGACATGTATTTGTACAAGCGTAGGTGAATGCTGCCTCTACCAATGTATTATGTAAAATGCAATGATGTTATAATTAGTAGGTATTATAATACCTCATTGGTAAAATGTCTCAACTTCTCAAGTGACGCTCATATCCTTTTACAAGGGTTTTACCAGTTTCACTAATCCATCGGAAATGCGTTCTCAATGGCCCTTTGTGTTGAGTCAAGCAACGATATAATAATAAATACAGTGCGTTTCAACTAAGAATAGGAATGACCTTGCGCCATATTGTGAAGATTTAGCAAAATAGCATCTCGTTTACACATTTGCAAAGTCAATGACATATTTTAACAAAAACAAATTCCAAAAACAGAACTAAAATTTATAAGAATAACAATACAAAACTTTGCAAGCCTTAGATTTCTAGCTTCAGTTGACAGTTAGAGGTCATTGACTTTCCTATTCTTAGTTGAAACGCATTGTACCTGGTGAAACGACACGCCTTGTCGTTGGTGCGTCACAGCACAGTTATTGTGCAGACAGTAGTGACTCCAGTGAATGACTCACTGTCGTGATATTCGTGTCTCCATGCGTTCCTCGTCCTTCCACGCGTTAAGGCGAGTACGTATAGAGAAAAAAATTAACAAGTCAGGAGATATGGGACATTTTGTTACCTGTGCACAACTGCACATCACTAAACCTCCTACTCCTAGGTCCGAAGTTATAGCAGTTAACGCTAAAATGACTGTTTTGGCAACTTTGACTAAAAATGTGTGCATAGGTTTCAAAGTATTCCATAAACAGAAATCTAAATAATAGCCTGCATATTATTTAGATTTCTGTGATTCCTTAACTCCTGACTTAATTACTTATTATATTTTTTTCTCAATGGTTGTGCTGTTAGTGGCTATACTCGCCTTAACATTTTATTATTGATAAAATAATGCATCTTTGCTAACTGTCTAGCCGATCTCTTTGTCTCGTACGAGTAGGTACATGGTTAGTGTAATTTATATTTCGAACTAGGAATGTATATTCTCGTCTGGAATTCTAGATCTGTCCTATTCAGCTTTAGCAGATGTAACTTTATTTTGGCCATACTAGTTACACAAAGAAAGACTCAAGTTGCTGGGTGTTTCTTTTTGACTCGTATTTTTACAATTTGCGGTAAACTATAGAAGAATACGAACGTAAAGCAATATTGCTCATCCCCCCCCATAGCAAATAGCGTGATCATTTATAGCCTATTGACTGACTTATAGGTAATATCTACGCTTTGAACAGAATCTATCCAGTAAGTAGTATTTGCGTCATGCTGGAACATAGATTCAGACAAACAAACAAAAATTCTAAAAATTATAAATTTTCGGCACGAGACGCGAATCGCACGCGACACGACACAAAGGCACCATGCAATGAGGTATTATCATCATTGGCACCATGTGTCGCGCGACGAGCGTTGTCTTTCTGTCGGTGCATAGGAACAAAACGTATGTAGTATAATATCCCAGATTTATGATTTTTAGGGTTCCGTACCAAAATGGTAAAAAAGGAACCCTTATGGTGTGACTCAGTCTGTCTGTCTGTCACAGCTGGATATCTCAAGAACTACTGATGCTATCAACTTGAGATTTGGAACAGTTTTAGATGACGTTTACCAACTATTTTGCAAATAAGAAAGAAATAAAAATATTTATATTTATTTTTGCAACAGGTACTGAAAGGGGGTCTTAAAAATTGAAAGTGGGGCTACTAGGGCATGTGGGGTATCATATGAAAGAGCGCTGTTTGCACATTCTTAATCATATTTTTTCTTTTTTTAGGCCGCATAGTTTTCGACTTTTGATGAAAAATGTAAAAAAAAATACCGTTCCCCCCCCTTATCTCCGAAGTTTGCAAAGAGAAAAATCTGAAATTATTCTATGTGATAGAAGTTTATGTAAAGATTACAGGAAAAATAAAACAATGTCTCTAAATAGCATACTTTTTCAGAAATCGGAACGGAACCCTCGGTGCGCGAGTCCGACTCGCTCTTGACCGATTTTTTTTTTTAAATTTCGCAGCCGCCGTTTTGGATTTGGTCGCGCTAATTGGCAGCACTACCTGCCTTAATTTCTGGTTTTTTTTTTAAGAAAGCCCAATAAAATTATTTCCACATTTTAGTTGTTGTGTGGCTCTAATCACTTCCTTCTTCATAATATTTATTGTCTAGTCGTCTCTGGACTAGAGTTTTAGAATGGTTTCTGAAATTTCTCAGGAGCTGCTATTATTTTTTTTTTGTGTGCTGTTATTTTTATTTCATAAGGAAAAACAAACAGTAGTAGTACCTATATTAAAAATAAATAAAAATAACTTAATATTTAAGTTAACAAATATACTACCCAATGGCATGTTCCACAGAAATATTTACAAACTGATGTCAGTAACTGTAGTCAGATGCATTTACACCTGACAATAAGCTCGCCTTGTATTCATAACTGGGGAGAAGGAAGAGAGTTCGTAGTATAAGTACTACAATACACCTGTGTCTTGTCCCTTCGGGGATAAAGGAGTGATGTTGTGTTGGTTTCTGGACGGTGGCAAATATGGCAATTGAACCCTCGACCTCTATTGTTTGTGCTTGTACTCAACGCCTTAACCCGCAGGCGACTATCACTTTCTTTAGACAAGTCTTCGCGAATTGAAGACACCTTCACCTTCTTTACATAATTCCATAGGTTATTGAACTCAAGGTAGACTCAAACATTATACATACTACTCAAACATACGGTTACGTTAAGGTTAAGGGGATACATCGAAAATTTTGTGATTTTAAAACTCGTATCCTAATACCATTTATGTATTATGGCTGTCATTATTTCATGGATCTTTGACAGTTACGGGTCGTCAGAAGCCCGAAAGTTTTATATAGTCTTACCAAGGGGTATCATATTACCCAGTTACTGGGTTGTGGAGCTCAGATAGGCAGTCGGTTAGACTGGAAGCCGACCCCAACAAAGTTGGGAAAAGGCTAGGCAGATTGATTGACCAAATGTATCTATGGTTAAATCATTTGAATGTTCGATATGTGTTATTTGACTGTCTACTGCTACACACACTCAAACATGACTAAGTACCTAAGTATTTGAAATTTTTTCGATAGAAAAAAAATCCAAAGTAGCACCGTCTGTTTTCTGTTTTAAACGATTAGTAAACAGTTCCTTATTGTGCATTTGCTTTAAATCGAAGGTATTTAATAGTTATTTATGGAACTGACGTATAATAAGGGGTATTAAAACACGATTGTGGGTATCACACGAGGCGAAGCCGAGTGTGATAATAGTATCGCATGAGTGTTTTAATACCTAATTATGTACAGACTTTATCTACATCCATGTTATCAGTCCTCTGTAAAAGGTTCTGAAACAGTTTTTTGCAATACTAATACTCGTATCGAACATGGCGGCCGGCGTCACAGTATACGACGTGAATTCGAATAAGTTCTTTTTTTAAATTACGGCGCTGTTGTAGTGAAACGCGCGTGCATTACAATGTTCTTTTTTTGAAAACGAGTTGCATTATGAAATTCAGTACAACATTAAAGCACCCGTTTGGATGCTATTATGGTTACCATGGTTACTATAACACTGGCTGTTTTAATGTTGGCAGTAAGCTAACTGTTTCGGAAACTTTTATGGAGGATTTATGGCATGGGTGTAGATAAATATGTTAAGAACTTACTAAGCTAAAAATTTGTCATACTTAAATCTACATTTCTATAAACGAAGCACGTTTAAATTCCGGTGCGCGTAAAGTCTCTCACAGACAGAGGCGATACCGCGTCGCGACGTATCGCGTACCTAGCGGTGTTGCGAGTGTTGCGACGCGATAATATCGCAATATCGCTCTCAATATCGCCTCTGTCTGTAAGAGCTTTAAGAGTCTTCTATCTCGCGCGTCAAACTATACAGATATAATATACCGCCATTTCACTTACACACCAAGCTAAACCACGCTTCGATATTATTTAAGAATCTGTTTTTATTAGTACCACAGAGTACATTCTTTTATACTGAAAATTAGTACCTACGTGAGTCGGTGATGAGTACCTATACTTCAAACATCTTGATTCAAAAAACGCAAATCAGCAAATCTTGGGGCACGTCTAAAGTATTACAAAGACAGCCCCAAAATGCTTACCTTGCACCAGCGAGGGTGAAGCTTCAGATTTGTGAAGTTTAATTATTACAAACTTTTATTTAGTTTCACCTGTCCCGGTCTGTCTGTCTGTAACCAAATCTTGCAAGTTAAATTTGACCCACTTCCCGGTTTCCGATTGAGCTTAAATTTTACATACTTAAGTAAATCGGATGACAATGTAATATTATTATGACATGGAGCTGATCTGATGATGAAGCCGGAAGGTGGATGGGAACTCAGTAATAAAACGACGCAACCCTATCGAGTTTGGGCTCGTTTGTTTCGTCTTGACAAGAACTCGTCCTACATGATTTCCAGACTAATAACACTTATTTTTGAGGAGCTTGTGGCTAAGGAGGAGCTCGTGGCTAAGTAATAACAGCCGCACGGGTCGATCCATCAGGTTAAGCTACGCTTGCCGGGGTTGTCCGTGAATGGGTGACTATCACAGAGTACTTTTATGTGACTATCTTTACATACCGAGACTCCTACGTAACTCAGAAAGCACGTTAAGCCGTCTGTCATTCGTGGATCCTTGACAGTCGTTACGGGTCGTCAGAAGCCCGAAAGTCTGACAACCAGTCTTACCAAGGGGTATCGTATTACCCAGTAGCTGGGTTGTGGAGGTCAGATTAGGCACACTCATAGAAATATAAAAAGTGTCCCTAGTTTATTTTTTTTTACGTAGTACAGTGCTTTCATCTTTTTCGAAATAATATTATTTTTCTACGTACCTACCTATCATACATCCTAGCTAGTTAATTTTAGGAGAAAATCTCGCTCGTTTAAGTTTCAAAAAATTGCGAAATAGTTTATTTAGCGGGTAACTGATTAATTCATAGTACCTGCTTAATTAAGATCTGCTACATTAAGGCTCTTACAGACAGAGGCGATATCGCGGTCGCGACGCGATATTTCGATATTATATCCGTAGAAAAATATCGCGTCGCGACGCGATATCGCCTCTGTCTGTAAGAGCCTTTACTTAAGTCTGCTGCTCACTTAAACCAAAAACGAAACGAAAGTTATCAAAAATATGGTGATCAATCGATTAAATTGATTTAACTGATAAACGAGTTTACAAACATCTACATGCATACCTACTTAATTAATTTGACAAAATTTCACTTCGCAAAATGCGGAAAAACCTGCAAATATTGTTAGGTAGGTATGGGTAGGTAGTTAGTTTTAAACTGAACCATTCTCACTAAGTAGGTTTCTACCTAGTTAAGGCTCCTTCAAACGCGACGCGAATCGCACGTGACCATTGACATACGGATGATGCGCAGTGGTAGCCCGGGAAATTCATTTTTTTTTTTGGTTTTGCAATTTGCAGGTCCGTGTCAGGATGTATCTTAATCAAAGTATGATACGCGGCAATAAAACATATGTATTTACATAATTTTAACCATAAAAATCGTCAAATACATCTCTCTAAGTTAGATTTCGTGCAGATTCGTCAAACGAACGAAATCTAACGAATCTGGACGAAATCTAACTTGACCTGCAAATTGCAAAAAACCCAAAAAAAAAATAGAATTTCGCGGGCTTCACAGTTTTTATATTAAAGCCCGCGACACCACGACGCGTGTCGCGCGACGAGCGGTGCCTTTGTGTCGCACGCGATTCGCGCCTGTTTGTAGGAGCCTTTATTGTTTCTGCCTTAGCCGTAGGCTAGGCACTACATAATAATTAAGTATTCTTCCTACATTATGTAGGTATGTCAGTACCTATAGGTTGTAAATTGTAATATGCCTAGGTACCTACCCTACCTTACCTGAGCTGAGCCTACTGACTTTATACGACCAACATAAATAATGGTAAAACTATTTGCAGCGTAATCGCTCACACAACCTTCTCAACTTGGCTAAGTTATTCGCCGCCTTGTGCAGACGGTATTGAATGGAATCGCTTTGCTACTAGACACCAACACAACCACAAAGGTTTGTTTGTGTTGGAGTGCGACATATACGTACAACGACCGTTGCCTGCCACCGTGCACCAATCAGAGCTCAGGATTTTACTCATGCCCATATATGGTAAGGCCAGCGGTTGCGGCAAGCGGGGAACTTGGGCAAGTCCATTTCTGTGGAAAAAATAATAACATTCCTTTTTCGAATAGTAACAATTGCATGACATCTGTCAATTAGGCCTGTCAGTACGAGCATTTTGTAGGTCGTTTTCAATGTTATCGCGGCGTAATTAATAGGAAAATTTGGTATTATTTAGCACCTTCAGAGGTCCGTTGGGCGAGTCGATTGAATCGCGGGGCGCCGGCGTACGGCGTATTCTAGTGAAGCAGATCGACCGACCTCCACGAGCGAGCGAGCAACAGAAAGAAACCGGCCGGCATTCATTTCTCACGGTTCGCGAACGCTGCGGTTATTGTCTCTTCTAAACGTTTATTACTGGTAAGTAAACGCTATTTTATTATTTATTTGGTTATTTACATAGATTAGGCTTTACACTTATGGCAAATTTCCAACAAGGCACTATTTTATTAAATATTTATTGCCTTTATCTTCTGTTAAAGGCATTATGTGTGCGTCTAGTCTACTCGTGGTCGTGGTTCTGTCATTCTGTGCATAGATATTACCTACACTATTTATGGTACCTACCTAATAATTTTGTGTAAAAGTCGTTTGTGAAATTGGTGATATTTAGAAAAGTTTGTTAACTACCTACCTATCAATCGATCAATCTAAGTAATATGTCAGTCAGACGAATGTGTCCATCACTGTCTATGCTATGCAGAATGCAGATAAGCGCCACTTGCTGCCTATCCGCATCTGCAATTCTGCAGTGCCCAGTGTGGTGCAAAGCCACAGCTGTCTTTTTGGAAGTGTGCCAATAGGCGTTGAACTTTCGTTATCATCTACTTCGTAAGCTGTGTGTAGGCAGAGTAAATACAGTGCATTACTGTCTGAAGCGTCCGTCAGTCCGTCTGCTCGCTAAATGTTCAATGTGAGCTCCGTTTGAGATCTCGTCGTTATCAAGAGGAGCGCTATCAGCGGCGGGGGAGCGCGCGGGGGTCGGGCAGCGCGCGCAGGCTCCTGCCGCGGAATACCATATATGGCCACGAAAACTCATGTATTGTGCCGTACTGTGCGATTGGTGGAGAAGTCGCAGCGGCGGGGTAGGGGAGCCCCGATAACCAGCCTCATTTATATACTCTGCCTGCCGCGCTCGCCGGCATTCCACGAAGTGAGCTCGAGCAGTGGTGTTGTGCAGCATTTACCGAGGCTGTGCAATAGCGAGTTAATTTATTTATTTATTAGGACTATTTAATTAAAAGTAAGTTGATACAGATGTGCAGCCTATTAATTTTTTTGTGACGTTTAGTGATAGATAATAATATAGTGGCGTGAGGAAATAGTGCAATCCCATTAGTGTGTGCGGGTCAGTGACACGTCGCTAGGGTTGGGCCGCGTGACGCCGGCCGGGAGTCTGGGATAGCCGGTTGCGGTAGGGCGTGGCAGTGATCGGGCTCCAACTGACACCTAAGTGATATTTGAACTTGAGCGTTCATCAATCCAATTAGAAAGTAACTCATCTTGTGAACGACTTTCTCGCTCGGTAAGAGCAAAGGAGGCCCCCGTCTTTGTGAATTGTGGTCATGCCGCGTCATGTGCCACGTTTTTTCCACCGCACCGTCTATCCATACCTATCTCGCCTTATTTGGTTCCAATTTGAGACTTCGACTACGCCGCCCACTTAGCATTGTCCCGTGATGGTTGCGTGTGTGTGGGTCTTCTACCCACAGCCACAGACTACCTAAATGGATGTGATTTGAACTTTAGCTACATTAGTTAATAGTTTTAAAAGTAAGTACCTACTTGTATTATTTTTATATGAAGGTTAACAATTTTTTTTTTTGTTAATTTCAGACTAATTCACAATGTGCGACGAGGAAGTTGCTGCGTTGGTGGTAGACAATGGCTCCGGTATGTGCAAGGCCGGGTTCGCCGGTGACGACGCACCCCGCGCCGTGTTCCCCTCTATCGTGGGCAGGCCGCGCCACCAGGGCGTCATGGTCGGCATGGGACAGAAGGACTCGTACGTAGGCGACGAGGCCCAGAGCAAGAGAGGTATCCTCACGCTCAAGTACCCCATCGAGCACGGCATCGTCACCAACTGGGACGATATGGAGAAGATCTGGCACCACACCTTCTACAACGAGCTGCGTGTGGCGCCCGAGGAGCACCCCGTGCTGCTCACGGAGGCTCCCCTCAACCCCAAGGCCAACAGGTAGGTCCCGCGCCCAGCGCGCCTCGTCCGCACTTACAGCCGCTTGCAGCAAGCACTGCGAGCCATGCTCTGCACTCTGAGCCGCGCCTAACCATGTCCTTTGTTTTGCAGAGAGAAGATGACACAGATCATGTTCGAGACCTTCAACACACCCGCCATGTACGTCGCCATCCAGGCCGTGCTCTCGCTGTACGCGTCCGGTCGTACCACCGGTATCGTGCTGGACTCCGGTGACGGTGTCTCGCACACGGTGCCCATCTACGAGGGCTACGCGCTACCCCACGCCATCCTGCGTCTGGACTTGGCCGGCCGCGACCTCACAGATTACCTGATGAAGATCCTCACCGAGCGCGGCTACTCGTTCACCACCACGGCCGAGCGTGAAATCGTGCGCGACATCAAGGAGAAGCTCTGCTACGTCGCCCTCGACTTCGAGCAGGAGATGGCCACCGCCGCCTCCAGCAGCTCCCTGGAGAAGTCCTACGAACTTCCCGACGGACAAGTCATCACCATCGGTAACGAACGATTCCGTTGCCCTGAGGCTCTCTTCCAGCCCTCATTCCTGGGTATGGAAGCTTGCGGCATCCACGAGACCACTTACAACTCTATCATGAAGTGTGACGTCGACATCCGTAAGGACCTGTACGCCAACACAGTTCTGTCCGGAGGTACCACCATGTACCCTGGCATCGCCGACCGTATGCAGAAGGAGATCACAGCCCTGGCCCCGTCCACAATGAAGATCAAGATCATCGCGCCCCCAGAGAGGAAGTACTCCGTATGGATCGGTGGATCGATCCTCGCCTCCCTCTCGACCTTCCAGCAGATGTGGATCTCGAAACAGGAGTACGACGAGTCCGGCCCCTCCATCGTGCACAGGAAGTGCTTCTAAGCGCGCCACGACCCGCTGCCGACAGCAGCCCGCGGCCCGGCCGGTCCCGCGGCCGGCTGCTCAATTCAGGCTTGTAATCTCCGTTAATTTAATTGTACGTAAGATATTATTGTAATTAAATCGTAATAGTGACGGCAGGACGGAGCGCGGCGCCGCGGCGCGCCTCGACCGCCGGCCTCGGTACTGCACTCGCCAAAGGATCTTTTGTAATCTCATGAATGATGATTGTATGTGCTGAAACGGATAAGACTACTTTCTTACTAGGTCATTTATAAATTATAAAAAATGAAAAAATACAAAAAAAAATCTGAAAAATTTACCTGCCTTTTATTTTAGACACGGCAGACGATTGGACAATTTGTCCGCGACGGTAGAACGGTTCAATCTTGGCAGTATGTCCTACTTATGCGTTATTGCATAGATTTCTATACGTTCTATCGTGCGGACACAAATGGTCCTTTCTGATCAGCGCATTAACACACACACTACACTGTTATCTGAGCGCAACGACCGACATTGACCCATGTTTGGAAATAGAACGAACTTGGAACAATCGTCCAAAAATAGCCGCCAGACTGCAACCATGTTTACTAACGTTGTAGGGGTGCTACACACTAACACACCTAATCGCAGTGTGGCTGACACTGGCTTGGCCACCATCAGGGATTTTACTTTTGATAACACACAAAGATTTAGTCGAAATTTGTCGCCAAATATCAGTCACTGGTTCAAAAGTTATAAGGGGTCATTGGTGGCCGATCTGGAGAGAGTCTCCCCAGCTTGGCCACCTTTATATCTCAAAAACTAGGGCACCTAGCGAAGATCTGTTTTCTCCCAGATTTAGTCGCTAATTAGTCGAAATTAGTCGCCAAGCCACAGATTTAGTCGGGTCTTAGTTTAGAAGAATAATGAGTTCAATTTTTAAGTATAGACCAAGAGCTAGATCAAAGATTTTATCGTAAACTCTTCAATCTAGCTCTTGAACTATACTTAAAAATTTAACTTATTATATCTTCTAAACTAAGACCCGACTAAATCTGTGACTTGGCGACTAATTTCGACTAATTAGCGACTAAATCTGGGAGAAAACAGATCTTCGCTAGGTGCCCTAGTTTTTGAGATATAAAGGTGGCCAAGCTGGGGAGACTCCAGATCGGCCACCAATGACCCCTTATAACTTTTGAACCAGTGACCGACAAATTCTGATATTTGGCGACAAATTTCGACTAAATCTTTGTGTGTTATCAAAAGTAAAATCCCTGATGGTGGCCAAGCCAGTGTCAGCCACACGAAACTTATGAAAGAGCGGTGTTCGCTCATTTTTTTAGGCCGCAGTTTTTTCGATGAAAAACCGAGAAAGTGCGAGACGCTCGCGCAAGAAGGGTTCCGTTTCTTTACGGAACCCTAAAAAATACCGTTCCCCCATTAACTGTGTGGCTGACACTGGCTTGGCCACCATCAGGGATTTTACTTTTGATAACACAAAAATTTTGTCGTTAATTAGTCGAAATTTGTCGCCAAATATCAGAATTGGTGGCCGATCTGGAGTCTCCCCAGCTTGGCCACCTTTATATCTCAAAAACTAGGGCACCTAGCGAAGATCTGTTTTCTCCCAGATTTAGTCGATAATTAGTCGCCAAGTGACAGATTTAGTCGGGTCTTAGTTTAGAAGATATAATGAGTTCAATTTTTAAGTATAGTTCAAGAGCTAGATTGAAGAGTTTACGATAAAATCTTTGATCTAGCTCTTGGTCTATACTTAAAAATTGAACTCATTACTATATCTTCTAAACTAAGACCCGACTAAATCTGTGACTTGGCGACTAATTAGCGACTAAATCTGGGAGAAAACAGATCTTCGCTAGGTGCCCTAGTTTTTGAGATATAAAGGTGGCCAAGCTGGGGAGACTCTCCAGATCGGCCACCAATGACCCCTTATAACTTTTGAACCAGTGACCGACAAATTCTGATATTTGGCGACAAATTTCGACTAATTAACGACTAAATCTTTGTGTTATCAAAAGTAAAATCCCTTATGGTGGCCAAGCCAGTGTCAGCCACACTCCTGATCAACTTCAAAATAATACAAGGTGTCCCTTAGAAACGCACAGCCTCTTAAGGAGTCATTGTACTCATAATTACGTTTAATATGGGACCGAACCTGAAATCGCGAAAAAAAAATCTGCTGATACTTACATTTATGTTTGCTTATCTCTTCAAAATGTGTGATTTTTTTTCGCGATTTCAGGTTTGGTGATTTGGTCCTATATTAAAAGTTGTTCATAATGATGAGTACAATGACCCCTTAAGAGGATGTGGGACACTTGTACAGTAGCACATCAGTCGCACAGCAGACATAATTAAGAATTACGCGCAGCACGAATCTGTGACGTTTCACTAGTTCATTTAATTTACCCTGTCTATAGTGCCGATCAGTATATATTAATGAGTTAATAAACAATAAATACAAAATTCTGAAAGAACTTCTTTACCTTTACGAAGTTCTTTCGATATTTTTGTATTTATTGATTGTCATTCTTAAGTCTCAAAAAGACGCTTTGATGAGTTATTTAACAGATTTATCACATTCTCAAAGATTGGGACAGTTTTGGGAATTGGACATTTTGACCCTGAACGCAAACCAAGTATCTTGGCATTCTCACTATGGAATCTCTTGCTAAATAATTTATAGAATCGTTCTCATTTTCATTAACATATCAGTTCGTTTACTTTTGACCAGTCCTCCTTTGTGATTGTAGGATTGATACGTCGCAGTTTAGGTCAAGTAAGATCAAGAACATTATGAGTCATAGCTTTAAATACAATAAATTGTCGTTAACAATGACGTCACATGTCATGATAGTAGTATGGTAGGTATTGGTCATGGCAATCACATGTTATTTATAACTAGCTTTTGCCAGCGCCAGCGGCTTCGCCCGCGTGCATGTCGGAAATGTACTAGGTATCGGGTTAAAAAGTAGGTACCTACCTATACTGTGTCCTACTCCAGGTCATGGTCTACCCATTGTGCCAAATTTCATCTAAATCCGTTCAGGCATTTTAGCGTGAAACGTAACAAACAAACTCACTTTCGCATTTATAATAATTTAGGTAGGATTAATAAACTGCCAATCTGGCCAAAAGTGGTACCATCAACCATTCCCAAACGCAGTGCCAGTGTGGAGCCGGGGTCTCAGGATATTATTATGCTTGGTGTCCTTTCCAGCCCATCATGCGAAACCACCTGCACCTTCCTAGATTTAAACGAAGCCAATGATAGAGCTACAAACATTCTGGTTGGACATTTGAATCAAATCAATCAAAGTAAAGAAGAATCAATATCATACTATGGTATCAAAATTCTTAGATGCAGTATAGTAACTAGGCTGTGTTATCTTAAATCCGTGTCTATGAAAAATAACATTTTGACCTTTGTGGATATGTTATAGTCAAACCTCGAAGCTCCGGCGCTCCTAGGTTTAACTAGACAATCCTCAGGTCTGACTTGAAGACTTAGTCAAAGCACAAACAACGGTCGACATCATCTAGGGTTTGGGTTAACGTCAGCAGGTCGACGGAGCCCCGGGGCTCCTATTTCTGTCTGTAGGGTTTAATTTAAAGGAACCTAACCAAACCGAACCTTGGGGTGCCCCCAAAGGCCGAAATTGGTATTTATTTCGGGGTTTGCCCGAAGGCTTTGGTCAAGCCTAGGATAAATCAGTCATTCCGGGAAGAGACTGCATATCGACCTTTGACTATGACAGATATATAAAACAATATACCAGAAAAATGCAAGATTTTACTAGAATATATATTTTTTTTGGTTTGTGATTAGGCTGAATGCATGGCAAGAATAAATAAAACTGTATTATATCATACGATTTTTATTTCGAACATCACAAATATTCCACATACATAATTAGCAGTATCGGTTAGTTAAAAACGTATTAAAAATTAACGAGATAAAACTGTCGAAATTCATAAAATATCATCGAGTATAGAATTCAGTGCAACGGTACATAGCAAGTTTATTGTCATATAAATCACACTATAAACTTTGTACAGAAAAAATATGATATAGGTAAGGTCACCCGGGGCTATTGTAACCAGGGGGCAAATGTAACGGAATGGATTGAGATAACTCGTTATTGTTGCGTTTCCATGCTGTCTAGGATTAATCAACCAGTTACATTTGCCCCCTGGCTACAATAGCCCCGGGTGACTTTATTTGAAACAGTGTTGTACTCAATTCAATAGTATTTAGTTGGCATACTGCCCAATACTCAAACACAACTCAATTTTGACCTGTCGCTTCGACGAGAACGTCATCAACATCCTCATGCAAGAAGGACAAGGAACACAATGCATAGAAAAATATACCTCCGATTAATTGACATGATTGATCATAAAAAAATATTTTTGGTACAACAATATTGCATTCAAAACTTTTAGAGACCGAGTAACGTTTTACATTGAAGAAGATTATTGTTAGTGGTAACTTTAAACTACATAAACCTTAACATTAAAGTGAGGTGTGGGGAACTATTTTAGTCTTATTTTCGAAGTAATCATTCGATATGACTATCAGCTAACAGGGGAGAGAGAATAGGTGATTCTTGGCCCATATTACCTATACACATTACTACCTTGAATTTGTTTATGAAAACAATACATATTTAGAACCTAAAGAAAGTAAGTAGTTAGGTGATTTAACAGATTTATGCACGTTTTCACCAACATTATGTGACATTTAAATTAATCTCTAAGTAAAAGTGCACTGTTGGATTTCAACGCTAGGCTTAACAGCGCCGAGAGTTGAAATCCAACAGTTTAATAATATTTAGGGATTAATTTAAGTATCACTTAGGGTTGGTGAAAACGGGCATTAGTTGCTTGCCTGAAGTCTCGTTAAAATTGTAATTGTAGTGCTCAAAAAGAAATGACTATAATATGTAGATTCTAATAGAAATTGCATTTTTTATACCGTCCTAAAGTAAACACAATAAAGCGTGGGTCACACCTGTGTGCCGCGGGCGGCCATAATGGCTGTTACATGATAATAGGGCCATAAAAATCGTTTGCAAGCAGTGCTTCTTAAACTATAATTATACAATCTATCTTCTAATAAGATTCTCAAAAGTTTCGCAGGGGTGTTAGGCTCCTCTACTGGCTATTATTATTTTATTTTGAGACAAACCGTGAACACTTACATTTATATTGGCATAGAATCTATTAAAATCTAAATGGACTAGCTCCTTCACTAAGCCTATACTTGATAAAATTACGTCGATTTAGAAACGAGATAATCATGACTGCTGATCAAGTATTTAATACTAGTAGCTACCACGTTAAAGTATCCTATGTATAACAATACTCCTTAATTTCTTTTAATAGGTACTATTATTGTGTAAAAAACCATGATTATTATTATTCTCAGGGAGTGCAAAAGTGGCACTTTTTTGAAGTATGTAAATTGCATATGAAAGTAGATTTAAAAATGTAAAATCTTTTAAAATTGACACCGCGTTTCTAAATCAACCGTTCAAATTAAAATTAAAAACTAACTATGAAATAAAAACCTTAATATATTAAAACCTTAAAAAGTACATTAAAAATTACATTTATAAATAAAGTTAAAAAGTATTCAGAACAACTAAGCGTATTACGGGCATTGTGCGGTCTCGGAGATTTCATTAACGTCATTCCACCAGTCGTAAGTACACGTCTAGTTCAGAACTTAGAACATCCTTAACAAAGTCACCAACAGTTTTTGTACTATCAATATTAAGAATTTTAAAGATAAGGCCACTTTACACTACACTGAATAGCCTAGGAATGATTACTATCCTCATTATTGAACACAATTTGATTGGACGAGTTTCCACTGCTTATAGTTCACACAGTTCAATTCCGTGACATCTTAGTTCTTTAAGAAACAGTTGTAGGGTGTGCTACGTCTCGCTGTCCCTAATGCTGTCTTCCGTGGCCCTGCGGATGTCAGAAAGCGGGTTGCCGTGTACTCTGAACCTGTAGACACAGGTGTATGTTGGGTTGCCATGGTTACTTTCGACTCTGAGTTCAAAAATGTCGTAGGCGACCGGGTACTGTACACCGCCGATGTCGGTCGTCTTGGGGTACTTTACTGGGAAGTACTGTATGGCCGTGCCATTGGCATTGTACTGGTAGTCGCCGAGGAGATGCGGCTCGGAGTCCATTTCGCCGTGTAGACCCTGGAAGGGAATGATCAAAAAAGGTGACCTGTTTATTATTAGGGTAATATTTGTAAACTATCGGAGTTACCGACATAGCTTGCTGTGAGCTGGAGCGGAAGTAGACTGGCCAGGCCATATTTGTCGAAGAACCGATGGCCGGTGGAACAGAAAAGAGTGACCGAGTGGAATGCCCCCCGCTAGATGAACCGGACGAGCCTATGTCCAGCATTGGTCGTAGGCCTCTCCCAGTAGGCTGACTTAATCAACTCTAATTGATTGAATGCATAGTTTACTAAAATTTATTTAAATGAAAATGAGCTACACAAATAACTAAATGAAATAAAAAAAAAATTATGTACAAGAGTGTTTATACTAACCCTGATGTCTTAATGATAAGAAGTAAATAGCAAGCACACAACACAGCATGAGTGCAAAACAGAAAGGTGTGAACAAAACCTCGTGCAATACCATGAGCCCAAGACAAACAATTAATTAAGACACGTATTTCTAAAAGGGTGAACAATTACAACTTAAATTATGCGGCCTAGCCCGTGTGACTGACACTGGCATGGCCAGCATCAGGGATTTTAAATTCAATAACACAAAAAAATAGTTGCTAATTAGTCAAGCCGCAAAAATATAAGAATTTGTCGGTCATTAATTCAAAAGTTATTTATTTATTTAGTTAGGGAAAACAAACAATTGTACAATATAAGTTACAGTAAATATTACAACGTACAGTAAATATTACAAGCTAATGTACAATCCACGACGTTTCCACATATTATAAGCGTTCCTAGGTGGCCGATCTGGAGAGCATCTCCCCAAATTCTCTCCCGATTGGCCAAGAGCAAGTAGTATTTCTGCTATATAGCTCTTGGACTATACAGACCAAGAGCTAGATCGAAGAGTTTACGATAAAATCTTTGATCTAACTCTTGCACTATACTTAACAATCAATCTGCCTAACCTTTTCCCAACTATGTTGGGGTCGGCTTCCAGACTAACCGGATGCAGCTGAATACCAGTATTTTACATGGAGCGACTGCCTATCTGACCTCTCACTCTCAATCCAGTAACCGGGTAATACAATACGTTACCCCTTGGTAAGACTGGTTGTCAGACTTTCGGGCTTCTGAAGACCCGTAACGACTGTCAAAGATCCACGAATGACAGCTGGGACGTGCTTTCCGAGGCACGGAGTAGTCTCGGTACGTAAAAATGGTCACCCATCCACGGATCAACCCCGGTAAGCGTAGCTTAACCTGATGGATCGACCCTTGCGGCTGTTATTACTTAGCCATGAGCTCCTCTTGGACTATACTTCACAATTGAACTCATTATAATATCTTCTAAAATAAGACCCGACTAAATCTGTGACCTGTCGAAAAATTGCGACTAAATAGCGACGTCATGCCACACTTGCACATTTGCACAAATGTTTTGATTACGTAAAAAAATAAAAAATAAGTGTCCAATATTTTTTAATCTACATGACAGATAAAACAAAATTTTTGTCATCATCCCTATTTACTTGTAATATTGATGCCCATTATTGAACATTATCCAAAACTCGAGTACATTGTTTATGCTCTGCGTGAATGCGTTAATAGTTCACTAACTAAAAGCAGGCTGGTTACTGGTGTGAGTGCAAGTGTTAGTCACCGCCTGAGGTATGTGAGCGGTGAGACGGGGGAGGGCGCGATTGACAAGAATGGCAGACTGAGTAGGGTATTACACCCATTTTTGAAAAGTGTCTCAATTAGATTATATAGTGCTAATAAGCCACCAAAAAAAAACCACAAAAAAAATATTCAATCGATAAGTGCCATGAAAATGCATTTAAATTTTACATTTTTAACTTTCGCGCGAAAACGCTGAAACGCAGTGGACGCCATATTGCTCTGTGGTCATGACGTCAGTTCACCGTGTAAACAAACACTTTATACACGCTGATCAGTTGACAGTGACACTTTTTAATTTACAGAGGAGTATGACGTAATAACATGGCGGCTACTTTCATAGTGTTAGAAAACAGATTAAAAAACTGAAAACTTTGAATTGAATTTTAAAATTTATATTGTTATTTTATGAACTAATTAAAAAACATTTGCCGACTGCTTTTTGCCCAAGCTATTTAAATAATATATTTTTAGATTTTTTCTCATATAGAGTAAAATACCGTACTCCCGTCACACCGCTCACATACCTCAGGCGGTGACTAGCACTTGCGCGCGCATTATAGTAAGTGGGTTCAATTAGTGCTTTAACACAAACACAAGCTTTTGAAACATGCAAAAGTTAAAACAAGCTCTGAAAAATATTACACACAAACACATCACAATTTACAGATTTAGTAACCGCAACCCACATGCATACTCTTATACAGACAACAAACTAGTTTGTGCCCGCGACTTCGTCCGCGTCAAATTTCTTGTCCCTCCCGACCCACCCCGTCGCATCGCATCGCCAGCCCACGCTATTCGTTCTCGCTTATCGTCCTTTCTGACTTATTTTTCTTTTTCTCGGCTCCTAAGCGTTCTATCGTGATGTTAAGTAGCCTATAGCCTTCCTGAAGAATTGGGCTATGAAATGCATAAATATTTTTTCAAAATCCGACTGGTAGTTCCAGAGATTAGCGTGTACAAACAACAAACCAAAAAAAAAAACACTCATCACCATTATTAGTATAGATAAATAACAATATTACGTACGTATACGGAGAAGTTTTTCGGTGCGGACTCGATCTTGCCTTCGACTGCCAGCAGGCGGGACATGTGTTCGAGAGAGAACCCTGTCACTTCTATTATCGCATATGTTCGGACCACTAAAACAATACACATTGTGTTAGCTGTAAGATCATCAGTTCCCTCTCACAGAGGAAGTCAAGGGAGGGCGTTTTGGGGAACTGTCTTATACAGGGTGTAAAAAGACACAATACAAAGCCGTCAACTGTGCATACTGTACATCTAACTAAGTAGCTTTGCGCAAAAATTATTGCTGGGAAACGACTTTTATTTTTAGGTATAAAAAAAGCAATTTTTTATTACGCGCAATTTAACGCGAACCCAGACAAACGGAGTTAAGCACCGCCCCTTCGCTCTACGGTACTTGTCGGAAAAAGTTTAGTAATAACACTTGGAATACGTTTTAGTAAAAAAAAAATGCGACTTTGACCTTCAATATCTCCAGAACCAGTGGATTCCCGGGTATGGCAAAAAAGTTCCAAATAATGGGTAGAATATGTGGCTTTCGGCTTCGGCAAGTGTCTTTTTACACCCGGTATAACTTTGTCATTCTATATTCATTTTATAAATTACTTGATTTGATTTGACAGGATCAAGTACTTACCCAGGTACCCAGGGAAGCCCTGGAAAGCCCAGCACTCGGCGGGCATGGCTCCAGGAGTGAGGGCATACCGCGGCGACGTGTACACCCACCACACCGGCAGGCCCAGGATGCTGTACTGCTTCGTCTTGACCTGGTATAACTCGGTGCACTTTGTGGAGATCACTTGACCACCTGGAATATGTTGGAACACGTGTTTAATTAATTTTGGTGGTATTTTTCTATGATATGGTAGTAAAATCTATAATTTACTATTGAAATGATAGTTTTTATAAGAAATGTGATCAATGCTCGTGCCTTTTCTGTATGAGAAGAAGCCTTAGCCCTTGTAGTGGGACAATAATAGGATGGTATCATTATTATTAGGGTTCCGTACCAAAATGGTAAAAAAGAACCCTTATGGTGCGACTCAGTCTGTCTGTCACAACTGAATATCTCAAGAACTACTAATGCTATCAACTTGAAATTTGGAACAGTTTTAGATGACGTTTGCCCAACTATTTTGAAAATAAGAAAGTTTTTTTTTTTTTTTTTGCAACAGACTGAAAGGATGTCTTAAAAATTCTAAGTGGGGCTACTAGGGCACGTGGGGTATCATATGAAAGAGTGCTGTTAGCACATTCTCAAATTTTTTTTCCTTTTTTTTAGACCACATAGTTTTCGACTTAGATGATCAATCTGCCTAGCCTTTTCCCAACTATGTTGGGGTCGCCTTGCAGTGTAACCGGATGCAGCTGAATACCAGTATTTTACATGGAGCGACTGCCTATCTGACCTCCACAACCCAGTCACTGGGTAATACGATACCCCTTGGTAAGACTGGTTGTCAGACTTTCGGGCTTCTGACGACCCGTAACGACTGTCAAAGATCCACGAATAACAGCCGGGACCAACGGCTTAACGTGCTTTCCGAGGCACGGAGGAATCACGGTATGCAAAGATGGTCACCCATCCACTGACCAACCCCGGCAAGCGTAGCTTAACCTGACGGATCGACCCGTGCGGCTGTTAATACTTATCCACAAGCTCCTCCACAAGTTTTCGACTTAGATGAAAAATATTTAAAAAAAAATGTGATAGAAGTAAATGTAAATATTACATGAAAAATAAAACGATGTCTCTAAATAGCACACTTTTTCAGAAATCATCAACAAAAATTACATGGTACGGAACCCTCGGTGCGCGAGTCAGACTCGCTCGACCGGTTTTTTTAATATTATAAGAATAATATTAAGATATCAGAAATATAAATATTGAAGGATGTGAGACACGAGACATACATATTTGTGTGGAAGTCATCCTGTACTAATCAAAAAGTGCATTTTAATTATTTTTAGGTCAATTTTTCACAAAAGCGCACGAGAAATGATAGAATGAAAGCATTCAAAAATGATTTGTTTCAAGTAAGTTGTCCCGTTATTTTGTAGTCTATACTAATAGTAATACTGGACCAAGATTAGTTATTAGATTTATTGACATTCTCTACCCATTTAACGTACCCACTTAACTGAATCATGCGATGTATCTGTCGCAGCCAACTAGCTTAGTTAGCCTTTCAACTAGCGGCCTGAATGATATTCAAAAGGTTAGGTTGGAACTGTGACCACGCAAGAGCCGAATTGGTCGCAGTAACTAAGCAGGGGCACCCCGATCAAATGCCTAATCCATTTGGTCGGGGTTAGGTAAAGCCGTGTACAGATGTATGTAATGTAACGTGTAATGCACCGCGAATTTTGCGTGTGGACGGGACTACGAGCATTACATGTTACGCTCGCGCTGATCCATCTGCTCGGTTTTTCGCGCGAACACAATGGCTCTCGCAATCGAACACATACAGGATTCGCAATGAGTTTGAAATACCGTCCACACTATTCGCATTACATTACACGATACATTACATTACACATTGCAAGCGTCTGTACACGGCTTTAGAACTGTGATCAACCGCTCGCGAGCCGAGCGGTCCGGCGAGCGCTACTTCGAAAGGGCTAGGGATATATTAACTGTATAGTAAAAAAAAAGTAACATACCTGCAGATTCCAACGCGTAGTCCACCAATCCAGTCTTATCAGCGTCATACACATCCAGCATGCCAGCGACCACCCTCTTAATAGCCTCGATATCTGTGCCAGTATGTACTGTCTGCACCTCAACATCCCTGACATACTCCTTGATCCTCTCAGTAATGATTTCCATCTGTCTACGTTCGAAGACCGCAAGGTACTCTTGAACCAACATACGGATCCTGTCCTCATCCATATCAGGCTTCCAAGTACTAATCAAACGCTCATGTATCTCCTGAGACATTGCCTGCATCTGCTCCTTCGTCACATAATTCTTGTCAAAATATTGCTTCAATTTCGCGGCCATGGCCTCAGAATTGTCATTTTCATTAAAAACTTGGATCAAATTTTGCTGCAAATATTTGAGAGAGTATTGCTCGATTTGCGCTTCGAAATTGTCGAGTCGTGATAGTTTTTGGTCGAAGTATTTTAGGCGAGTGTCGACGTTCACCGCCCAGCCTTCTAAAGCCGCCATGCGTTTGGACATGTCCGGGTCTTGTAGGATCTGTGGAGGCTGGTAAGTGTCCACAACGAGTTGCTCCGGAGGCGACACTTGTTCACCGTAGTTGTAATCTGAAACAGACAGTTCACATTAGCTCCATTTGCATTTTCCTCTGTCCTTCCCACATAATGCTTTAAATAAACACAGTTAATATCGAGAGCGACAGGGAAGGACAGAGTATTATAATTAATTAATATTATAGGTATTTGAACTCACCCTAAAAGTGTAGCGTCCATCGAGTACGTCCACTTTCTTATAGGTGATTTGGCCTCTATCCTTCCCCGACTTTTAAATAATATTTAAGGCAAAACAGGGAAGAATTATATGGGAATAAATAACAAGACTTATTTCTTACGAGCAATATAATTAAATCAAAATGAACCAATTAGTAGAACACAATTTGTAGAATAATTGTTACACCATCGAAATGCAATTGAATACGAATTTGCTTACAAACTAAATTAAATTAATAAGAACATCACATCAAATGTAAAGCGAACAAAGCAGGTTGTTTGTGACAAATAAATATTTGTGCTTACAATAATACAATACTTATGACGGGAGTATTGTTTCTGGTGGGGCTATCGGCTACTAAGCACAGGTACTAAATATTGCAAATAAATCCGTTACAAAAACCAGAAATTAAAGCAAATTGATGCGTTAAAATATTCAAAATTATACAATAATAAACTTTTGAAATAGAAAACTAATTTACATACTGGCCTCATCAAACGATACGTGTAATCTATTACACTTTTTTAATCACAAATAAACCACTAAATTAAAATAAGCTTCTTTTTATCAAACAAAAAATAGTTGCACAATTTTGATGTGGCCCTTTTAGGCGCACATTTTAGGTAAATCATAATATTTTTTAAACTTATAAATAATCAGAAATTATGACTAGGGGTTAGTCTTTTAATTTTAACAATTTGGAAATAATATTAGCACATTTTTGTTAATACAATCATTTGTACCGAAACAGTTTAACAACTGAAATAAGCTTAATACTAAATAAAACTCCAATGTATGGCCACGTCATGTTAATTTAGGTACATCGATATTGGTATACTGTGCACAGTATACAACTTATATAACTAATAGAATGCTGAATTTTTATAATTCCTGAAGTAAAACAGTAGATCAATAAAGGCTGATTTACACAGGGTCACTATCTGACTCCAAACTCGAACCAAGTCAGCGCTGACCCGTTAGTGTCTTCATGTAAATTGATTTAGAAGTCAGTAGTACGATCACTGACTGCATGTAAACAGTGAAATTCAGTTCTCGGCGCTAGCACCGACTTCATTTGGAGTCAGCTACTGACCCTGTGAAAATCAGCCTTAATAGTATTTAAGACCAAGAGAAAATTATCATCTTAGTCTCAAGCAGTTGGCCTGACTGGTTATTACTTTAGGAAATAATAAATTAAATTCAGCAGATTGACATTAATTAAGAAAAAAATATAATTAATAAATGAAAATAGATGATCTGTATTGCGGAATGAAAACAAGTATTATAATGTTACTATATTACCACTTTATACATAGAATATTTCATATAATAGCAACAATACAATCGTAAAACAATATTTTAAATTATTTTCACATTAAATTATAAATTTGAAATAAATTAATTACATTTAAAATCCAATTGAATTTAAGCATGTGCACACAATGACAATGATATTTAATTTAAGTTTTTTGTGTGATGAACAGAAAATAAGAAGCAATTTTAAATTTCAGGTACTGATAAATTCGTAACAAATAAAAGTAGCTAAGAATTATTATAACTGTGATATGAAAGTCAACAATTCTATTTAATAATTATTATAAAATTATACTACTATTGCAATTTGTATGCACATCCTTCAAGACTTCAAAACACACATTTGACAAATTATTATTATTAAGTTTAAACTTATATCTATGTATCTACTTCCGAATACATTCTATATTATAGAATTGAACAATGTTTATGAGCATAAATGTTTTATAAAAGCCCATTTTTAGGGTTCTACACCAGAAGGATGCCAAATGGAACCCTATTACCATAAGCCTCCGCTGTCCGTCCGTCTGTCTGTCAGCGGGCTGTGTCTCATGAACCGAAATAGGTAAAAAAAATGTACCTATTGTTAAATATTCTACGGTGGTACAGAACCCTTCGTGTGCGAGTCCGACTCGCACTTGGCAAGTTTTTTTTAAGTTAAAATAACTCATAAATTGTCTACAATTTTATGAGTCAGAACTCAGAAGTGACATTATTGTCAAAGTATGGATACAAAAATTGAGCACCTTAATATAACGGGTTTGTAAATATACATTTAAGTACTGAACTTACTATGTTGTATCTACTGCTTAGTGGTTCATCGCCCACACATTTTTCAGGACTTTAGAAATGTCAAAACTATGGTATGCCAGGACATAAGCTCTGACCAATTTCTTTGTGAAAACAATTGCACTGCTACTGTTACTGTATACTACTGGAGATAATTCACTGTGGTTTTGATAAGAATATTATGCTTATTTTTTAAATTGTCTGGCTGTTTTCTCTTGTTCTGCATTAAAAGACCTTTCAAGAAAGACCATGTAAGTATATATAGTATAGTAGTATATAATATAGTAGTGTGTGTAGCATGTAACATGCTCACTTAGGAGTAAAAAAAATGTTAAACATTTTGATAACTGACCACGGCCTGTTTTTCCTTGATCTTGTCTTGTCTAACAAACAAATTAATGAATCTGAAATGGCTGCCAATTGCGTTTTAAATTAATTAATTTTTCAGTTATATATTTTTTGTAACCAAAATTATTTTATTCCTGCCACTCAATCTCGATAGAGGGTGACATAGGATAAAACGGGGTCAGGGTTTACAGATGTGTCCGACAACTTTTGTACGACTCTAAAAACCTAACAGTTACAAGATAAAATGCTTCGTCAATAAGTTAACATGAAAACTGGAACATTACTACGTCCATTAAGCGTATACGTAACACATTATTTACTAAAACCCTACAAACATTACATCAAGAACACCTGATTAAAAAAAAAACCTGTAAATTACGAAACAGTTGTCAGTTCATAGTTGGCGTTGTCTGCCCCGAAAAATCCCAACTCGATTTACATTCTTCACTACAAAGTGCAAAAGGAAAATTGCTGCGACCAGTATAACCATATAAAATCCCATTTCCATTAAATTCCGGAAGTAGAACAACTGGGGGGAATAGATGTCGCGTCATCCGAATAGATCGCGCCATGCCTTCTTGATCTCCTGGAAGCAGCTTTCGGCGACAACAACAACGTAGTCGGAAGCATCAGCTACTCTGTTTTGTACTATATCCCTGTACTCTATGTACGTTTTCTTCATTTCTGGTAGGTTCTCTCTAATATCCGGTAAGGTTATATTGATGTCTGGCATCTTCGGCATGTTGAAACTCGGTAGCGATATATTCGGGAGAGATAGCTTCGGCATTTGTACCGCTGAGAACTCAGGAAAGTCTAAGCGGAAATCGGTAAAGTTTACCATAGCGAGACGGTCCCAGTTCTCGTATGTGTAGTGCGCTGTAAGGAATTAGTTTTTTTACCTATTGATTTACACGTTATAGATGATATGGCTAGAAAGTGTGTGGCTACCGAGATGATAACTATTAAAGTATGGAAAAAAAAGACATGTTGCAAATAAAATGAGATAAGGGCATGATAATGATGATGACAGTAAACGTTAACAGTGAAGAATTATATTTTAACCCTGCTTCTACAGTCAGCAACAAAACTCTATAAACTCTGGAATATTCTAAATCTTAATTATTGAGAAAATACTTCATTAATATCGGAACAATTTAAATTTTAAAGAAAATGAACTCTTGTCTAATAAATGAAATGCTAAAAAGCAGGTTATCGTATCATTTTGTGTTAATTTAAATGATGTCAAAAAGAGCAGTTTTAACAGACTTCTGTTGCTGACCGTACCTACTCTGAATCAAATAGTTTCCAGCCTTTCTTTAGTTAATAATACATCTTATCTAAAAGTATACTAAGTATTTATTATTAGTTTTATAGTTCTTACATCATTTACATTGCGTTGTTTTTACATTGTTTATATTGCCTCATAGGCGTTTTAATAAGAACTATCTGATTATAAGGAATTTACTGTTCATAATTATATTCCAAGAATTTACTAGTGCCTAAAGTGGTCAGTCGTTCTTTTGTCCTGAACTTTATTCAGGACAAAAGAACGACTGACCACTTTCAGATTCCTATGAATCATTGTTGGCAAACAGTGATTCCATGGTGTTATACTTAAAACATGACCTTCTTACATTTGATAACATAAGAAACATAATCAGCATCGCAAGTGTACCAAAATATATAATTATGTAAGATGAATATAGTTTATACAACATTATTTTTTGTATGTAGGAATTATAAGTAATAGAATCGTTTTGAGTAGGTTTGTTGTCAGCATAAATTTGAAGCTTTTGAAGCTTTCGCATAAACAAAAAATAATGTTGTATAAAAGCTGGATATTGTACAGGCTGTATCAGAAATGTGTGGTCAACTTTAGGGTGTAGTGTAGACCATCAAACTGAACAACTTTCTCCATGGGACCAACATCGCAATCTAGAAAAAGTAAGCAGCCGTCCCATACATTTGGGTTGAGTAGGTATTGAAGTTTTGTACGGGACTGCTGATATTTTTTTTTTCGATTACGATGTTGGTCCCATGGAGAAAGTTGTTCAGTTTGATGGTCTGTACTACACCTCTAAGAGCACACCTTTCTGATGCACCCAGTATTAAGGCGAAAGCGCCAGGGTAGCCCGCGAAATTCAAAATTTCTTACGTTTTTTGCAATTTGTAGGTCAGTGTGAGCTTGTATGTTGATTAAAATATGATTCGCGGCCGTAGCTAATATGGCTTTACAGAATTATAATCATTAGAATCAGCAATACAACTCCATAAGTTAGCATTTACCTCAAACCTCATGATTCCATGAAATCGCTAGATTTGAGATAAATGCTAACATATGGAGTTATATTGCTGATTCTAATGAATAAAATTCTGTAAAGCCATATTAGCTACGGCCGCGAATCATATTTTAATCAACATACAAGCTCACATTGACCTACAAATTGCAAAAAACATAAGAAATTTTGAATTTCGCGGGCTACCCTGGCGCATCAACCTTAAATAGAACTCAAGTACTTACATCCATAGCCGAGTGCGGGCAGTAGCAGCAGAAGAAACCACGGCCACCAACGTTTCGTAGCGACGGCTTTCTCTTGGTAGCTCTGCGCGATGTATTTCTTATTCACGCCCACGTGGTTCGGTGATAGCTGTGAAATGTTGTGTTTTTAATTAGTTAGGACTCCAAAGAAATTCGGCAAGAAGCAAGAGAATGAGTAACAGGCTGTTGTACTCCCTCGTCTCTTCCCGCTGTCATCCAGTTTCATTGAGACTAAGAAGTCAAAGAACAAATGGGAAGGCGACAAAATCTATTCAGATCAATAATTGTAGGCACCGATGCGATGCAATGCAAGCCAGCCTCATCAAGTCCACTGCTGGACATATTCCTCCCTCATGTGGATCTCGATTTGACAGATTACTACACGGAAAGCTGTCTGCATGAAGATAACTTAGCCCTATGTCAGTGGTGAACTTTTGAGGAGTCGAATTATTGAAGTACTTACCCAATAATAAATCACAAAATTAATCTATCGGCGAAATTAGAAGTTGTAACACTTGTAAATAAGAGAAAAAGTGATAAGTTTCTTGGTATACTAACAGTTTCCGTGACAGTAGTGACAGTGGTTGTTACAACAGTTTTGATCATCGTGTAGATCCAGACGAAAGGCGCCGAGACCACTGACGCGCTCTGGGACAGTAGACTTGCTGTAAACGAAATAATATGACATTATTACATAATCTGGTGTTTGTGATACAGTGCGTTTCAAATAAGAATAGGATCGACTCAGCGCCATGTTGTGACGTCATAGCTGTCAAATCGACTGAATTGGGTAGGGTGAGCAAAACAAGATATTTTTTAGTTAACATTTATTTACGAATCACGAATGAAGAATTTGAAAAAAATGAAAAAAATTGTTACCAACAATGAAAATATGAAAGAAAGAGGCATAATTTATAAAAAACTAATTATGAATAATTTTTTGATGTCTGTTTTCACTTTGATTTAGCTAAGACAAAACAAAACGTTATTGATACGCAAATAAGTTTTCTTTGCAAACCGTACTTTTCAATCAAAGAGGTCATTGACGTTCCTATTCTTATTTGAAACGCATTGTACAATGATTGTTTTCATTAGTACCCACGGCTACATATCAAACTATACATTTCCAGTTTATACTGACCTCTCATTGTAAGAAAATCCTATACAATGCGAGATCAGGTTACACTGGAAATGTATAGCTTGATCTGTAGCCGTGCGTACATACACCAACGATACACTTATTTCTGTTATATTCTAATTTTACTTGGAAAATTATTTTTGTGCACTGTAAATGTGTTTTTTCTGAAATAAAATTTATTTATTTATTTTATTTATTTGCAGGTAGACGTCTTATCACGACTTTATGCACAAGAGCCAAGCACACACTACAGAAAGTAAGTACAGAAATTAAATAAATTTTCTTATTGGGCGAATAAATTGTTGCAAGTAAGGGCGGGAGCAGTAAGTACCTGTAGCTGGTACAAAACTATGCAAGCAGCTGGCATGCCATTGTGACATTGACCAATCAGAAGTTGTTATGGCACACGGCATGCCAGCTACTTGCATACTTTTGTGCAAGTTACAGGCATGTGTATTCTCGCCCTTGTGGTTATGTCGACAAAATGTCTGTCACTGACGCATGATAACTATTTCTTTTGAAATTAAACTTCTGTGGCGATTCTATAGTTGGTCGAGAATAGAGAGTCAAATTGTAAGGAAACGTTTCGTTACTGTAGAGAGAAGAATAAAGATATAACTCTCTCTGTTTAACACACTAAAATCTCTCTTATTCTTTGTTTTTTAAGAAGTTTCACTTCTATCACGTGTATTAATTAAAAGAAGAAGAAGATCCAGGCTATATCAATGAAGACAAAAATGTTGAGTGAAATAAGTCAGAACAGTGAACTGTTCAGCTTATGCCAAAATAGGCAAAAATCCTTCTTTTCTTGAACATCAGCAGACACGTTTTTGGGACAATGTAGTATTAGATTTAAATGGTACAAGTACATTTACAACGACAGACACTATTATTTCTTCCTAATGTTTCTGTATCTCAAAAACAAAACACCATCATACCTTTCGCCGGTCTCCGATCAGTGTAAGGATACCGATGCGAGGGCCCCACGACCTTCCTCCACGTGTTCCTGCTGCTGGTGGAGATGCTGGTGATAATGCTGATCATCAGCCTGGTGATCCACCAGCGTTGTTCCGCTGCGTAGGCGCCGCCGTTCCGGTGGGGGTAGGAGCTTTCGTCATCTGAACTGTCTATTGCCTGGGGATGGAGGATGGATCCACGAATGACAGTAATAGTTAATAATAAATAACAATAATTTATTTATAATGCATATTATATAAAAATATTAGCCTTCTGCAATCTATTCAAAATTCATACTCCTCCGTCCGCGTAATTGTCGTAAAAATGGGTACACACGGCTACACATCAAGCTATACATTTCCAGTTTACATTGTAAGGAAATCCTATACAATGCGAGGTCAGCTTATACTGGAAATTTATAGCTTGATGTGTAGCCGTGTGTACAAAGGTTTTGCTTCACATATTAATATAATGATGATTCATAAATAGAGTTGAGGTTGAGACTAAGCTGTGCATTCCTAAATCAAAGTATAATGTCTCTTAGCTTACTAAAGTTGGATTATTGAATTCTCCGCCGCTGACTAGTTTGTCATTCATAAATATCTAACTGAGAACATTATTCACAGTACGCTGTTATCTATATCTATACTAATAATAAAGCAGCTGAAGTTTGTTTTATTGTATTTTTGAACGCGCTAATCTCTGAAACTATTTTTGCAGTCGGATTTGAAAAAATATTTTTGCATTTGATAGCCCAATTCTTGAGGAAGGCTATTTAACATCACTAAGCCGACGTTCACACGAGCGTAAAAATATCGCGGCGGGATTTTATCGCGCACTGGATTTTCAACTCTCGTTGTTGAGCCGAGCGTTGAGAATCCAACTAACAATAACAGAGTGCATTCTAACGCGTCGACAAAACACACTGTTGGATTTTCAACTCTCGGCGCTAAGCAGAGCGTTGAAAATCCAGTGCGCGAAACAAAATCACCGCGATACTTTTACGTCCGTGCGAACGTCGGCGTCGACTAAAGACACTTAGGTCCATATTACAGAACGTCACTCAATACTCAAGCATTACTTAAAACTAGATTTTAGATTGGTTGAAACTAGTCATAAACTAGATTTAAACAAAGATCAGTGCTTGAGTTCCCTTCTCTAATAAGGACCTTAGAAGCAGAGAAAAAATAAAAACAAGTCGAAGAAACGCTAAGCAAAAACGAAGTAATAGCGTGGGCGGGCGATGCGATGCGATGGAGTGGGTCGGGGGAGCAAGAAATTTCACGCGGACGAAGTCGCGGGCAGAAGCTAGTCAGTAGATAAAATTCAAGTTGCTGGCTGTTCATCTATACAAAAATGTACACAAATAAATAACATTGAAGAGTCTGTTTGTAATGTCAAAATAACAGCTTTTTACTACAGTAGTACCCAACTAATAAGGCGCGTCGTGAATCTTCGTTCGCGCAGAAAAGAAAGTATGGCCCGAAGATTAACGAGATTGCTTAAAAGTTACAATCAACCTCAGATCACTACTATAAGGTTCATAATACACTGCAGCTGTTAGTTCCGTCTCACTCGCAAGTATGGCGGCTGACTAACATCATAGCGGCAGGTGCCGACCAATAGCGGTACAGAACAAAAACGCACGGTGCGTGGAGCGTGCCGATTGGTCAATAGCATTTCCCGCGCTTTGAAAATTCATCTTCTGCGCAGGTACATCGGTAAGCCATATCAGTTGGGTACTACTGTAAATGCATATGAAATACGGTACTTATAATAACAAAAAAAAAAACCGGTCAAGAGCGAGTCGGAGTCGCGCACCGAGGGTTCCGTTCCGATTTCTGAAAAAGTGTGCTATTTAGAGACATCGTTTTATTTTTCCTGTAATCTTTACATAAACTTCTATCACATAGAATAATTTCAGATTTTTCTCTTTGCAAACTTCGGAGATAAGGGGGGTAATAGTATTTTTTTTTACATTTTTCATCAGAAGTCGAAAACTATGCGGCCTAAAAAAAGAAAAAAAAGTATTTGAGAATGTGCAAACACCGCTCTTTCATATGATACCCCACATGCCCTAGTAGCCCCATTTTGATTTTTTAAGACAACGGGGTCAGTCCTTGTTGCAAAAAAAAAACATAAATATTTTAATTTCTTTCTTATTTGCAAAATAGTTGGTAAAACGTCATCTAAAACTATTCTAAATTTCAAGTTGATAGCATTAGTAGTTCTTGAGATATCCAGCTGTGACAGACAGACAGACAGACTGAGTGACACTATAAGGGTTCCTTTTTTACCAATTTTTTTTACAATTTTTAAATTTTTCGTCTGTGCGTCTGTTTATTCCGTCCGGATGTTGATGGATGGAGAGGCAGACAAAGTCCAAAGAAAAGATCGATGGATTGTGTGAGGAATGATATGAAAGAGAAGGGAATTAATGATAGCATGACGTTTGACAGGGGAGATTGGAAGAAAAAAAGGTGTTGCGCCGACCCCAAGTAACATGGGACAAGAGCAGGAAGATGACGATGTATTTCTAGGTCGTTCAGTTAAAAAAGTACTCTTCTAGAAACCATTTGCTTACCGTATAACGCCGTCGAACAGTACTAGTCGTCCAGGAAGTAGCGGTAGACAGACGGTCGACCTCATCCGCACTGGTATTAGGGCCCTGCACCCGGAATTGAGACAGCGAGCGTCGAGACATGTTCGGCATCGCCACTTGTCCGGGCGCCAGTTCAACGCGGTCCTTAGACATGTGTGAGTATGTGTAGTCCGTCTTTGGGTATTTGCTGGGGAAAAGAGAAAAGTATTATTAGATCGATTTAGATTTATAGATATTTTTGATTGTACACTGTTAGAAAAAATCATCATCTTGCTGCCCTTGTCCCATGTTAATGGGGTTGGCTCCTTAAAACTTTTCGCAGATGACGCTAGCATAGCTTTCACCTGTCACATTTGTTTACTGAATTTGTGTGTTCGGTTTTGTGATTTTTTTCATCAAAATACCAGGATGGATGATAAGATAAACATGTACTCAACATGGAGAATAAGCGAGCTAAAGGCTGAACTGAAAAAAATGAGGTGCTTCTTTACAAGGAAGAAAAGCAGACCTTATTGAAAGGTATACTCTTAAAATTATACATCAAGCTATTTTATTTATGAAACAGTTTTGTTTGTAGGAAGTATACATTTCATAATACTTTTCGCCAATTATACATTACTACAAAAAGCCGAATTAGACCACTTTTTTTAACCACTTTTTTTTTATTCTACAGCTATCGGAAATTGGTGTGCACCTATTCCTTTGCAATAAGGCACTTCACATTTATTAGGCATTTTGTAAAATCTTAAACAAACAAATACTTCATACAAATGAATATAATTTTGGTTAAAGCTATGCTAGCGCAACTTTTCTGTCACTGGCGCCATTTTCAAACTTCCCCTTATATGCTAATTTCTTACTTTTTTTCGCGATTTCAGGTTTGGTCCCATACTAAATGTTGTTCATAATGATGAGTACAATGACCTTAAGAGGTTGTGCGTTATTTAAATTACACATTGTTTATAGTATCATGAAGACGAAAGCGCTCACTGGTGATAAAATAAACTTTTTGATTGACATATTTTTTGTGTCATAACAAAGTTATCAACACACTTGCTTAAGCAAAAAGTAGTAGTACTAGCATGATGAATGGATACAGGAAGTCGCCAAAAGTAGACCCGTTTACTATTTGTAACCAGTAGATTTGGTACAATAACTACCATTTACACACACACACACACACTTACCAAACACTCTATAAATTTTCAATTTTACGATAATCAAACACACTATAAGACGAACACTCGAGTTGTAAAACATGTAAATAGAACCATTAAAAACTGCCCCATAACCGTAAAACACATAATAAAACCGTAACTCTAACACACGGGTCGACCCGAAACGTATAAACAAACACATAAAGGAAATACCTCACGATTTCTGTACACCTTAGCCCTTCATACATGATTGCTGGAGTCAGTGAGATGGAAGATAGAACTTATATCACTGTATCACTAGAAATAGGTATAAAATCACTACAGCCCAGTCAACTATTGATTCGGCAAAGTTAAGTATTTAAGCAAAATTTCCCTTAACTAGGTGTTATTATTTTTTATTTTTTTATTTTGTGTTTGTGTCACTCAAGACAATCAATCAAATAGACTCTTTAAGAATACTTCAGAAACAGGCACGAGTGACAAAATAGTGAGTGTTTCTTGAAAATACAGCGTGTATCCAAAATGCACTTATCACAGTTGATGAGTAAAGTGAACTGCATGAGTTTGGCATCGCTTGGCATTTGCGCGCGGCGGCGCAAAACAAATATAGAACATAATATCTAATTTTATTGTCACCCCGCTACTCACAGGACACGTCATGTTGTGAGTACCTAGACTTGTTTATAGTATAAACAAGGTTTAATGTTTTATTAACCAACCGTGGAGTTTGATTTATACTAAAGTAGCAACGGGTTATAGAGCAGTTTAAATGACTCGAGTATTTCCTAGTTTTAATTACGTGTTTTAACGGTTTTAATTTCATTTCAATCAAAATAACAGATTAGAGCTCCAAAGTTATTGGCTTTTAAAAAGTTGCAACTGTGCCAAGCAAGGTAATAACTAATTAGGAGTTTGGCCTGATTGGCAACTGCTATCGCCAATAGACATCACAGAGTATGAATTAATAACGAAAATATTCAATAATCTACATTGCATTTGTATTCAATCGAAGTTCATGGATTTTGATATGCTTGCTCGAAGAATAATGACCTACCTTAACGTAAAAACTTCTTCCACTTCACTCTTCTCCACTTCCATAAAAGCCATAACATTAGTCATATTTGTTTACAATATTTAAATCAATAGTCTATAATTATTCATTAAATATTAAAACTTCTTACAAAATAATTTCGTCCAGCCAGCTGATATTACAACAGGCAGGACTGTGACAGTTAACGGTTCCAATTTTGAAGTGATTATTACAAGTACCCGCATAAAAAAGCGAAATGACGTCATGTGTGTGCGTTCCAGATCGTATATGTGTAATTGAGTAGACATTAGATTATGATCACGTATAAATTGATAATGTTACGCTGTGGTCATTGTGGAGACTGAACTATTTACTTTTGCCTTCATACTCTGGCGTGATTTTCAATAGGTAACGATTCTTATCTTATGTGTGTAAACACTATCGGTATGTTTACTAGTATTATCGTATAAGTGCACTCCAGCGTTCACGTAAAAAATACGTACTGGAGAATATTTAACTTTTATAATAACTAATATTATAAAGGCGAAAGTGAGTTTGTTTGGAACGCGTTCACGCTAAAACGGCTGAACGGATTTGGATGAAATTTGACACATGATTAGACCATGACCTAGGTTAGGACATAGGGTACTTTTATATAGCCAGGTAAACATGGGGGGGGGGTTAAGGGTTTTTTATATTCGCTTCAGCTGTTCTTCGACGACGACGGCAGTATTGTTATTCCTACCTTATTGTAAATATATCTTTGTTTTTATTTAAATTTAACTGCAATAACTTGGGCCTGGATCTGTATGTTGTGCATGTTTTTACCAAATAAATAAAAATAAATAAATAAGTAAATGTACCATAGTATGTTGAGTGTCCAAAGTGTCCATAAACCTGCACTGCTGAGGACCTAAAAACGCCAATGATGGCGCGATTGGCGTGGCTTCAGCTGTTCAATCAATCTGCCTTTTCCCAACTATGTTGGGGTCGGCTTCCAGTCGTACCGGATGCAGCTGAATACCAGTATTTTACATGGAGCTACTGCCTATCTGACCTCCACAATCCAGTTACTGGGTAATAATACGATACCCCTTGGTAAGACTGGTTGTCAGACTTACGGGCATAACGAATGTCAAAGATCCACGAATGACAGCCGGGACCAACCAAGGACCAACAACGGCTTAACGTGCTTTCCGAGGCAGTTATGTCTTGGTATATTATTTTGGTGTATTAATTCTACGAACAAAGTTGCCTACTTCCGCTATGTTTTGGTATATAAATTCTAAGAAAAAGTAGCCTAGTTGCGATATGTTTTGGTATATTAATTCTAAGGAAAAGTAGCCTAGTTGCGATATGTTTTGGTATATTAATTCTAAGAAAAAGTAGCCTAGTTGCGATATGTTTTGGTATATTAATTCTAAGAAAAAGTAGCCTAGTTGCGATATGTTTTGGTATATTAATTCTACTAACAAAATTGCCTAGTTGCGCTAGGAACAGTATAAATTAGGATGTTTAAACACAATCTATCTTTAGCCGAATACTTAAATAGCTTTTCAGAGCTCCGCGAAGCTTTTTGCTGAACTGAATCGTGACACACATAAGTAATTATACTTTTTTGCATGTACAGTCAACAAAAGAAATAAGTCCTTAGGCAGCTTACTTTAATTAATGTCTAACCATTTTTTGTGTGTGTTGACTAGACAAGTGTTTGACATCCCTAATCGTGACCAAGAGAGTGAACAACCAAACTAAATTATAAAAGTTTTTTCGCACTCAATGACAATAAGAGCAAACATTTTTGCCTGCTGGCTTGATACCTGATTAGTTTGTTGACTGTACACTATTAGGCAATAGGCACTGACTTGCAATGTGTGTTGATTATAAAAACCCGACCCACTGTCTAAGTTCCAAATTATTGATTGCTATAGACATGACGAAACTTCATTATTGATTTTAATTAGAATATGATGCAGGATATAATTATATTGTATGTAGGTATTTCTTTAGACCTTGAACATCTGTTGATTACACAGATTACATACTAAATACCGTGCAAGCTAGCCGTTTCTTTGCCTGGGTTGGAAGTATAAATAAAAATGTTGTTGAGGCTAATAGCTGTAGTCCCGACTGGCATTGGTGCCCACCAGGTGATTCGAAACAGTTGAATTTTACTAGCATTGCATTCACCGGTTCATTTGTTTGGTACGGTCTATATTTTAGAATATTTACGTCCTGCAGAGTTCAGCCAGATATCAGTTTTGGAAAGTAAAAACGCGTAACTGGATTCTGGGTCTCTTATTTATTTATTTAAATACCCTACCTTCACGCCTGTATTCCCCGAAGGCTTGGGCAGAGGTGCACCCATACTACACCTACATTTCGCCAGTTATGTTTTAGTTCCATGTAATAGGGGGTAAAATGATTCCATAATTTTAATAGTAGATTATTTAACCAAGGGGATAAAGCAGTGTCTTTTGTCGCGGTTGACGATGTAAGGTGCAACTATACGCCAATGACCTTGAGTAGTTAGCTTGCGCGTTCTGTGCCGAGCTCACGCAACGCGTCGTACGTCCAGCCAGTAATAGGACTCGCCCATCAAGGAGCGCTGTCCCAAATTAGACGCATTATTAATTTATTATACATAAAACAAAAGGCATTTTAATAAAACACGTATACTAAAAGATAAATAATTAAATTACCTTTAAAATGGTGAAGGTTTCATAAAAAATACGCCTGACAGTTTTTGCGTGATTCTCAGTTTTTTATCTGCGTTAGACATAACTTTACAAATTAATTACAATAATTTTAATATAAAGATAATCTAAAATATTCACATATTAAGTTATTAAGAAAATGATCTAATTTAACATATATTTTTTCCAAATCATTAACACTACTAGTTTAGACGTGATCTTCAGTTTAAAATCACCAAAAGTCATATAGCGTCGCCTTAAATCGCGAGCGTAACGAAGGACTGGAGGTTTACTCCCGAGCGTAGGCGAGGTTGTTAAAAACTTAAATCACGAGCGAAGCGAGGAAATTTAAGACGAGTCCTGAGTGCAGCGAGGGATTTAAGTTCACCCAAGACTAAAGGCTCTTACAGACAGAGGCGATATCGCGAGCGATATTGCGATAATATCGCGTCGCAACACCGCTACGCGACACGTCGCGACGCGATATCGCCTCTGTCTGTAAAAGCCTTAAGACAGCTTTATCACCGAGGAAAATACTCTACTTTTCGTACCATTTGCGAAAAAATTAACACAATAATAATATGAGATAAGCATTTATTAAAAATAATGACAATTAAAATAAACTTAACGTTTATGTATTTGAAGAAAACAAAAACGCTGCAAATTAATTCCTAGACTAATATTTTTTTGTAGGAAAAGCAAAGGCATCAAGCTCATACGGCCTCGTCGGTTTTCGTAATTTTATTTAATAATCATAACCGCATAATAAATGCGTATTCCTTTTTCAAAAAGATGTATAATGTTTTATATACAAACTCAATGGTGTAAACACAGATGTAGTTCAGTATAAATTTCGGTAAGTATATAAGTAGAGGATGAATGAAATTCAGTACAATTTTCTTTACCTGTTTTTAACAGATTAAAAATGACTATTGTTATGTTCGCTTTTTGTGGCATAGAATGTCACTTTTTTGAGCAAGTGGTACGAAAAATAAATTTATTAATCTTAGGTTATTTCATTGTTATTTTAACAAATATATCAATGAGTAGCTTTTGCCATCGGCTTCACCCGCGTGGATGTCGGAAAATATCCCACGGGAACGTACTACCGGGAATTCCGTCCTTATTCCTTGTCTACATTATAAAGAGAACCTCTGTGCAAAATTTCAGCTTCCTAGGTCCAAGTGTTTGGGCTGGGCGTTGATGAAACCAACTAGGTGTAATACTCACTTCCAGTACTCTCGTGCCATCTTGTACAGTCGCGAAGGCAGATGGTCGTTGTTACTAGGGTTGATCTCCAGCAGCAAACTGGCGTCAGCGAGCGCCTGCTCAGCGAACGAGCTGTCTGTAGAGCATGCGCTGTACGAACTTGGACTGCCTATGCGGGTCGACCTGAAGAGAAATGGTAGTGTTAGTTTGCGAAATCATGTAAGGAAACAAAAAATATGAATTCAAATTTATTCAAATTTATTTATTAAGTATTAATAATCAGGTTGTACAAGGACAGATTGGACGGTGACAGAACAGAATGAAACGACTAATAGGGAAGAAAGACGAAGACATGTTGCGCCGACCACAAATAAATTGGGATAAGAGTAATAGAATGACGTTTGTGAAATCATGGTTCGATGAAAGGTCATCGCTACTTTATTTTAATTTTATTTATTTAGGGAAAATAAACACTGCAATAAAAAATAAAAAGTATTACACGAGTTGTTAACAATATTGGAGCCTACTACCTACCTGCCTACTTTTTTGACCTATATGTGTTACCAAATGGCAATAACCTTGGCTGTTAACTTCTACTGACACTCTTCTTAAATGCTGTTAGATTGGAAATAGAACCCATGGCTGAACGCTGACCCACAAAATACAGGTCCAGGCCTAGTTTGGGGGTTAGGATCTTATTTGTAGCAATACATTAGTGTGCTATTATTATAACTTGATTGTAACATGTATTTCCTAGTGTCAAATAATTTTTTTTTTTTTTTTTTTTTTTTTTTTACTACATTTACCTCAAACCTCATGACATCATGAAATCGCTAGATTTGAGGTAAATGCTAACTTATGGAGTTGTATTGCTGATTATAATTCTGAAAAGCCATATTAGCTACGGCCGCGAATCATATTTTAATCAACATACAAGCTCACACTGACCTACAAATTGCAAAAAACGTAAGAAATTTTGAATTTCGCGGCCTACCCTGTCGCATCAACCTTAAGGCTTCGAACCTTCGAACCTAGGCGGTTTAGTATTGATTTTTTTGACCTCACCTGACCGAGGTAGGTCATCTGACTAAAAATCACCTCCAGACTTATGATTTTTTTCTCAATGGTGGTGGTGGTGTTGGCAGAACTAATCGCCTCAGACCAAGAAAAAAAGATAGACGGCGCGCCGCGAACATCAAAAGTGAAGCCATAAAACCGTGCTCCTGCAAGTAAACATACACGCTCACGCACACACCTGCACTAAAACCATGCTCATCGCTCTTAGTACGTCACGAGTTGTCGTCAAGTAAACTTAAATTAAAAAAATAGAATTATGCCTTCCTGTGTAGTGAAAAGTTGCAAAAACAACAGCAAATCACATAAAAAGTCTCACGGAATCACTTTTCACTTGTAAGTACTTGAAATAACATCGTTTCTCTATTATTAAACTGTGAATTTTAGGTTACTTGGAACAAAAAACCCAACAAACGAAAGCAGTGACGTAAAGTATGGGTGTTGCCATAATACGATTTAAAATTTCCCATTCGATTAATATATTTTAAATAAATATGATTTATTACTTCCAGTTATATTCCTATTTTCTTTTAATATTTTAAGTATTCAGAGTTTTAGTTATAGTCTGACAGTTTGAGTAATTTATGCGGCCTACCCAAATGTCTTTTCTTTGGTATTGTTCGTCGAATCGTTAAGCTCCTTAAGTTTTGAGTTGAGCTGCACGATTACTGACAAATGCGTGCACTGACTGGACAGGTCCACTCAATCTGTGTGGTTCTTTCATCAAAAGACCATTTCTGACTGCAATCTACATGGTCTTCACATGATCTGACCAAGATAATGTCTGGACTTTAAAAGAGACTGTGACCTCTGAGTTTGTTTCGGCGTTTCTTCTCAGAGTAGTCAGATAGGAAACGTCGAACTCATCTAGTTTAAAAAAAAATATGTTTGACGTGTAAAAGTGTTTGTACAAACCTACTTACAGAAAATAAATCATTTATCATTTATCATTTATCATTTATCACTTTCTTTTGGTATTTTTAACCGACTTCCAAAAGGAGGAGGTTCACAATTCGTCGGAACCTTTTTTTTTTTTCTTTTTTTTTAACCAACTTCCAAAAGGAGGAGGTTCTCAATTCGTCGGAACCTTTTTTTTTTTTAATTTTTTTTTTATGTATGTTACCCGATTACTCGAAAATGGCTAGACCGATTTGGATTTTTCTTGTTTTGTTCGAAAGGGTATACGTCCCAAGTGGTCCCATGATCATCAAGTCAGGATCTGATGATGGGATCCCATGGAAATCGAGGGAAACCCTCAAATTTTATGGGCACACCTATATCGATTTCGGTATTTTTTATAGTAACTCGTGCATTTGCTCTCGGAAAGTACCATTCGGTGAGCTGGAACTGATGATGAAGACCACAGAGGGCCATCGGAAATACTCAATTATATCTTAGTATATAACAGGTTGCGATTAGATTACTTTAATATGGTTTATGCTCGTCAAAATAATGGTAATGGTGACTTCACCATGAGCTCCATTTCTCCTGGTTCTTACTAGGAGAACTCCTCAACAATTAACGGCCCTGCATCGGGAAAAGCAACATTTTATAAAACGTGATGAGCAGCTGATATTGGGTTATTGTTACTTAGATAAATTACAAACTGAACCACTAAAAAGTGAAAAATAAAAACTTTTTTACAAAAACCGACTTCCAAAAAAAACACTACAAAGTGAAAAATAACTTTAATTTCGGAAGTCGGTGGCAAAAAACTAAAATACAGATCCAAAGACACCGACTTCCGAAATTAAAGTTATTTTTCACTTTGTAGTGTTTTTTTTGGAAGTCGGTTTTTGTTTTTTTATTTAATATTTTAGGTTTCCAACTAATAATGAAATAAAAAATAAATGGATACTAGCTATAAGAAATAGTCGGAATGATCCGGAATGGTTGCCATCGAAAACCAGCGTGGTTTGTTCTGATGATTTTGATGATAACAATCTCTATAGGAAAGAGATAGATGTATGGATGAATAGGCAAATTTAGGCATTTAATGGACAGTCCATCCTCTATGTCTATGGTCATTTTAGTATCTAAGTTCATTGTATACATGTCAATAGTTGTTTTTCTCTCTTTCTAGATAGTGGACAATTTCATACAGGTATCGCAGTCCATCCTCTATGTCTACTTTCCTACCCACACAAATATCCCCCAATTATAGGGAAAAAATTTAACAAATGACAACCCTTCGGTGCACACATAGAAAAAAAAGTGGCTTCAGTTTTAATGTTCGCGGCGCGCTGTCTATCTTTTTTTCTTGGTCTGAGCTAATCGCATTAAGATGTCGTTATTAACGATGAAGTGATAAATCCCGAGCGATTAAGTAGACAGCAAATAAATGAGATCTGACAAGACGTGAAATTAGGAAGACCTTGCGAATTCCGATGGCACTGGAACAAACCCATTTTGAATTCGCAGATATTTGTTTATGCAGCGTCTAGAGAACTTACGTAGTACGTACTTATTGAAAACCAGATTGTCTAGATTCGAGAAGATAATTCAAAATTGACATGAATAGCCAAGATTGTATTTACCGTCCATTGTGTCACTTGTAAAATTTCTACATTATCATCTGTAATTTTTATGGCGTACATAATAAAGAGTTGTATCTGGGGGCACGGTAGTGCCCCCGCCAAGACGAGCCAAGCGAAGCGCAAGGGCACTGCACTACCTACCTTTTCTCGAAGCACTTCGTCGTATTTTTAAACCTTCTTAACTTGGGTTTGGATTATACCAGATAAACAAAATTTTCGGGATATGATGTCAGTGGTTGACTTATTAAACCTATCACTGCCGTTTCGCTACCATCACATGGGCGCAAGGTGAAAAATGTATTCACTGTTCATTACTTTTCTGTTATACAATAGTTCTTGCAGTAACGAAACGGCCAGGCCTCATATTTTGACTAAGGTGTAGAGTTTGTGAAGTTAGGGCTTGGAGAGTTAGGGCGTGTAGAGTTACAAGCTTGGCTCTACATGAGATCTGATAGCTTTTTGTCAGTGCGAGCTATATGTAATAAGTGGTCTCGTCTTGGCAACATTTTACATGAGAATGTTTTTGGTGGGATCTATCTATACTGTATTTTATGTAGGTATATGATTTTGATTGTAACCGCAGTTTCCTGATAGTATAAATGTATAAAACGGTTCCACGCGGTTTTGATACAATGCGGCTAGGTGATTCAGAGTTGATTAGCTCTGGTAATAATTTAGTTTTGACCTTCAAGCAGGTCGTCCTTCTAGGAATATCGTTTTATACAGTTGTTGAATATAAATAAAGCAGTGATAAGGGCAACACAAACGTAGTCCTAGCCAAACGAACCGGTGACCTTTAAAAGGCATCTGGAACAGGGCAGAGCGAGCGGTGTAAGGAGAAAGGAATGTTTTATCGATAACTTGCGACTGGGAAAAACATACGAGGGGCGTTCAATGTATTCTCGGTATCGGGGTGATTTGATAATAATGTGGGTAATTAAAATATATCATTAGCTGACTACATTATCTGAGGGTATTTACATAAAATTTCATGTTAATAACTTCATTAGTTTGTTTGCAACCTCTGGTCAAAGACGACGGAAATTACTGAAGTGACAATGTTAAAGAAAATCGAGCACCACCGCGGTGATTAAATTCCTCACTAAACAAGGAAAACTTCAAAAAACTATCCACGAAGAAATGATAGCCGTTTATCAAGACTCTGTTCCTTCATTATCAACCGTACATAAGTGTTTAAGTGCATTCAAAAGTGGCAGGGAAAGTATCGAAGATGACCCTCGCCCAGGTGGGCCAATCACGGCGGCTACCGAAGAAAATGTGAAAATTAAAAAAAAACTTGTATTAGAAGATGCACGTGTAAGAATCAAAGTGTTTTAGAAAGCCGTTTAAGAGACGCAATAAAAGAAAAAAGAAGAGGAAAGCTGGCCAAGAAAGTGCAGCTTCTTCACGACAACGCACCGGTTCACACTGCGCGGCTCTCTAAGGCTGCTGTACGAGAGTGAAGGTTTGAAGAAATTAACCACCCACCCTACAGCCCAGACCGGGCACCCAGTGACTGTTTTTTATTCCCAAACTTAAAAAAAGATCTCCGGGGAAAGCGATTTGCTGACGATAATGAGCTCAAGTCCGCTGTAAGTGATCATTTTTCAGGCCAAGAAGAAAATATTTTTTTCACAGGAATAGAAAAACTTATTTCAAGATCAAACAAATGTATTGATATTATGGGGAACTATGTTGAAAAATAAATTATTTTCAAGTTTTTATCTTTTTTCTACCACATCCATACCGAGAATACATTGAACGCCCCTCGTACATACGTAGGTAGACTTCGATGATTGAATTCATCTGCCTAGCCTTTTCCGAACTAAGTTGGTGTCGGGTTCTAGTCAAACCGGATGCAGCTGAATTTTATATGGAGCGACTGCCTATCTGACCTCCACAACCCAGTTACTGTGTATTACGGTACCCCTTGGTTAGACTGGTTGACGAGTCGTAATGGCTGTCAATGATCCACGAATGACAGCCGGGAACAACGGCTTAACGTTTCCGAGGCACGGCACCAAGACCTGCCGTGCCTCGGAAACGTTAAGCCGTTGTTGTTGTTGGTATGTAAAGATGGTCTACGGAGCAACCGCGGCAAACGTAGCTTAACCTGATCGATCGACCCATGCGGCTGTTATTACTTAGTCACAAGCAACACCCCCCTCCCCCCCTGAAGATTGAATTGCTTAATAAAATTCATATCATACTAATATCACGTTTATATTTCTAAAAGAGGTTGGCACAGATATGAAGTACTCCCTGCACATTTAGCCATTTGCATGTGTTTCAAAATTCTTGTAAATACATATGATTTGTAACACATATGAGCTTATTGCAATTTAGCGGCCCCAAATAAAGAATCCAGTTAGTACTGCGAATTTACTGATCACACTCAAGAGGACTTAATGAGCAGTCGCAAGAAAAAACAAATCCTGCATTTTTTTTTAATCACTCAAAAACAGGTACAATTTCTTAATGACACAATGCCTAGTTAAAATTAGATAATTGATCTCACAAAAGTCGTCATGTTCCGCCAATTACAAGTTACGTCAGTAGACGTAAATTTTTAGCGTGGCACATAAAAATGTTGGACCAAAGCCAACTGTACCAATAGTAACGTTTGGCCCAATATTTGTTTGTTTGTTTGACAGACTCATTGATGAAGCTCTTCTCAGAAAAATAAATATTATCGTTGTGTGGTTTGAAGGGTGAAGAGAAGGGATTTAGATGAAAATCTTGCAGGATTATGTAGAATAATACGGTTATCTATAAATTATTAACGGTTGTTTAGAAATATCTAGTAGTATACAGGGTGTATCAGAAAGGTGTGGTGTGGTGCAGACCATCAAACTGAACAATTTTCTCCATGGGACCAACATCGTAATCTAGATAAAATTATCAGCTATCCATACAAAGCTTCAATACTCGACCCAAATGTATGGAACGGCTGAATTTTTTCTCGACTCGATGTTGGTCCCATGGAGAAGATTGTTCAGTTTGATGATCTGTTCACACGACCACACCTTTCTGTATAGGAGGGATCTAATCCGGAACGAGGTGATCCGGCAGAGAACCAAAGCGACATAGCTCACAGAATAAGCAAGCTGAAGTGGCAATCGAAAAACGTAAGGTAGGCCACCCTCAGGCTAGGTGGAGCGACGATCTTCGCATGGTCCTGGCTGGTAGCAGCTGGTTGGGAGTCGCCGAGAATCGAACTAAATGGCGTGCAATAGGAGAGGGCAGTGGACTGCTATAGGCATATCGATGATGATGATGATGTTTATAAGTATATTTTTTATTTTTACGTCTGGTTCTGGTTAGAATAGTTGCTTTCTGTAAATTGGCTAAAAAAAAGCACTTTTACGTGTCAAAAATAAATTTTGTTTTTAAACTGGATGAGGTCGGAATTTCCTATCCGTTTACGTACTCTGAAGTCACAGTGTCTTTTAAGTCCAGCCAGACATACCTAATCTCAGTCAGCCCATAATGAGGACCATACAGATTATGTTTATTTCTGAGATAGTCTTCAAGAACAGTATCAGTGAACATCGGGATTTTCACTTAGTTTTATTTTTTTTATTTTAAGGGTTACCTGCTGAAACCTCTCGGCATTGACCAGAGGGGCAATTCTCGTATTTTTAACAACGTTCGCAATATCATCTCAAGACTCAATCTGTCAAAAATTGTATAGCGTTTACCTACATTTTTGACATTTGATTGACGCTGGCATGAGATTGTGAACGTTTTTAAGTACGAGAATTGCCCCTCTGATATCGTACCTTAGTCAGATCCTCAAAAGCGTGTGGCAGCCTATCATACGCGTAACACAATGGAAACACGATTCTCTCTTTCACGACGTGATTTAATAAGTGGAAGTACGTATTATGTACGCACGGCTACATATCAAGCTATACATTTCCAGTATAAGCTGATCTCGCATTGTATAGGATTTCCTTACAATGAGAGGTCAGTGTAAACTGGAAATGGATAGCTTGATGTGTAGCCGTGTGTACTACTATTTTACTATGTATAGTCTCGTACACTTTCCGATTACCTGATGAGGGCAAGTCGTGAGTTGCATCAATTTTACGCGGATCATTACTTCGACAAGCGTAACGCACTATGCATTACTGTGCAACATCTAAAACAAATAAGCAAGTTTATTTTAACTTCAACTTTTTCACCTTTTCTAGTTTCTCTCCCTCTCTCTTTTCTTTCTCTTTTTCTCTCTTTCTTCTATCTTTCTTTTTAGGGTTCCGTACCAAAATGAACCCTTATGGTGTGACTCAGTCTGTCTGTCTGTCACAGCTGGATATCTAAAGAACTACTAATGCTATCAACTTGAAATTTGGAACAGTTTTAGATGACGCTTACCCAACTATTTTGCAAATAAGAAAGAAATAAAAATATTTATATTTTTTTTGCAACAGAGACTGAAAGGGGGTCTTAAAAATTCAAAGTGGGGCTACTATGGTATGTGGGGTATCATATCGACTCTTTCCGCTACAAAGGGCGTAAAGACCATTTTGGGCCAAATTCACTTTTTGATGCAGTCTTACTTAGTTGACTGCATCAAAAAGTGAATTTTTTTTAGGCCGCATATTGTTCGACTTTTATGAAAAATGTAAAAAAAAAATACCCGTGAAGTTTGCAAAGTAAAAGTCTGAAATTATTTTATGTAAAGATTACAGGAAAAATAAAACGATGTCTCTAAATAGCACACTTTTTCAGAAATCGGTGCGCGAGTCCGACTCGCTCTTGACCGGTTTTTCTTTTTTTGCTTTTATGGAGGAGCGCCCAAAATTTCGATGATTTTACGAGCATTTTGATACCACATCTACCGTAGAAGTTCGTAGTTGTATATTTTCTTAAATATTATTCAGTGAGGGGCAAAACAGTTGTGGCAGGAAGTCAGAAGCGGTTTAAGCAAGACCGGATCTTAAGGTCAAACACTTTCTGGGCTTCTGACTTCCTGCCACAACTGTTTTATATATTTACACGATGACCGGAACTTATGCCTTCTTAAGCAGGGTTACATGCTACACCTCTAAGTGACTGCACAGTATAATAATGATGCAGTAGTTTATCTTCATAGAGAACGGCCGAAACGACGCGCTTCGAAATCTCAGTTAGTCTCAGTTACACACGGACGGACAGGTATTTATCTACCGAGCGGCCGTAGGTAATTAATTCAAGGTCACTGTCCAGGTAAACCACTGCTAGCTTTATTACTCTGTGGTAACTGAGTACCATGCTTTATACTTTTCGATTCATGTGAAGCAATACATTATGAACATTTTTACCATGGGCCTATTATAAGTTTTTTTTTTTTTATGACAGTTAAAGATAAGCTTGTATAGTACCACATACCACACAAGGTGTCCCAAGCGGTTGCATGTTTACAAAAGCTTATTTGTCATGATATGAAAGATAAGGGTAGACGGGTGCACGCAACGGAACAATGTAGTGTAAAATAAAAATACAGTTGAAGGGCTTTCTTTGATAAGATTGATTTTAAGCGAATTTAAGTATATGATTTGATCCACAATCATAAGGTCCTAGTTTTGTAATCTTGACAGAATTAGTTTACTCAAAGATGTTAATCTTACGTTACACAGAACAGGGGGCCTAAAACGGCCACATAAAGCAATTCCTCTAAAAGCGATTCGTTTTCTGAATTCCCAGCAATTTATTATGATTGTGCTATTTGAAATTAAACTTCAACAAAGCAATTCATAATTTGTGGACCATTTTACGAATCTCCATACAAAACTGTCAAACAGATGAATTATTATTGCGTGCTATGAATTGTATGCAGATAAATTATGAAGTGTCAGTTTGTGACCGTTTTACAATTTCAAATATGATTCATAATACTTAAGTATATTATCCTACTATGATTCTGTCAAAGTGGCCGTTTTAACCCCCAGGGGGGCAAAAACGGCCACTTTGGCAGAGTCATAATAGGATAATATTATGAATAATATTTGAAATCGTAAAACGGTCACAAACTGACAATATTGAACTAATATTATCCTATTATGATTCTGCCCAAGTGGCCGTTTTAGCCTCCCAGGACATCCCAACAAGAAATATTGTTTTGTCAAAAATCTTTTATCGATTGTCGCCCGGTAAATACAACCATTTCCAAAAAGCACAATAAGTATATTAATTTTGTAACTATACCTTGTTATTTTCTACTTTATCAAAATCAGAATGATAAATCTCCTTCATCTTTCTTTATTTTTCAGTGGACAGTATTTGCATAAGCATTATGCAAGTGCATTGAAAGCGTGAATATAATGTGACCTTGTCGGAGTTATGTCAACTTATACTCGTACACTTGAAACTAACTCAGACGGATGGGGTTGGTGACATTGAAACAATTCTTCAAGCAAAAATAAGGTCAAAGTGTCAGACTGATCGATCTTGGCTATTTATTAGTCAATGATTAATGAAATAGCCATTGACTTATATATAATCAATGGAAATAGCGCATTATCAAACCTGTCCCTCCTAATGAACGGTCTTAAAAATGGTACCAAAGCCAACACACTCTTGATTACTACAACTACACCTCGTCATTTTATCAGCTTTCGTGGAGGATATCGCTATCCATATCTATATTCTGCCCAAATCCTGCAATCACTATTTCCAACACTGACGACGAGATCAGCTGCAAATTAAGAACATTTCAAGGTTTCATACTATTCATTGCGACATTACCTTGAAGTTAGTACCTTCTTTCCTATGCTATCACAGCATCATCCTGCCATAAGCATAATCAGCCTATAACGTTTCAGGCCTCATCTCTGTGAGAGGGAGTGGGCGTAATCCACCACGCGGGCCCAGTGCGGATTGGTGCGGCCTCCTGCTCTTATTCCAATTTATTTGAGGTAGGCGCATAATGTCTTCTTCATCTTTCATACGACCATCCGTCTGCCTAGCCTTTTCCCAACTATGTTGGGGTCTGCTTCCAGTCTAACCGGATACAACTAAATACAAGTATTTTACATGGAGCGACTTCCTATCTGACCTCCACAATCCAGTAACTGAGTAATACGATACCACTTGGTAAGGCTGGTTGTTAGACTTTCGGGCTTCTGACAACTCGTAACGACTGTCAAAGATCCACGAATGACAGCCGGGACCAACGGCTTAACGTGCTTTCCGAGGCTTCAGGAGTCTCGGTATGTAAAGATGGTCACCCATCCACGGACCAACCCCGGCAAGCATAGCTTAACCTGATGGATCGACCCGTGCGGCTGTTATTACTTAGCCACGAGCTCCTCATCTTTCTTACGCATCATCGTATCAATTATTTTCATGATCAAACTATGACAAACTTACCGGTCATGAGTCACGCCGTGTGACGTGTAGATGGGGCTTAGCGTGACGTCAGACAGTGACGCGTACCGCTGCGAGCTCGTGGACACGCGCTCATATTGACTGTTGATCTCGTTCTGTGGACAAATCATATTGTTAATAGCAGTTTATTGTAGTCATTAAGAGGAAACGTGGGTGCTCTTTTCTCCATACAAAAAGATACAAACGCTCTCGCCTGTTTTCTTTCTGGTTAATGACCATAAAGCAATGATTTTTTACAGAAATATAAATATCAGCTACTTGTATGCCCCTATGTTTTCCTTTTTGATGATATATTATTTTTATAAGAACTAGAACCCTCAAAAAAATGCTCAAAATTGCCTATTCAGACCGCTGTCAACAGACGCCTAGTGTACCAATTTGACAACTATTAACGAAAAAAGAAAAACATAGGGGCATAGTATATATCCTTCTTATTCAGTTTATGAAATATCTTTTAAATTGGTCCAATATTGGAGGAGGAAATAGGCGAGAGCCAAACCTCGAAATGTGACTTTTTACATAGGATATTTAGTCGGATTTGCTGTTGTCCTTATCGCACAAATCCGAGGGCGAAGCGCTCGCAGAGCGACAGCAATACCTTCTTGAAATACCTAATTTTCAAAAGTCTGATCGCCCCCCTTTCCTCTTAACTTCTTTAGGCATAAGGTAAGCTGAAGATATCTGTGGAAAGTTGATTGCAAGAGTATGGGTTGGCGGTGATAAATAGAGGGCATCCTTTTTCTGGATAGATAGGGTCAAAGACGGATGAGACCAGGTCTTATATACTCTAGTGGCCGCGTGGCGAAGTGGTCAGAGTTGTGAATACGGAAAACATTTAATACGCCAAATAATTTATTTTACTTGACAAAACATCAAGATTCCTATAATATACTCCATGTACCTATGTTCAATATTAATTTATTAAAGACAGACTTCCGGAATAAGTTCAATTTTTTTTTTTTCATTTTTCATCAAAAGTCGAAAACTATGCGGCCTAAAAAAAAATTAAAAATGTTTGAGAATGTGCAAACAGCGCTCATTCATATGATTCATGCCCTAGTAGCCCCACTTTGATTTTTTAAGACCCCCTTTCAGTCCCTGTTGCAAAATAGTTGGGTAAACGTCATCTAAAACTGTTCCAAATTTCAAGTTGATAGCATCAGAGTTCTTGAGATATCCTGCTGTGACAGACAGACAGACAGACTGAGTCGCACCATAAGGGTTCCATTTTACCATTTTTTTACGGAACCCTAATGATGAATTCTAGTTTACTTATATGATAATTTTGCCATTCAATCAACTTAATCCCTCAGGTTGCAAAGCAAGAAGCTCCCAAACCTATCTTCGTCCCAAACCACTAAAAACATCATAATTATTAATTAACGTCCATCTTGTTAGTATCAGTATCCGGTGCGTACAGTAATGACGCGTGACATTTCCTTTTAAGCGCTCTCGCCCTGCGCCTGCGCGTCTGGTTCCTGTTTCAATTAAAACGGAATGCACCTGGCTCTTGGTAGACGAGTGCGTATAATATCGTAAAACTTGATTGTGAAGAACATCAAATACTAGGAGAAAACTTAAAACATGTCTTTGAAGCAACTTTGGAGTTCGAACCTAACTACCAACCACAGACTAATTCTCCGCTCCAAGACGTCCGAGCCTCAAAACAGTTACGCTATTTGAACTTTTAAAAGAATGACTGGCATTCCGGAATCGGTAACGAAAATTTTGAGAGAAATCTCAGTTATCATGCATTTAGGGTATCTCAAAATCAAAAACCGGCCAAGTGCGTGTCGGACTACGCACAATAAAGGGTTCCGTAGTTGGGATGAAATTATCCCAAGAACAAACTTAACATTGTAGTTGAAAAACATTTTCACCCATACATTCCAACAGTAAATGTAAGTTTGTACTCAGAATATTGAGAGATTTACCATGTTATGTTAAGACCAAAAACTTCTTATGGGTTTTCCTTTAATCTACAGGTATAGAACTGTTTTCTGTGTTTTTTTTTTCAAAATTTTAGGCTCAGTAGTTTCGGAGATTTTCTTAAATAACTTTAAAACAATTTATGTTAAAACTATAAAAAAATATATTTGAAACCCTAATAGTAAGCCCTTTGATTTGATACGTCACACGGTACAGTTTGCAAAACTTTTATTTTAATTTTCTTATTTGCTCCCTAAAAGTGACCCCCATATTCAAAATTAATTTATTTACTTTAGCCGTACCTGTTTGGGTCACAGAAATCCATACGTGTACCAAACAACTTAATCGGTCCATTAGATTCGGAGCAAATTGGCTGTGACAGACAGACAGACAGACAGACAGACACACGAGTGATCCTATAAGGGTTCCGTTTTTTCCTTTAAATAGTATAGTAGTTTAGTGGTTAGTGTAGTAGTTTTATAGTATCTAAATTATGTAGTCGATGATTTTGGTGCACGGTAAAACTCTAATGAGTTTATGTTTGCACCAACTTAAATATCTTTATAATGTAAGTTTACTACTGATTAAATAAATAAATAAATAATAATAATAATAACTACTGTTGACCACTTAAATTATACGGAAAAGGCGAAGAAAAACGTGTGGAGAACTACTCCACTGGGAATGTAGTGTAATCAAATCACATTCGTTGCGATTTTAATGCCTGCTCCGACACAGATCAGAAAGTGATGTAATTTAAATTACAACGGTACCACTTAAAATAACCGATTAGCCTTCAGACGAATATTTCATATAAAAAGATTTATGGCTTCCTAATCTGCACAGGACGATTGCTGCAATCGTCGACATCGAAGAGGATGATGTTTCAAAACTCTATCCCAAGATGATGGATACGGGGATTATAGGTTTCATGCGGACGAATCCACAGGAAACCAGCTAGAGAATATTGTTTTGTGATTGTATTGGGTGGGTCCCCGAAACGATAAATCGCAATAGATCAATTGCATCAATTTCTATTGTAGTAAATAGATAGTAATATTATCAATTCAATCGCTTCAACTGCATTTGGTAGACGACTAATTTGCGCATCAATGTGTATCAATCACGTAAAAATTGACAATTGCAATTGATCGTTTCGGGGATTAAGGATACTTATAATAGCCTATTTACGTATAATCTATTTTTAAATCTACGTGGGCACAAATTGGGCACACTTGTAAAAACTCAAACAAAAAAAAATCTCCATCAGTCATCATCATGACATCATTGGTAACAGCACTGTAGACAAAAAGTTCGCAAGTATGGAAGAATTTGTTAGAGGCAATTCAACCAAGCGTGGCGTTCTGCTGTTACTGCAAGCGCTACTAGCTCTGAATCATCCACAGGGCTTTGACATTGAATAGTCTGTTGAGCTATTAAATACGCGGTGCACTTGATAGAAATAAAAAAAAACTATTTCATTATCATCAGTTTTGGGTCCAAAAAGTTTAAAAACCGCCGTTCCATCGACACCAAGAAGAAAAAATTTGGAAAATCCAAAATTGCAAGTGCAATTTTACGGAAAATATCTAAGAAAATTCATCGATTTTTTGTTAATATCTTTTGAAAGGTTATGAGTTTGATAACGAAAATCAATAGGGCTCATCCAAAGGATGAATGAAAACATAAAGAAGATTAATAATCCATTGTGTGTGACGACATGAATCGTAACGACAAACAGACAAAACTTTTTTGTTAATATGAATTCCATTTATAATATTGAGAGAATGTTGATACGGCGACATCGCACTCAGGGATATGGCTCCCTAATTGCACGCTATTGAGCTCAATAATAGATTGATGAGTGGACGAGGATTGATTCTGCATTTAATTAACGGTAAAAAAAAAAAACAGGAAACAAACAACACTTATTATTATACAAGGAAAATAGCCAGTGTTGATTTTCCTTTAAAAAACATTCCATTTCAATAATAATAAAATGATTCTGATAAAAACCAATATAAATATAGACGCTTGCCTACTTCTGATCAATTCCAAGTAATCACCAATATCCGCCACATCAAAGCGGACGATACCAGCTGGTTTCAGTGCCCCAAATAGACTTCCAAACGGTTTGGAGACCATATAGGTAAGTGCGGAAGTAGACGAATAAGTGCTACAGCGGAGGAGTAAACTGCATTGCAATTCTGAACAATTGAAGGTCAGCCCAGCACTGGATTGTTGGCCAGCCCAGCATTGAATTATGATGATGAAATTTATAGAGCATTAAACCTACCATTATTGTTTATTGTATTACTTAACGAACAGGAAAACTACCTTCTTATACAATGTTGTTACCATGTTGGAGTATTTCAATGATTTCTGATGCAACCGATTTCAAGTTCGAAATTCTGTATTGAATCCAATAAATATTCCGGACAGGTGAATAGCGGGCAGGTCCAGTACACACGGACATCAGACCGAAATGGATTCGTATTGATTTGACTAGACAGCACTAGATGTTGCACATGCGCTGTGTGCATAACAAATACACATGTAAAAGTATAACATATTCACCGCCGCGATGGACCTACTTAAACCACGAATAAGCGACGCGAACGTTAGATAATATTCATGCACTACACAAAAGTAGGCTAATCAGTCACCGACCTTGAACGTCCGAGTAAACATCTTCAACGCACACAGACCTCACCAGACTAACAACATATTGATTGATACACTGCTATTGCATAATTTCACTCACCGAATCACCATAGCAACTTCATGACACCGCACCTCCCTCTACACGATCCTTGAATACTTCTAAATTAAGCACCACATCCGAAACTAGGTCAGGAATCTTAGAATCACGTTCTAAATTAGTAATTACTATCTTTACTAAGGAACAAATGCACTGTGCTATCTGCGCGTAGCGACTGGAAGGCGCCAGATGGCTTGAAATAATAATCCCCATACGTAAAGTATGGGCAATTCAAAAATAAACCACGCGGGGGAAGTTTGATTCCATTTATATTTGGAAGGATAATCGCTATGTTTTCCTGTTTCTAGTTATTAACGGTGGCAGGACCGGCGGCCAGGAAGCACATAGCGTTATTAAGCTCGGTCAACAATAAATTATTGTGTCGCGAAATGTAGGTGTTTATCTAACGGTCATATTCATACTTATTTCAAGACCCAATGCTGCAAATATGAAGTGTAAAGCGCCTGACTGGGTGGTCGTGCTAATAGCCGCGCGCATTTCCAACCTGAATATTTTAGAGTTAATAGCTAGGTAGATCTGTGTTATCACATTGTTCTAGACTTCCGTGACTGCATGCTAATGTGTATCGATTCAGGTTTCTTACCACCGTTAACTGTGACAATAGAATACATTAACATTATTCTACGCGACTTGTAGCGGAAGCTGCATTCAATGTGAAGAGTATAAGCAGAAGGGAAACGTCTATTACACCGACATGTGGGCGTCTGTTAAGTTCAATTACTTGATTGTTATTTATGTTACTTTTATAATTGCTTTTCAATTACGATAGACGGGTACAGTCCAGCTGACCTGATAAGAGGTGAATGATCTAAGCAAATAGAGACGGTATCATCTTAAAAATTCAAACAGATAGCGGTGCGTTCAAACGGGAATAATGATGAAGGTTAAAAGCGTTTATTGATTTATTCATCGTAAAGTCAACATACTAAAAACAAATTGAATATTTGGAATACTGTTTGCATACTGCTTAATTTATATCATCGGGAGAATAAAACGGGATGTAAAAACACAAATTACTCAGTATTCGCGAACATTTTCGCTCGGAACACACGGACATGGCGAAAGACTACAACCAAATGCCACTTCGGTTCCCATAAATACGTACGCGAGTCCTTGAAACAACAATTACCGCTGTTTGCTTAGGGTGTGGTGACGCAAACGATCTACTAGTCGACAACTTTATAACGTAAAGCTGTCTGTGCGTTGATTATTTTTAAAAGGAGCCGTTTCTACGAATTTTCGCCGGATAAAGATGACAAACTGGACGACTGAGATTTCTTTCGGAGTACCGAACCGAATATTATTATGTACTGCTGTCATGACATAATTTACATAAAATACATTTTTTGTTAGGCTAAACACGCACTGTCGCGGACGGCAACGGCCAACGGCTTTTCGTGGTTAAGGTGCGGCTTGGTTACAATGCGATTTCTCTTTGGAAGTGGCTGCGCGTGTGGTTACAGCTACACGGGCATGGTTTTGGCCGTACTCCCGTAGTGAACCATGAGTTACTTTTAATTTTTCGAATAGTTTAGACTACTTTGCATTATCTAAATATTCCGTCAATGATTGATAAACAATGCACAATTGCACAGCTTATACTACTGAAGATATATGGTGCATTATAGGTATCTTCCACACGGAGGATACAAACGCTCCATAACGTGTGTTCTTCCCCTGAGCGGTTTTGAAGTTTTATACCAGAGAACTTGGGGGCTAATAATAATGAGTCAAATACCATCAAGAGACACACATAAAGCATACTTTAGCTCATCAAAAGTTGAAGAAGTTAAATTACAGACGCAATAGATCGTCGAATCCCGAAATTCGCCCAAGGTTACAACGAGCGTAATTTATTTTAGAACTACCTAAAAGCGAAGAACGAAACAAGCGAGTCGACTAGTTGGTCTTACGGCCGACATAATCACTACCTTGTAACATATTGTTTAAAAGATTGCAGAGCTCTTATCTAAATCTTTTAAAACTGAGTACAAAAACATTTTCAAGTTTATTCAGACCAATGGCGCTCTATATACGGAAACAGATGCCATACATGGTGATATGCTAATTGCTTGACTGCAATAAAATGCAGACGGCGCGGTGGTTCGGAATTAATTAAAGCTTATGTGCAATTGATACTCAGTATTATTATTAGCATTGTAGGAATGCAAGATGTTTGTTTTATAACACATTTATAGAAAACAGATTGAGATGCCGTCTATTCACGTCAGGACAGCAACTTATGTAACACTAATAAAATCAGATTTTATTTGACTATCTGTGGTAAAAACTGGTTTGGATTCTGTCCCGTCTCTAAACAATCAGTGGATCGATAGCTGTATGCTTTCGAACGTAAACACAAAACCTGAACGTGTTGACTTATCGGTGCTGTATCTACGGATGTGGCAAGCTCCTATGATGGTGGCTTAGACCTTAGGCTTCACACCTCGACTGTGACATCCTTTTCAGCCTATATGTATCACTGTGCACTGCTGACATGCTATCTTTTATTACATTACATAAAAAGAAAGTCGTGTTAGTTACACTATTTAATTTTATAACTCAAGAACGGCTGAACCGATTTGGCTGAAAATTGTTGGGTAGGTAGCTTAGAACCAGGAGACGGACATAGGATACCTACTTAAAAAAAACGGATAAAACATGGTATAACAACGGCTGGACCGAATTAGATGAAATTTTGTGTGTATATTTGAATGGGTTCCTGGATGGTTTGAAAACACAATTGGCCTATAGGTGGCGCTGCAGTCGCGTTCTAGGATCGTTCAGACAGGACAACGTCTGTGGAGTCCGCTAGTAGGTATATTAACCTGAAATCGCGAAAAAAAAATCAGGTGTTCAGTACATTTATGTTCGCATAATTCGTCAAAATGTACTGAACAGCTGATTTTTTTTTTCGCGATTTCAGGTTTGGTCCCATAGTAAAAGTTGTTCATAATGATGAGTACAATGACCCCTTAAGAGGTTTTGCGCATTTAACGTTACACGTTGTATACTCATGTGTGTTCGGTAGCCAGTCTACAGAACACCACGTGCGATACATACTCCACACACTCCTTTTGCTTCGTCCACATTCATACGCAAACGACGGTTATGAGTACTTACTACGCGACTGACCTTTATAACAACTAAGGACAACACTAAAGATGTGTGTCGCAGCCAACAGGTTTAATTAGGCGTTTGGTCCACCGTCTAGACTTTTCACTAAACGCCGCCGTTCAACTAACGGCCTAACTAAATTATATTCAGCCATTCAATCAAACTGCTAGACAAATTACTTGGATCGAATATTTCTGGTGTTTCTCACAGTTTAAATGCGTTTACGCAAAATCGAATCGGGGCACCCCGACACTCCACGTAGTCTTTTGGCTACTACCCCTAGAGTGTATATAAAAATCTGGAGGCGCAAAGGGAGGGCAGCCCCCGCACGCTGTAACGAAGCATAGAAACCCGTGCGAGCCGTAGCGGCTGAGGCTGGTCGCTTCGCCGAAGCTGCGGAGGTGAGTCGGAGACGTTGCAGAAGCAGATAACCCTATTATATAAATGGCCTAAGCATCAGCCAGCCAGTTCATTGAATGTTGTATTAGACGTATCGGCTATATTCGGCCGATACGGTCATTGATATTTTATTCATGTCGCGTAAAAAATCCAGGCGGTTGACCAAATGGCTAATTTATGCAGTTGGCTGCGACATCTATATTGTATACTTCATATACAAAGGCCTTGACACCACGTGGTTACCGGCATACATAAAGACGCGCGGGTAACAAGTGACAAGAGCCATCTGCACTATACAATCTAAGTGCAAACTCATTAGAGTGGACATTGCATCCTATGTTTACATTTTCCATGCATCAACCATGAATGAGGCATTCATTCATTATCATTCAACAAAACATATGGTTTTGCAATATTTACCTGAACTACTTCTTTAGTATTTCCCTTCAGTCGGTCAAGGCTCTCCTCGGAGGAGTAATCTGAAGTCCTGATGAGATGAGCTGCATTCCTGGTGACCTGACGCGTTTGGTGGACTGGTTGTGACTGAAACTCCTCTTCCACTTCTGTTATGGTTTCTGAGGTCACTGTGGTTGCTGGCTGGTTCAGTTGTCTGGTGAAGAAATTTGGCATGATTAGGATGTGACCGAGTATCATGGGACATGCTTTCGCGAATTTTTGGCTCTTTATGAAAAATTTGCGGATTGCAAGACGTAATTTTATCATAATCTTGAGTGATTGCATGCAGTATGATAAGTGTGATATTTTTTTGAGAATTCTAGCTATTGACGAAATATTTACATTCCTTACTGTTAATGTTATTATGGATTGTTGGACCTTGGTAGCAAAATTAGTACAGAGCTACATATTGTGCTTTAAATATTGTCAAAAGTTGCTTAGTTGTTAGAGGTATTCATATAAACAAATTTTTAATCAACCTTGATAAATTACTGTTTTGGCTACAACATACTATTGTACAACAAACTCTTTGGCACTTTGCCTATCATGTTAGACAGTGATACTAATGTCATTATTTAACAATAATAACTGACTTTACAGTGTTAATTTGTTGGGAAACAATTCGGTTAATGGTGCAAAATGTTTGATCAAACATTGGTAAAGTGATGGAATGTGAAAACATGTTAAATGCTTGTGTATTACAGGGGTAAGGTCTTGTTATCAAGTGAGTCACTTCCGTTGGCCAAGGTTAAAGTAATTCCTTCGTATTCAAATGTTATCAGAGGAAAGTTGGTTAATTAATTTAATTTATTTACTCTTACTCTTCGGCATTTAATTTTATTGGACTTGTTAACTTACAGCAATAATTGAAATAACAAATGTTATTGTTTCCAAAATTGTTTTTTATAAATGGCATCTCGCAGGTCAACCTAGGAGTTTGTCGACTGATCAACCGCTCTTGCCTGTGGGTGCCTCAGTAAATTAAGGCCTCCAGCCAGGGCATAAAAACTTATAAACTAAGCAACTACTCGCTAAGGGAGGGGGAGGGCAGACGGAGACAGACTGGATTGGATTAAACACATCATTAACCCACAAGTTGGTTGAATATAAATACAGTAGCAAACTGGTTTACATACTTATTCTAAAATTAAACCATGACCAAATGTTCCAAGAATCAAAGTTGTGCATAGTTCCAGCAAGGTCACTTCACACTGTGCTTCTATGACCTCACATGTATGTGGTTGTGACATCATTGTCAACAAAAGTTGTCCTTTACTGGTACTTGGGCCCTAACAACCTTGTGATGAATCTGTCATAATATAAATCTGAGAAACAAGTGGGCGGTAAACAAAAGTCATAGCAATTTTTTTGTGTTGCTGGAAAGATGTTGCACGCACACAATGTTGTTTGCACTGTTGCCACCAACACTTTTGCACAGCTTCTGTTTACCTTTCTGGTAAAAGAGTTTTGAGTGTTTTTTATTGATAAATAAGCCAATAATGTTATTAAAGTAAAGTAGCTGTTCTGCTATGTATTTTTACAGAGCTCAGGTAAACTATCTGTCAAATTTGTTTGGTTCAGTGGTTTAGGGGTGAAAAGGTACACACAGACAGATAAAGTAACTTTCGCATTTATAATATTATACATTACATAAGAATATAGTATGGATGTAGGGCATCTTTGTTTACCATGAAAACAAGGCTTCATGATAAAAGACTGGATTGTTCTTCATTGATACACAGGCCTAGTTTGTACATAGTCTGTTACTATTGTTAGTTCCTATTGAATATTATGTATGAATGGAAAGAAATGGGGATAATAAACATTATATTTTTATCCTCATTGATAACCCAACTTTACCCATTACAAGGCCCCAATTTAATGTATTTAGATAAAACTCATTAACACTAGATACTGATAACACTGCAAAAGTTTTGCACATGTTCTTTGAAATTCTATGAATTTGGCAATGAAATAAGCTGGTTATTAGTAACGAAAATTAAAATGTAAAACTGAGGAACAAGTTTAGTAAGAATTTTGTAATATTATCATAATTGACAGGTGTGATAAATAAGACTTATCTTAATCTTTGATACTTAAATAAATTCATCACAAGATATGATAGTAAAACAATAAAATGAGCTATGAAAATTATATTCTTTGTACGACTGCTTTACTTATTTCGGACGGTACCAGCAACACATAGCTACTCTAAGTACAAAAAGGAGGCAGCATACTCACTTAATTGGGGTGCTCCTCTTCACAGGGGTTTTGCGTCCAGACTTCTGATGGGTGTGCTCCTCAGCCTCCAGGCAGCTCTCACGGTCGCAGCTCGACCGCAGGAAGGGTGTCTTCGAGCGAGACCTTGACCTCAATCCGCTAACTGTCGGGTTTTCCATGCTTCAGTCACTGATACTGACTTGCTGTTATCACTGATTCTACACCATCTTCACACCTGGCTCGCAACGACCCAAGGCTGATGATCTCACCAAAATTCCACCGATATTCAAATTACTTCACCGAATTTTTAATACACACCGATATTGCACAAGGAAATCTATTTCTGTGGCTTCATGCGATGCCGCCAAAAGTAACGTAACGAACGTCTCGGTGACTTTCAGTTACAAAAAATACGGATTACGGATGCTGGGTTTTAAACTTAGTAAGATATTCTGTATTTTGATATGTAAAGATTTACAAATCTTTAAGCGCATACAGTAAATTGTACACAAACGTGCGCGTTAAAATGAAATTCGTGAATTTCGTAACTTCTCACTCGCTAAACATAAACTGATGACGTCAATGACGTCATCAAAAAAGACGTTACGGGGATGCCATTAAAAATATTTGACTGAGAGAAGATTCTTATAAAAAACATTTAATCGACATTATTTCGTTCATGATTCTCCTTATAAATAATAGATTAATTAATTAGCAAAAGTACAAAAGCAACGATAAATCTACTAGGAATATCAACTTACGGCGCCTCTACAGAATCGGCGATCAAAAACTTTCATCCCCTTTATCACCCCCTTTAGGATTATTTTTGAGACTTTAGTAGCCTATGTCCTTTTTTATGATGTCATGTCATCTATCTCCATACCTACCAAATTTTGTCGAAATCCGTTCAGTAGTTTAGCCACAGATTTAGCTTAGTTTTTCAGGGGGCTTTCCAGGGGACGTTTCCACTGAGAGAGAGTGACAGTGCTATAGGTCGTATATAGCTCCGTCACTCTCTCTGACTGGAAACGTTCAACTTCTGCCTTGCTATAAGAGCTGTGATAAGAGCTCATAGTAAGTCCTGTGAGTAAGCCCCCTGGTAATCGTCTATGATCGCCAATTGTGAAGAGCAGGCATTACATTCATCATCATATTCATCATGCAGCATCTGTACCATGGTGTTAAAGTTAAGCGAAATACGGGCGCTGGAACGTTTTCTCAGTGTGGCCAACTTTGTGAAAAAATAAAAATAAATAAATAAAATAGGGATGGGCATGGGGATGGGTTAAAATAATAGCATATCAGTGGAAATAGAACAGTGTGATGCCGATGCCGGGGCTTATACGCTTTAAACATCGCGGTAATTTTTCCGTTGTTCAACGCGATGAATTGGGTGGCCACACACGATCAACGTCAATGTCCATTGAATTCACCCCCCCTCGTCCATAGGCCTAAAGTATAGTAACGTCAGAAGTTCATAACCAGACAATAACTATTCTAACTCAGGCCATCGGCAATGTCCATATACAGGGTGTTCGGCGCATGGACCGACACAATTTTTTGGGGGATTGGGGGGGTCATTTGCTAGGTTTCACCTAAAGACCTCCATGTCCTAAGTGTAACGGTAATTGAGATATGTTTTTTTTGGTTCTTTCTTTGAATTACCCAAAATCTCGCCTTTGAATGGATATATATTTTTTGTTTATGGTTATAAAAGAACAAAATTATTTTTATTAAAGTCTACAATGTATTCTTATTCGAAATAATAAAAAAAATATAATTACCGTAATAAGTCTTTTCTTAAAACACTCCATAACTGACTCTCTAACTAGTATTTTGACTACATTTGAATTGTTTTTCATAGCGTGTAGCATACCCTTAGAAAGGGTAGAAGCTAAAGAACTTTTTGAGATAAAAATAAGGTCAAAATGGCTTTATTAAAAAAAAAAAATGAATGTAAGAGTAGTAATTTTTCATACATTTAAACATTTTTAAGACTTTGGAAGCACATAAGTCATTTTCTATTGATCAATTACATCAAATAATAATTTATTTAGAATAAAAATACATTGCAGACTATTATAAAATTTATTTTCTTCTATTGCAACCATAAACAAAAAAAATATATCGATTCAAAGGCGAGATTTTGGGTAATTCAAAGAAAGAACAAAAAAAAACATATCTCAATTACCGTCACACTTAGGACATGGAGGTCTTTAGGTGAAACCTAGCAAATGACCCCCCCAATCCCCCAAAAAATTGTGTCGGTCCATGCACCGAACATCCTGTATATAAAAGTACTCTGTGGCAATGTCAATGCCGTTGTCAAATTATATCCGTAGTGGTGGCTAAACCTACGGTTCAACGTATATACTAGTCTATGGTTCAACGCAATGACATTATACCATGGACCTAATATACTATATAAACATTATACATCTAGACGTTGCCATGATTACAGTGTGAAGTGTGGAAGTGAGACACATATATACGAAATAATTAGGAAAATTGAGACAAAGCATCGTATCTTCTGTCCCTTACGGCGGCGTGCCGTATTTTTGCATGGCAAATAACCTAGAAAAAGTATAATATTGCTGTCTCATGACCGGCCACGCGGAGGCTCGATAAGATGTATATTATCTAAGGTTCAACGCGATGATCAACGGCAATGTCCGTATAGTGTAGCCCCGGCAGAGCTATATATACGACCTATAGCACCATCCTTTTTTCTCAACGGAACCATGATGGATCCATGATCTTTTTTCACGTCCCCTGGTTATTTGAGTAAAACCGGCCAAGTGCGTGTCGGACTCCGTTAGGAGTATTTATGTTCTGGAGGTTTACTATGAGCTCTTATAGCAGGGCAGAAGTTGAACGATTCCAGTGTGAGAGAGAAAGACGGAGCTATATACGACCTTAGCACCATCCTTTTTTCTCAACGCATCCATTCTGGATCCATGATGTTTTTCACGTCATATAAACGGCCCCTGTGGTGTCGGACCACGTACAGTGATTAGTGAAGGGTTGGGATCGGTTGGGATGAATATCAACGCATACAGAGTATTGTTATAACGACCGCAAAAATAAGTTCTATTTCATAGTATTTTCGAAAAAACCTTAGTTAAGTTATTTCTGTGGTTGTGTGGTTGCCTCTGGTTGTTCGTTCGTTGCGAAGACAGTTGACACTTTTGACAGTAGTTAAAAATAATCTGTGGTCTTGCTTGTGTTGTTTTGGCGGATTTGGCGGGTGTGCACAAAAACAAGAATACAGTGATTTATAAATTATTATAAAATGGATGCGAGCAAAGTATTTGCTAAAATAAAAGAACTTGGGCATGTTCCTGGCAAACGCGAAGAGTTACGTGAATACTGCCAGCTCAAAATTGATCAGGTATAAGAATTAAACCAAAAAATTAAAGTTTGTATGACACCGTGTTTGTAACAAGTTTCTTATCTATTTATTTCCAGATATTAAAGTTTTTACCACGGCGTATTGTAAATAGTGATGGCGGTGACCTTTTGAATTGTATTCTAAATGGATTCCCGGATAATGCTGCTACTTGCAAGAATAAAGTCATGGTAAACAACAACATTTTGACTGCATGACTGCAACAACATGTCCTGACATGTTTACCGCTTGTAGTTGTACTGCTGTTGCTGTTTGTACAGTGTACACTATTACAATTTATTTACAAATTGTAGTAAAAAGGATACAGTAAACTAATAATGGCATAAGAATTAGCAATGGTGCACTATGAAACAACAATATAAAAAGATTTTGGTTATAATCTAAAACATATTAGGTATAGCCTTAGAGACCATTGTCAAGATTCATACAGAACTGACCAATGTCTCAACAATCTTATCTCTACTCAAAAAATAGTAATAAGGAATGATTTATGCATGACTGAGCATCATTCTTAAAACAGGGCTGCAATGTTAGAGCAGTCTTGAAATAATTACAATTATGTATAATGTAGTTTGAAGACTTCTTACTATGAAGTATGAACTGATCCAATTTTTTTTTAAATTAAGTGCTATATCTAATAATTGCAGGTAGTTGAGATAGTTCTACAGACCATGAGAAAAGAGTCCACCTCCCTCACTCACTGTGGTGATGTCACTAGCCGTCTATGTCTGGAGCTACCGAGGTTGCCAATAGATGACCTGGTGCGCTGGTCCAATGATAGCGTGCAGTCCATTGTACAGGATACGGATGTTAATATGATGTGAGTAGTGTTTTTACAAGCTTTTATTTAGTTTCACCTGTCCCAATGTTTGCCTGTAATCTAATCTTGCAAGTTAAATTTGATCCACTTCCCCGTTACCAATCGGGGTGAAATTTTTTATTCTTTATGTTATTCAGCAGAATACTTGGGAGCGAGATGAGACCAGAGGAGCTTGTGGCTAAGTAATTACAGCCGCACTGGTTGATCCATTAGGTTAAACTTCGCTTGCCGGTGTTGGTCAGTGGATGGGTGACCATCTTTACATACTGAGACTCCTCCGTGCCTCGGAAAGCATGTTAAGCCGTTGGTCAGAAGCCCGAAAGTCTGACAACCAGTCTTACCAAGGGGTATCGTATTACCCAGTTACTGGGTTGTGGAGGTCAAACAGGCAGTCGCTCCATGTAAAATACTGGTATTCAGCTGCATCCAGTTAGACTGGAAGCCGACCCCAACATAGTTGGGAAAAGGCTAGGCAGATTGATTGACTTGGAAGATTGATTGTTTTATACTTGGACTTTTAATTGTATTCAGTGACATATGAAGGGATATGTTCCTGACGTTATAAAGGAAATGAGGTGAAAAAAAGAATTAGCAAAACTACCTTGATGTGCTTATTGTTTTAAATAAAACACATATTTTTTTATACCTTATTATAAACAATAAGTAATTTAAAAACGAAAATTATCTTGCTTCAAACTGCCAAGTTACTGAATACAATTACTAGTCCAAGTCTATTTCTTCTGTGGAATTATTTATCAGAACTTATAAAATTGGGAGTTGTGTTTGTTCTGTTTAGTCTACAACTTGACTGCAAGCTGCAGTACAAACTGTGTTAGCTGAATGCTCCAGCGTCGTTACCATGCAAGCAAATTGTTTGATTTTTACTTTTCTTCTGAAAATCAACTAATAATTTTTATTTGCCCGTACAAAAAAACATTTATTTATTCATGGGTTTAAATATAATGACTACCAATATAATTAAATGCTCACCAAAATGGATAAATGCTCACCAAATCTGTGTCAACCTGCTGACGAAAACCCTAACCTTAGATGGTCGACGTCACGGGCACCGTCGACGACGGGCGACGTCAGGGTGTGTGTCTGCAGGGTTTAAAGTTTTAAACTTAACCCAACAGAAATAGGACTGTCAGTCAAAGTTAAAAGGAAAGTTATAATTTTTTTTTTTTTTTTTTTTTTACATATCCAATGATAAGTCCGCTTTGTCTCAGTCACAGTCTACAGTAATAATAGATCCTGCGGGTTTTTCCGTTTAAGTCTTCGTGGCATGGTTGAATCGCTCATAAGACCTTTTGCAAGTGCGTTAGGATGGTGTGTGATCCTCGATTTATAAGCTTCCATTCTGATTTTTATTTCTTGCTTAACTGTCCTCATGTTAAGGTCGTGGTGCAATCTATCATTGCTTATATACCATGGTGCATTTGCTATCATTCGTAGCATTTTAGACTGAAATCTTTGAAGGATTTCAACATTTGAATTTGCAGATGTGCAAAGTTATAATTTGACAATAAAATGATTTTCATTTTGGTGAGCATTTATCCATTTTGGCAGGTATTTCGAATTTTTTGGTACCTACCTAGTAAAATAGGTACTTTTCTGTTAGGCGTTTAAACACAAGCCTTTATTTATTTGCTTATAGCCTTGCATATTGCGTAAACTGTTACATTGAAACAATTTCAATGTAACAGTTTTATGAAATTAAAAACATTGTAACCAATACTTTTCAGTTTCAAATCTCTATGTGCACTTTGGCAATGGCCTCCTCCAACCTTTTCAAATTTTCCCTTTCCCTTGCTAGTCTAGTTCAAGTTTTCCCAGCCGTCTTCACTATGCCATCTTCTCATCTTTTGTCAGGGTTTGCTTTCTTTCTCTTCTCGTCTCATAAAACCAATTCTAGCCTAGCCTTTTCCCAACATTTTTTGGGGTTGGCTACCAGTCTTACCGGATGCAGCTGAATACCAGTACTTTACATGGAGCAGCTGCCTATCTGACCTCCACAAGCCAGTTACTGGGTAGTGGTGGGTAATGTAATACCCCTTAGTAAGATTGATTGTCAGACTTTCGGGCTTCTAAAGACATGTAACAACTGTCAAGTATCCACAAATGACAGCGCAGATCTGCGACAGCTGGGATCAACGGTTTAAAGTGCTTTTCCAGGCACGGAGCGGTCTTAGTATCTGAAGATGGTCACCCATCCAAGGATCGACCGCGACAAGCGTAGAACAAAAAAAAATTTTAAAAAAATCTAAAAAACTATTTTGGTAACTAAATGTTGCAGAAAACCCCGCTTGTATGAGAAACCCTTGAAAATGTCTAAACAATGATTTAAATTTCTGTTTCCAGTTGGCGCGATGTCCTGCCAGAATGCATCAATGCAATATCAACACATGATATCATCAAGCACTGTGGTTCCGAGCTGTCGGGCACAGAGTACAAAGAGCAGTGTGTCCACACGCTGTGTCAGTGTCGCTGGACTGAGAAACAGCTTGTGCAGCTTACTGCTATGTTCAAGTCAGTATTTAAATGCCTGTTTAACACTTATTTGTCACTTTGTAGTGTTTTTAGGGTTCCGAACATCAAAAGGAAAAAACGGAACCTTTATAGGATCACTCGTGTGTCTGTCTGTCCGTCTGTCTGTCTGTCTGTCTGTCACAGACAACTTGCTCCGAATCTAATGGACCGATTAAGTTGAAATTTGGTACACACATGGATTTCTGTGACCCAAACACGTATGGGTAAAGTAAATACACATAGACCATTTTATATCCCGAAAAAATGTAGTGTTCTCGTGGGATGAGCAACGAATTCAAATATAGTTGCTACTCTTTCAAACTCAAACGGCTAGACCGAATTTGATGAAATTTGATGAGGGAGTAGCTGACACCCTGGATTAACACATATGCCACTTTATATCCCGGAAAAAATATAGTGTTCCCGTGGGATGAGCAAGGAATTCAAATATATTTGCTACTCTTTCGAACTCAAACGGCTCTACCGATTGTGATGAAATTTGGCGTGATAGTAGCTGACATTTTGGATTAACACATAGACCTCTTTATATCCCGAAAAATGTAGTGTTCCCGAGGGATGAGCAAGGAATTCAAATATATTTGCTACTCTTTCAAACTCAAACGGCTCAACCGATTTTGATGAAATTTGGTAAGGGAGTAGCTGACACCCTGGATTAACACATATGCCACTTTATATCCCGAAAAAATGTAGTGTTCCCGAGGGCTGAGCAAGGAATTCAAATATATTTGCTACTCTTTCAAACTCAAACGGCTCAACCGATTTTGATGAAATTTGGTAAGGGAGTATCTGACACCCTGGGTTAATACATAGGCCACTTTATATCCCGAAAAAATATAATGTTCCCGTGGAATGAGCAAGGAATTCAAATATATTTGCTACTCTTTCAAACTCAAACGGCTCGACCGATTTTGATGAAATTTAGTGAGGGAGTAGCTGACACCCTGGATTAGTTTATTATTGTTTAAGATATTTTGTGCATTTTATCTATGGGCCTAGTTGCCTGATAATAAAATGATTATTATTATTATTAATACATGGTTTACTTTATATACCCAAAAAATGTAGTGTTCCCGTGGGATGAGCAAGGAATTCAAATATATTTGCTACTCTTTCAAACTCATAAATAAAACAATAATAATATAATAAAAGCGCTCTTCCTGTCTCTTACTTAAAGCTTGCTGTGCCCGACAGGGTCCATAATTGATTCTATAATTATTACTTACCATCTGTACCACATTACGGATTGCAATAAAGATTATTTGTTTTGATTTGACTCAAACGGCAGGACCGATTTTGCTGGAATTTGGTGTGGAAGTAGCTGACACTCTGGATTAACACATACGCTACGCTACTTTATATCTCGAAAAAATATAGTGTTACCGTGGGATGAGCAAGGAATTCAAATATATTTGCTACTCTTTCAAACTCAAACGGCTAGACCGATTTTAATAAAATTTGGTGTGGAAGGAGCTGACATTCTGGATTAACACATAGGCTACTTTATATTCCAAAAAAGTTAGTGTTCCTGTGAGATGAGCAATTTTTTTGTGAATACTTTTTTCACCAATTAAATAATACACGTTTTAGTGTATCTCATAAACCGCGGGTAACACCGCGGGGCGCAGCTAGTATCAAATAAAAGGGCTTAATAAGAGGGTATCAAATATATTTTTTTTATAATTTTAAAATATATTTTTTTAAAGTTATTTAAGAAAATAGACAAAAATAGACAATTCCCCCCTTATCTCCGAAACTACTGAGCCTAAAATTTTCAAAAAAATACAGTAAATAGTTCTTTACCTGTAGATTACAGGAAAACCTATAAGAAGTCTGTGATCTCAAAATAACATGGTAAATCTCTCAATATTGTGAGTACAAACTTACATTTACAGTTGGCATGTATGGGAGAACAACATTGTAGTTGAAATACATGTATGCGGCGACCACCGGGCAGTTTAGAAGCACATGCGCTGCTGTCTCGTCGTCCTCCATGCAGGCCCTGCACAGCGGACTGTCTGTGACTCCTATGACAAAGAGGTGTTTATTAAATGAGCCATGGCCAGTTATAGCCGCTGTAGCGCAGCTGTTGTTTAGTTAGTCGGAGGACCTGTTTCGTGAGGCAATCTATCACAAAACTGTTTGCTGTTTCCAGGGATATGCAGTTGACACGCAATGATTATAAGCAGGTGGTGAACAAGATATGTTCTTACATCATAGATACACCACCAGACACACTGCCTCCACTCGTGCATCAGTTACTAAAGTGAGTATATAGAATTTCTGTTCTTTATTATATCGAGGCAGGCCACGGCGAAGGTGGTGTGACGATCTGATAAGGTTTGCAGGACCAACATGGCCAGAGATCGCACAAGACAGGGAGGTCTGGAAGGAAAAACGGGTGGCCTTTGCCCAGCAGAGGGACAATGTAGGCTAATAAAAAAATATCTGTATAGAATGCAGTCTTTAACAGGCACATAATACAAGTTTTAACTTAAATAACGCACAACCTCTTAATGGGTCATCAAAAAAGTCAGCTGTTCCCTTCATTTTGACGAGTTATGCGAACATATGTTTGAACAGCTGATTATTTTTGGCAATTTCAGGTTTGGTCCCATATTAAAAATTTTTCATAATGATGAGTACAATGACCCCCTAAGGCTTGTCCTCCCGTAAAATCGCGGTCACTGTCAGACTGCATAGAAAAGAAAGAGAAGCACGATGACAGAACACTGGTAACGCAGAACCTTAAGGCCTGGGCCCCTAGATGAGTATTTAACACTTCACTCATTCACTTTGCCTGTCCCCAAGAGCTCTGGGTTTTAATGTGTTAAGTTTTTATTTTCAGACTATGTAAGACATACCACTTAGAGATAGTACTATCACACCTGAGCCACTACTTCAGTGTGCGTCTGTACAGCAAGTTGGAGCCTCCGCCAAACGATTCTGAATCTACCACTATTGATATTGATGACATTGGTAAGTGGGAGAAAGTTATTGATCGCTATTTTGACTACGCTAGAGTAAATCTTGTACCAACACCTTCACTTCGTAATAAAACTGCACGGAAAAGGCTTGTTAAATACCTTTTTAAAAAGCACTTATACGTAACGTTAATTCGAACAATTACCTTTTTAAAAAGCACGTAAACGTAACGTTAACGTACAATTTTTTAATCGAAAATATTAGCATTTTTGTTTAAATATAGAGCGACAAGCACAATAATAATTAGTATCACCCTTAAACTCTTCAAACGAAATCAATATTATGTGCATAACGAGAATTTCCAATTAAAAAATCCTACTGTAGGTTTTTTCGCCATGATTCACCAAGCAAGCAGCCCGATCATGCTTTAAAAATTTCTTGTTCTTGTGTAATTCTACTCTACTAATCACAAAACTTCTCCCACAGTGCCCCACAGTTCAGCCGAACTAAGCCGCTGCCTTTCCACCTGCATCTACCACATCTCGCAGGGCGCGGCCGACCCTGAGCTCGTCCGGAAACACGTCAAGACATGGCCTAAAACACAGCTTTTGAGGGCCCCCTTCATTATAGACCTGGCTCTGGCCATGTCTGATAAGGGAGCTGATTTTAGATCTGTGTGTTTGGATGTAAGTATACAATATTTTTTTTTCCATGAATGGTGGGAAGGCCTTTAGTGTGGGACGCAACGTGTGTCGATACGCATGAGATGACGTATACGTCATCTCATGCGTCATCCCATCTTCCTGGCTCGGCGTGCTGTGCTGGCACTGCTGCTGCGGCTGCGGAAAACCTCAAGCGGCGGAAATATAATAACCTCAACGGTAATTCCGCGCCAAGCTTAGCTTAATCTGATCGATCGACTCGTGCTGCTGTTATTACTTAGCTACAAGGCCCCCTTTAAACAAATGTTACAGGTAATAAAATCAGCTTTAGAACAGCGTGCTCTGGACAATCTGCGAGCTAAAGAGTCTGCGTGGGTGCGCGCAGTCATGCCGCCTGATGTCGATGTGGTCTGCGTGCTCAAGCTTATCACCACTGAGAGGTAATGTTCATTTATCTACACCCATGCTATAAATCCTCTATAAAAGTTTCTAAAACAGTTAGCTTATTGCCAACATTAAAACAGCCAGTGTCATAGTAACCATAATAGCATACAAACGGGTGTTATAATGTTGTACTGAATTTCATAATGCAACTCGTTTTCAAAAAAAGAACATTGTAATGCACGCGCTTTTCACTACAACAGCGCCGTAATTTAAAAAAAGAACTTATTCGAATTCACGTCGTATACTATGACGCCGGCCGCCATGTTCGATACGAGTATTAGTATTGCAAAAAACTGTTTCAGAACCTTTTATGGAGGGTTCATAACATGGATGTAGATAAAGTCTTGTATGCAACTGTACATAATTAGGTATTAAAACACTCATGTGATACTATTATCACACTCGGCTTCGCCTCGTGTGATAAACCCACATTCGTGTTTTAATACCTCTTATTATACGTCAGTTGCATAAATAACCATTAACATCACGCATTTATTACGAAAGGGTTGGGCAGAGGGTTATTTATAACACACTAGCTGTTGCCCGTGAGTTCATCTGCGTGTAAATACATACATACATAATTACAAGCAGCCTATAATGTCCCCACACTGCTGGGATACAGGCCTCTCTCTTCGAGAGCGAGGGTTGGTCACATGACTTCGAGTTTTTGGTCTAGGACATGCTGGTTTCCTCAAAATTATTGACGCTGACTGTACCTACATTTGTTACTTAGAAAATATTATTATTTATTTTAATATGGGGTGAACCGGGCACTAATCCAGATTTCAGGTTATTCTTGAGAAACTAATGAAAAAAAAAATCAATAACTCTGCCTATCCCGGAGACCGAACATTTAGTAGTCGCACAGTTATCGTAATATTAAATTAAAACTTTTTGTTCCAGTGCCAATCACCGCCAACTAACAGTGGTCGGTCTAATCAACCTAGCATTCCTTCTACTCTCCGTATCTCGTTTAAAACCAGTCGCCTCAACTTGTTGGTCACACGGCAAGTTAATACTGGTGCGACTCAGCAAGGCACAGCCCGAGACAGCCGGACACATACTGAGCCAGCTAGCTGATAGACTGTGTAGCGACACTACACAGAGGCAGTATGCAGGTACAGTGAGACATATGTTTAGATATAAGTTAATACTGATGGGACTCAGCAAGGCACAGCCTGAGACAGCCACACTGACAGGACACATTCCTGAAATCCCAGAAAAAAAAAACTGAAATTGCTTATGTTGACTGTGTAATTCAATCGGCAATCATATCGTTCATATAGGAACATAGCAGTTCTATTTGGAAGCAAAACTCGGTATGATGATAGTGGTACTTGAATTTTAGGGCATGTCGAAGATATGGGGGCTCCTGTGAAGCTTAGCAGATGTATTGGTGCCACAGTTGAAGATGGTCCTGTCAATTCTGTTTAAAGGTGACTTTAGTTACCATTTACGACACCTACAGCTTCATATAAGATACCCTATTTCTTATTCACACCCATAATACCGCAGTCTATACATCTTACAGTCGTCCGAAGAAAGCCCGAAGTGCTTACGTAGTTCGCCGAACTTCGTATGCAGCTCGGGCTTCGTCGGACGACTGTATGATATAGACTGTGATAATACTCTTCTTTATAGACTGTCTATACGTGCTATGCAAGTTGACCCCGGTGTCAGTAGAACGTTGCACTCAGCTGGGCGCCATCTTGGAGAACTGCCAGCCTTCCCCCACAGACTACAAGGCGGCTGCATCAGTCCTGGATGCCGTACATCCACTCATCAACTTTAGTACTAGGACTAGAGATACGCTTGTTATGGTGTGCAGAAAAGGACTTTATTCCAGGTGCGTAATATAGAATTTCAAGTTTTCTTTCACACAGTGGTACTTAGTTGTTGAAAGTTTGGAGCTCGAGTATGTGATTATTATTGAAATTAGGTTTAAATTTTAAATAAATGATCCTGTAAAATAAACTAAATTAACACCATTTCAATAATAACATCTGTTCAATTTAAATGTCCTTATTCTTATCTCATCATGGGTCTAAATAGAGTATATACGATCCGAACTAAGAAGTAAAGAGTAAAATTATTTATCTTTACAAAACAGTTACTTACTTTAGTCACTTCTGTATGTGTTCACGAAATCGAATGTCTTAGAACTTTACGAATTATATAATATTATGAATTATATATAATATTACGAATCGAAATGTCTTAGAACTTTACGCTCCTGACTTCCACCTGAATTCATCACAAACTTCACGACTTTGTAAGAATAATTTTTTCAATACACTTCCTCGAAAACTGGTTCATATCGCACTACGATTAGGTTCACAATGCAATGGATGTCGCACGCGTGCGATTTTTCATTTTCCCACCCGTGTGCGGGAATAAAAATTGCCACAGATAACTTATACCTATACTTAGTCCAAATTGGTTCAATGCCTCTATTCACAACTCTCTATTCGGAGGTGAATGTTTTTTTTAAATCTCGGCAAAGAGATATGCGTCTTTAAGGCGTTAATATTTTTTGAATATTTAAATAATGTTTCCATATAGAATATTATCAAAAACCATGATTATTACAATAAAAAAACGTGTATGAACAAATTAACATTTATTTGTGTTTTAAACTAAAAATATTTGAATGTTCTATTTTTCATATTAAGCTGTTTATCGGCTTTATAACTTTGCTTCTCTTTCAACCTGGCGGAAGCAAAGCGCGGAAAAAAAGAAAATTTAAATCATAGTTTCCTATTAATTCATGACAAAAATATTTTCCATTATTTTATTTTGTTTCTTCAAAAGTGTATTGAAAAACGTAACGACGTTTACGTACTGCAATAACAAATGTCCACGTGTATCAAACGTGATACACGTGGACATTTGTTATTGCAGTTCTCGGCTCAAAAACAACCTCGCCTATGGCTCGGGTGTTTTAATTCCGCCTCGAATGCAATAACAAACGTTCTCCACTTGTATCAAAATGTACTATTAATTGTAATTAATGAAATGTTTATTTATAATTTTGAATGTCTTAATTGGTAGAACATACGGAACTGCACATTCAGTCAACATCTTGCAATCCGAATTTTCACGCCTAAACCGCAGAACCGATCATCCTGAAATTTTGCATCTACGTTGTCAGGTGTACAGAAACGGACATAGGGGGTACCTTTTATCCCGAAAAAAAGTACCGGTTTTGGAATCATGATTGAATACAAGCAGAGTACAACCCGCATTGATTGTCAAATTTTAAATTAACGCGAGCGAAGTCGCGGGCAAAAGCTAATGTATTTATATATGTACTTTGTTTAGTAATAAAGATTTGATTTCTCTCATCCACAGGGACTCCCAGCACCGCTGCCTAGCCTTATCAGGCTTCCTATCAGTGCTACGTAACGTGCGCGTGAGTGGAACCAACGTAAGCAGTAGTCAGACGTACAGCGAACAATATAGCGCGCACTCTTACCTCACGCAGCTCACCGTAGACCTGCACGCCACGCAACAGGGCAGTGTGTACGTTTAACGTGTTTGTTTTTTATAAGATAGAGATACTAATCTACAAGCCCTGTAACCGATGGGACTTTTCATCTATCTATATCAATAAAAAGAGAAGTCCTGACTGACTGACTGACTGACTCATCAACGTCCAGCCTAAACCCTTGAACCTAGAAAGGTGAAATTTTGCACAGAGGTTCCCTTTATAATGCAGACAAGTAATAAGAAAGGAATTCCCGGTAGTATTCCGTTCCCGTGGGATATTACCTGACATACTCGCGGGCGAAGCCGCGCGGGAAGTGCTAGTTGGCTAAAATGACGAACATCCATAAATATTTTCGTCCCTTGTTTAAGAGTGTGGTTCCCTATTTTCGCGCTCGGATTTTAAACATCTGACGCTCGACGCCGCGTAGCGAGTGCGCGTGTGTGCGTTTTTCCTCATGTACGGCACACAGTTGCGAAGCTATGACGACTAAACGATCTTGATCTGTAGCTATGGCGTACCTATATTTTTTTGAAGTAAAAGCTAGAGGTTTACGGAGAAAATAAAAAAACTGTCCACAATACATTATTAGTGTATTTTAATTAAATTTATACAAATATGGATGAAGAAAATAATATTATGTAGGTACTTATAAAAACTAAACTCATTTTACTTATTTGCTTAAGTATTTGTATACTTATAAGTAATTGAAGTTTTATAAAAGTATTTGTCTAAGGGGTTCGATCAACTTTTCCTTGGATCTATAATTTCTGGGAGAACACAATCAGAATAAAATTTTGTTAACAGCGGAGCCATCTTTTGTCCAAAATCATCGTTTTTTTGTGTAAAGCAGTTGAATTTAAGCCGTATTTTAATGTAGATAAAGACGCCACGCGCTAGCTATAATTATTTATTTTTCTTGTGGTATAGGGTTACCAACCGCATCAAGTGCATGAAACAGTTGAATTTGAACCAACACTAATACATTTATTTTATTAAACATAACAACATAACATTTTTTTTTTTTTTTTACATAAATACATAAAGCCGCCTCATGCGCAAATGTTTGGTTTACTCTTTTCAAATTTCAAATAGGTAGGTCACCCCGCTGCCACAGAATAACTAATAGTACTGCTGCGTTCGTGTGGTGTTGGTTTTATAATGTTTATTAGCCTAGGCAGGTATTGTACGTGTCCAGTCGACCTAATGACTATACAGTCGACCACACGTCGCACGTCAGTGGTAAGTGATAAGGATTTGTATAGGTATCGTTTTCATAGTTTTCGATTTCGACTATAGCCAATAGTGAAGTCAAAATTAAAATCCAAGATGGCGGCTGCGAAAATTTTAAATTTTTTCGTCATGGGTGTCGTTTTCATAGTTCTTGAGTGTGCTAAAGCCGATATTGGCGTTAAAATATAAATCCGAGATGGTGGCTGCGAACATTTTCAAATTTTTCGTCATGGGTGTCGTTTTCATAGTTCTCGAGGATGAAGCCGATAGTGAAGTCAATCATCCCTTTTAATGCGGCCCAAGAGAGCAAAACAATGGTGGCCCAATGGTAACAATCCCGACTTACGAGTTGGTCATGGTTTCGAACTCAGGCAGGCACGTTGTGTAAATAATTTCATCACCACTACTCTCAAAACAGTGAAGAAAAATATCGTGAGGAAACCGCCTAGAACCAAAAATTCGAAGACATGTGACATCTACCAACCCGCACTGGGTCCTCGTGGTGTATTACGGCCCACTCGCTCTCACCGAGAGGAGCCCTGTGTCCCAGCAGTGGGAACATTATAGGCTGATTATGATTGAGACCCATTATGTTGTGAGCGAGCACGTTTCAGTGCCAGAGGTCATCACTGATGTGAGACGAGAAGATATATTACGCTCAACACCGCCGCGCGCGGCCCTTGTCCGATCAGAGCGCGGCTAGCCGCGCGTGGCAGCCGCGCTCAAATGCCGCTCTATATTTGGACACACATTTATATAGTGCCTTTATATAGTGCCTTTATCTATGCCTCACTCGTTTCGTATCGTTTAGTGCGGTCGCGATTTGAGTGTATTTCCCATAGTTTTATTGATGTTTTCCTCGAGCCCTGTTTTCTTTCTGCGGACTTCTGATCTTCTTGATGCTCTGAGCTTCTTGTACGAACCTTGCTACCACACCGGACACGGTACGGAGAACCCCGCATAAACGTTGGACTTGAACTTGTTATTTTGTATATTACGACCAGCCTACCGATTTCATATTGGCACCATGGATCGTTGTGTAAATTGTGGCAAAGTGACTAGAGGCTGTAGTTTACGTGGTCGTCGAGCTGAAGAACTTCAAAAATCAGCTGTTAAGTACCTATGTGTAGATCGTTATGTAACCTCACTTTTATTACATCTCTTTTAACTCGGAACTCAGACCGCGAAAATCCGCAAAATGTTCAGTGATGGTTTGATAATATAGTAGCTATAAATTGACACCAATTTCATCTTTTTACAACCCAGGCCCAGGCCCAAGTTTATATGACATGGTTTCCGTCTCCTTTGTCACGGATCCACAATAGAGATTGTGGCAGTAGAGATTTCAAATAAAAATCTGATATAATTTTTTTCTCCATATTCATCCTCCAAAATTCTTGTAGGCATCTTGAATTTACATTTTGACTACACTATCGACGTTAGCACCCACAAGAACCATGAAAACGATACCCATGATGAAAAATTTGAAAATGTTCGCAGCCGCCATCTTGGATTTACATTTTAACGTCACTATCGGCTTTAGCATCCTCGAGAACAATGGGAACGATCCCCATGACGAAAAATTTAAAAAATTTCGCAGCCACCATCTTTGATTTACATTTTGACCAAATTATATTGTATTATTGATATTGTAATTACAATATCAATATTACAAGTAATACAACATAATTCAAGAATTGTAACATAATTCTCCTAAAGTAAGTGTGCCTACCACTTCAGCTTCTTAAAATATTACTTAAATGAAAGGATTAAAAATATTTAGTCGCACTACAATTTACTATATATCACGCGAGGCGCATGCGCGGCGGCGGGAGGTCAACCGACATAGGTCCTGTTTTGACAAGCGCCAGAGCGCGACTGACTTAGGCCGTTCGATGCACCCGATTTTATACTCACTTTAAAAAATTATTTTCGTAAATGATTGAAGACAGATATGTTTTATTTTTTACACATACATAGTACAATCTTTCTTCTTACGTATAAAATGATTTGTGTTGCCAAATGACTTTTAGATTCTGAGAAATGACGTGTTTTTTTGTAGTCGATTTCTCGATTTTTGATTATCTTAGACGTGATTAAAATACAAGTTAATGAATTAAAAATCAAACTTTTCTCAATGCATTTTAAATTTCAGGATATGCCTCTTCGAATGAATACCACTTTACCTTCTTAATTAGTAGTAATAATTGGTGTAAGATTACTTCAAAGTTGAGCCTTCGCGCGTCATCTGGAAATCGCGCCTTCGAAATCGACTGTTTTCGTAGTCAATAATTCAATTTGAATAAGTTTTTTTTAATAGACTTTAAATAAAAATATATGATAATTACGATGATTGAAGTCAAAAGAAGCTAAAAAAATAAATTATGTGACCAAAATCACTTCAAAATCTCCCAAGTTCTCGATTTACGTATGAAAAATGCAACAACGCTCTTAACCCATTTAGAGGAAGAAAAAACAAGGGCTTATCTCCTAACATGCTTGGACATGGATGAAAGAAAAATCTACTAACACTAGAAAAATCTTATAAATTGTAACTTTATGATATGACCTAACCTAACACCGGTGATTACCAAAGATTTAATTTTACATTGAACAGTTGTTCAAAACTATGTTTGCACAATATAGGTATACAAGGTGTAAGGGACAGCCCTCCGCAAACTAACAGGGTGCATTCAGCTCCTCATTTTGAATCATATTACACCGGAAATTTTCTCAGGAAAATTTTCATTTAAAAAAAAAAAAATCAGTTACATTTTCATTATGTCAATGTAAAATTGCATTATGTGTTCGCAGCACTCCATTTATGTAAAAAAAACTGCAAAAAAAAACAGCAAAAAAAAAAAACCAGCAATGGATGTTGAAATACTGTAACCAACGATGCGTGAAATCAGCTGTTCACTTTCTGTCTAGCTACAGAGTTCGTCGAACTCACCGCATACCTATTACCTACCCCTCCCAACCAGTAACAGACGCTCAGATTTGTGCACAAAAACACAAACAAATCAGGTTTATTGCATTCCCTTAACTTTCCTGAAAAAATTTCATGTACCGGTCATCTTAGTATGATATACTGAATTCACCCTATCAGTTTGCGGAGGGCTGTCCCTTACACCCTGTATAATTATTGTGTTTAATTTACGTAGACAAATCAATTTTTATCAATCGATTATCTACCGAATGACATGCGTAACGTGTTTTGGTAAAAAAAAAACCTGAGAGTTGTCAAGGGACACCCGGATGGAACGAAGTTCCTTTCGATTAATTAGTGAAGGAATTGTAACAAAATTTTATTTTTATACTTATCATCATCATCATCATCATCATCATCATCATCATTATCATCATCATCATCATCATCATCATCATCATCATCATCATCATCATCATCATCATCATCATCATCATCATCATCATCATCATCATCATCATCATCATCATCATCATCATCATCATCATCATCATCATCATCATCATCACCATCATCATCATCATCTTCATCATCACCATCATCATCATCATCATCATCATCATCATCATCATCATCATCATCATCATCACCATAATCATCGTCATCATCATCGCGACACCACACTGTTCAATGCGAAATAGAAATGAAAATATCTGGTTTGCTTTCTATAAGAGAGAGAGAGAGAGACAGACAGAGAAACATGCGCACGCCGCACGGCTTACAATAGCTACTTTTCGTGAGACTTTTTTCCGTCTAGCCCCCTTTCACAACGCGCGATAAGGAACTTCGTTCCAAAAATTACGTCTGCGGTGTTACAACTTATGCGACGATATTATACCTTCAGCCAGATAACCGTGCAATAAAAGTCGTTGACGTCCTCTACCAATGTATTCCAATATTTCAAAACGATACGAAAAAATGTTAAGGCAATGTCGCTAACATGATGAAAACAAACGTATCGCGGTAAGAGGCGTCCTTGGTGCACGTGGCATGTTGTTTTTGTTTTTAGACCTTTTTTTTACAAGTGGGATGAATGACTTTTATTGCACGGTTATCTGGCTGAAGGTATAATATCGTCACATAAGTTGTACCACCGCAGAAGTATTTTTTTTACCAAAACACGTTACGCATGTCATTCGGTAGATAATCGATTGATAAAAATTGATTTGTCTACGTAAATTAAACACAATAATTATATACCTATATTGTGCAAACATAGTTTTGAACAACTGTTCAATGTAAAATTAAATTTTTGGTAATCACCGGTGTTAGATATATATCGGCGGAAGGTTTATTATGTCGTTTCATTTGGTTATTACATATAAGTTATGGTTTTTAAAAGTTAAATCATGCCTCTAATTAACAAATTTGCTTGAATATAACTTAACTTATCAGTAACATCAATTTCTGCTTATCTTTTTAAATACTTTTGCATTAAAGCGCGCGGAATTTAAATTGTATGTACCTATTATTTATGATTGCTTGGTTTTTGTTTTATTTTACTGGAGCAAGTGGGGCTTTTGGGCTTGTGTGAAGATACCGCCATTTATTTAACGTTAATTTTGTGTTTTTCGCAGTGTAACTTCGCGTTTTCGTAACGAAGCTATGTGTATGGAGGTTGTATCGATACTGCGACGTTGTCTCGTGCAAGATGCTCTCGTCAAACAGCTGCTTTATACCAGTAAGTTATTACTTGTATGTCTTTTTTATTACCGAACCCTCACTTATTCGCGTTATTATTTATTGCTCGCGCAGTGGAATGAACAATTTTACAAAAACAAATGCATTCTTGATTTTCATTACTTCTCTGGGGTTGTCAGATGGGAAATGTGGACTCCATCAATTTTTTTAAATTTTTATATGACGTTTAAAAGCGATTCTGATGTTCTATTTACAGAATAAACAATTTAATTGAATTTCTTTGTTCTAAACATTTTTTTTTGCATTTTTTTCTGAAACAAAATATTATGGATAACCACACCCACACACACATTACCTACATTATGCAAATATTATGGATATAATTGATATTAAGTTGTGTTTATTATGTTACAGAATTACACGGTTGTGCGAAAGACAAGCAGTTTCTACATGAATCTATCTTGGAGTTATTGTATGAACACTTGAGCAAGTACCTACCGGAGGGCGAAGGAACTGCCTCGCTGCTCATCAACAAGTGTGTCCAGATCAATGGCGTTACTGTTGTTTTGATTGTAAGTATATTATTAAAACAGAGATAGAAAAGATGCTTATTTTTAGACAAGGAACGTTAAAAGAAATTAAATATCAATATTTGATAAGCTTTACGGTTTTTGGGTGCTTTTATTATTATTTATTATAATATGACACGTATAAAGAATCCACAATTATTATAATTACAAACATTGAATAATATTCATTAACAATGACACACACATGATAACAATAAATATAGATTTATTTAGGATTTTGGGTCCAATTACTTGGAATACACACGTACAACGTACTGACTGCAGCCTGAATGTATATATAGTATGGCGTCATTCAAGACCCATCTAAGACAGTCTGTGACACAGCAATAGGGATCATGCCTGGGTAAAAAAAAAAAACTAGTCCGTCGTTCTATAAATACCGCAGCGCTGCTAAGTGCGGACAGTGGAGTCCATACCATGCCTATAAGTAATCGAGGGTCGATTGCCAGAAACAGAAATACACGAGCACCTAAAGATTCGAACAGTAAAAGAAGAACTATGCGAAAAATGCAAAACATACAAACAGAGACTGAGCAAGCACAGGAATGTCTTCGCCAAGAACCTTCTAAACAGACAAGGGGATAAAATCCGCCTAAAGAGATGGCAAATCCTAAACTTGGATCAGAGACTGTGAAAATTTAAAGTTTACTTAGTACTGAACTCATAATGTGAATGTTCAATGGAACTTCACAAAAAAAATCTCACACGAAGACCCCATCTGATTATGGCTAGAAAGCCGATTGCAGATAAAGAGAGAAGGAAAATGCGGACGATATTTCTATTATTACTCCCTGTCATGATAACGTACATTTAAATAATACCCTTAACAATAATTATATTTACCAAAACAATCACCTGGCTGAACGAACATAATTTGGAAAACTTTGCTAAACTAAATTAATAACTTTCCACCCCTACCAAAAAAAACCTCTATGTAATTTTTTCTTATAATAACCACAAAATAGAATCAGTAAATGAATTTCCACTATTAGGCTTAACTATAGATTTAAATATCAATTGGAAACCACACATACAGAAAATAAAATCCAAACTTTCCAAATTTTTGTACGCTTTTCGAGAAATAAAAAAGACCACAAACTTGCAAACTGCTCTGGTCACATACTATGCTTATGCTCATGCTTGGCTTAGCTACGGCGTAATAATGTGGGGAAATAGCACAGACGCACCGGCGCTGTTCACAACTCAAAAAAAGTTACTTCGGATTTTAGTTAATTTAAGACAAACGGATAGCTGCAAACCCCATTTCATAAAGCTTAACATTTTAACTCTTCCCTCTTTATACATACTGGAGATCTGTAAATTCGCACACACACACCAACACTTGTACACAAAACGAGAAGACATACAAACTAGATACACACTCCGACACAAAACACGTTTAAACCTACCGACATCCCGTTTAAAAATGCACTCACCTAGTCCACTGGTTATATCGATAAAAATGTACAATAAACTACCTGAAGTACTCAGAAATGAAAAAAAAAAAGCTATTTTTACAAATAAATTAAGAAAAATATTAATAAATAAATGTTATTAAAGTATAGAAGAATATTTAATTGACAAATCCATAGACTAACTGACATAATTATATAAATGAATACATAATAAATAATTTAGATTAATTAATAATTAATAAAATGTTACCCTAATTTTACTTAGATTAAGTTAATTTGCATGTTTATATAAGTCCTCTTCTCTCTAACTTTTCTTTTGCTGTGCCCGACAGGGTCCACGATTGTTACTACAAATGTCTACTTACCCCCTAAGCATAAACATTGTGGAATACAATAAATAATTGAGTATTGAGTATTGAGTAAAAAAAATCGAGGGTCGAGTTAAATGGCTTGCGATTGGAGAGGCCAATGTCCAGAAATGGTCTCTTATAGCATAAAGAATACTAATATTAGGTATAGAATAATTTTTACCTACTATTACTTGATATGCTGTTTATAGAAGCTGTTGGTGTACCTTTATAAATAAAGAAATAAAATACCTTGCAATATTTTTTCTCTTTTACCAGGAGCCCATAGCCCAGCTGCTGTTCGCCGTAGCCCAATTCCTACAGCCTGGTGAGGAGGACGATTTGGAAGACATCCTGGCCAGCCAATCAGTGGAGACCGGCAACGCTTACTTGAAGAGTAAGCTGTCCAGGGTCATGCAGCAGTTGTGTGATAATGAACAGTTTGTCAATATTGATATGGTGAGTTTTTATATGGCTCTAGTGACTTGCGACCCGCTCATGGCGTATGCTTCGCTTGGTTTTTAAGAATTGACAAAACATCGAGATTTCTATCATCACACTTCACACTATCACACTAATATTATAAAGGCGAAAGTTTGTGTGTGTGTGTGTGTATGTTTGTTACTTCTTCACGCTCAAACGGCTGGACCAATTTGGATGATATTTGGTATGTAGACAGCTTATACCCTGGATTAACACATATACTACTTTTTTGTCTACGCGGGTGAAATCGCGGTGCGCAGCTAGTTTTGTAGCTACAATACAAAGTTTTATCCCATACTAAATTGATTTAGCTGATTGAAAAAAAAAGCTATAGACATTCATGGTCCTGCCGACAGAAGTAAAAATTAGATAGTACAATACGTCACATTAGCATCTCGCGTAACGCGAACCCATAAGATTTTCTCCTACCAAAAATCGCTCAACGCGCCTAAAGAAGTTTTCACTTCAAAAATATGTGACAGACCTTTTACGCGTAAGCCGACGTTCGCACGAACGTAAAGATATTGCGTCGGGATTTTATCGCGCACTGGATTTTCAACTCTCGGTGTTGAGCCGAGCATTAAGAATCCAACCTAACAACAACAGAGTGCATCCCAGCGCGTCGAAAAAACACACTGTTGGATTTTCAACTCTCGGCTCAAAGCAGCGCGTTGAAAATCCAGTGCGCGAAAAAAATCGCTGCGATATTTTTAGTTTCAAATGAATATTCTACTTGCAGGAAGAACCCGGTCTCTCCGACTTAACACCAGAATCGAAGGCAAAAAGCCTCAAAGTACAGCAGACATTACAATGCTATGAAACGTTAATAGCCCATACAATACTGCAGTGGAATCCAAGTAGCGAGGCAGCAGCAAGCAAGGTTTACACACTCTATAAGGCTTGCAATCAACTTTTAGAACAGACCAAGGTATTATGCCTAGATTATTTATCTTTGGTCCTTAAGACACAATAACTTTTAGAGTTATTTGATCCTTTTCCTTTTGAGCCTATAATATTCCCACTGCTGGGACACAGGCCTCTTCTCGACGCGAAGGAGTAGGCAGTAATCCACCACGCGGGCCCAGTGCGGGTTAGTAGATGCCACATGTCTTCGAATTTTAGGTTTTAGGACATGTTGGTTTCCTCACGATGTTTTCCTTCACCGTTTTGGGAGCAGTGGTGATGAAATTATTTACACAAAGTAAAGCGCCTGTCTGGGTTTGAACCTACGAACTACAACTCGTAAGTCGGGGCCGTTACCACTGGGTTACAGCATTTATTCAAAAGGGAAGCAGTGGTGACTGCTTCCCTTTTGAATAAATACTGTGGAAATTCGTTCCTTGCGAAGCATGTGTGGTGTAACTACAAACGATAGACGGAGGAATGATTTGTGAAAAAGCAAGTTAAAACAATTAAAAAGTGTATGTTTAGGCGTATGTTTGGCATGTTGAAAGGATGAATGAAAAGTGACTAACAAAAGTTAGGTATTTACAAGGCAGATGTGAGTGGAAACGCCGACAAAAATCGATGTGTGCAGTTGTACTTTTTGTATTTAACGCCACATGCGAACTACGCATCAAAGACCTGACGTCACACAAATCCTGCATCGCGCAAGCAGAAATTACCGCGCGACTAGCATACAGGGTGTAAGGAAACGCTTCCGAAAACGAAGACAGGTGATAGGGCTAGTGATTCTCGATACGATACCATAAAAAAATCTGAAAAAAAAAATTAACCATTTTACAATTTTTTTTTAGCATTTTTCGTACACTATGCTGTGAGAACAGTCAAATGGAACCATTATTTGCGATTAAACACATTTTTTTTATTTAAAATTTTAGCATGCAATGTATTCGTAAATAAATATCAGCTGACGCTCGCGTGTAACCTCGAGGTCACAGTGCGCGCGCGCTGTCCGACAGCCGCGCGGCCGACGACCCCGCGTCACAGATTAATACCCGCGTCCGCGCGACTCAAATTCCATTCATGCAAGGATCGTAATGATTTTCCCCTGAAATACGGTTACAATAATAATTTTGATCCAAATGTTCGCAAATTATGCTCTCAAATCAGAAAAATACAGTTTATTTTACTTAACCTTGAGACCCATATCGAAGAGATACTTAGATGCCTACTGTGATTGGAAAAAAAAAGTTTAAAAAGTTGGTTATGTACAAAGACATTGACTTTACAAGCAATTTTGTTAATTAGTTCATTACAATAATTTTGCACGTAGGTAGCAACAAAATTGAAATGTTTACACAACATGGTCACAGTTTCTTTAGGCCTGGCGTTAATGACGTTATGCCAAAAACAAAAAATAATAACAAGGCCGTACGACGCGACACAACGCGGGGACGCACGGGGGGTAAAGGGGGAAGCAAGATGGCAGCGTCCGCGACTCCGCGCGGCGGTATCGTTTGAATTCGTTTGTCGGGCGCCGCCGCCGCGCTGCACCGGGCACGCAGGCCGGCGGCGGCATGTTTGATCTTCTAGTAACCAGCTAGTTCTCGACTCAGTTCGTAAGCGAACGCACGCAGCTATTCTACCGAATTTAATACTGTTTTGTTGGTTTTTGTGTTCTAGTTATTATTGATAAGTTTTTTAGTGCTGTTTTATTGTTTTTTTACTTTTAAACAATGCCTGACGCATACGTGTACAGTGCTCGGTTCTTTTTGTGAGGGTCTCGTGGGGGTATGTGAAGAAAGAGTGTTTGATCGAGAATGATACAGTGCTGATGAAATGCGGGGCAGAATAAGTGCAGCAGAATGTGTTGAGGATCATAAGGTCGCACAAGATTTAGACAGGTAGGTTAGACAGGTAAATACCTCTGTCAGCCTCAGACCAAATTAGTCTGAGCTATCAGCTTTAATGTTCAACAGTGGGCTATGAATGCGATTAAGTGGTGTTGTGAATTCCGTATACATAAATCCCTTGACTCGGCTCGGGTACGAAGCGCTCGGCGCCCGCGTCCGCGGCGGTGTCGGCGGTGTCGTGATTGTGTCAGTGACCTCACGTTTTGTATGATTTCCATTGCGTGCTAACGAAATTTGATTTTTTCAAAATAACCAATTTAAAGCGAAAGGTTAGTGGAATCCGTTTGCATTTAGGTTGTATATAATGTACCTTCTGGCTTCGGAAGCGTTCCCCTTACACCCTGTATATACCGACATCAACCGTCGGGCAGTAGCCCACCAGACACGACACCCGTGTGGTCGGAGGATCCTCCCTTTTCTATGGAGGATGAGTGAACTTTACACCCTGTTCCTCATAGTATAAATAATAATGGAATGTTTTGTTTTGAGTACAATTTGCCATCATCAGTATTGATGGTACTTTTAGTACTGTACCTCCTAACCTTTTTTTTTCAGTCAGTCATTTTTGTTTTAGGTACCACCAAAGACAGTCAAGAAAGGCAACAAGTCTCTAAACGAGACGCGTGAGACGTTAAAGTCACAGAAGAGTCAGAAGTCACAGAAGGAGAAAGGCAAGGCGCCCGTGAAGCTGTCTAACTTGGTCAAAGACAAGGCAGGCCCGTTCAAACCGCTGCCTTGTGTGTGGGACACCAAACTCTGTGTGAGGGTCGTTGAACTGTTGTATAGGTAGGTAACTTGTGTAATTACTTTTAAAATAGTTGTCATTACGATCGAAAATTTGTTGATTTTCACCAATGTTTGTAGCAAATTCAAAAAATATGTTTCCTTTTTATTATCGAAACTCAATAAAAACAGTTTTTTAGTTACAAAAAATATTATTTCCGAAAATCCTTACAAGCAGTTATGTGTTCTATGTTATACACTTGAAAAACTAGGTAGATTTCAAGTTCAATTTTTCCAACGTATAACGTAACGATTGACATAACTGCACTTGCTGAAAAAAACAACCACGGAAAACAAAACAAACATTCACGGAAATAGAAAAAAAAGTTATTCAACTATTTTCGATTTCCCCGACAGTGAGAATGTGCCTTGGTCTTCCCTCGAACAACGTAATCAAATCCGCGCTCGTCGTGACTTCCACTCCTGGGCTCTACGATGCGTCCACTCAGTACTGCTCAGCGATCGTCTAGACAAGAGGGCAGTCGCCACCCACGTGGTCAGCATAGCCACCGTCTTATACAACAGATGTGTCTGTAGGTAAGTAATAGTCCTGAAATAATTATCATTATCATAATCCTACTAAAACCCCCACCTCCTAGCATCACATTTGCACGTATTCTTCTGTTCCTTTCTTCTTGTCTGTTTATTTGTACGGAACCCTAAAAATGAATGGCTAAAAGTTGCTAAGCGCAAAACTCGAGAACGGCTGAACCAATTCGGTTTTGCAAATTTTCGTTGGAAGTCCGAGGAAGGTTCTTATGAAGAGAAAAATTGAAAAAGTTGCTGGGAAAATTGGAAAATTCGGGATGACTGAAAGTGCATTTTCTATGGGAATTTTGTATGAATTATTGAAAGGATTTTAAGGAAAGGCTTACTATGGCTTACTATAGCAGGGCAGAAGTTGAACGGTTCCAGTGTTAGAGAGAGACAGAGATACGACCTATAGCACCATCCTTTTTTCTCAATCCATGATGGATCTATGATGGATGCATGATGATTTTTCACGTCATAGTACGGCCCCAGGACAACGTCAGTGGGGTCAGCTAATTTGAAATATACGAATACCATGCATCACTAAAACGATCTATGTTCAATTTAATCATAGACGCAATTTCTAAAAAGACCCTATAGCCGATCGTCCACTGCCAGCTAAACTGAGTTATTTTAAACTTTTTAAACTTTCGCGATTTGTACACATTATAAAACAATGGTGCCGATTCTCTTGTTCAATAACTAAACCAAAATTAGAGAATCGCTATCTTTTACTAACAGGCAGGGAGAGAAAAGGACGGCTATAGCTATGAACTAAGTTAGAAATGTCAAACTAGTTTACGCCTTGCGCTTCATTGTGTTTTTAGTCGACATGTTTTTACGTGTCGTCTAAATCTGTATGGAAATAGTAGTTCAACTAAATTTGACAGCTCTAATTTACGTCCGTCTCATCGAAAACGAGTTAGTTAGTTAGTTAGTTGGTTGGTTGGTTAGTTGGTTGAGTTAGTTTAGTTTAGGTCGCACAGTTGAGCCAGTTTTTCACACATTTATGTACATGTGTGTGTTCTACCGCAAAACTTATATTTTATTTTTATTTTATTAACTTTGCGCACATGTATGAAAAACTGGCTCAACTATGCGAGCTAAACTAAAATAACTTAGTTTAGCTGGCGGTGGAAGATCGGCTTAATAAATAGTCGTGTATTCAAATTGTAACCCTAATCTCATGGCAACAGGTTTCAACATATGTGTGAGTTCGACGACCAGACGACGCTGGCGTGTTTGGAAGTGTTCAAGACTTGCCTCACGTTGTTGTTCTCGCCTCTCTACTCGCTCAGGATGGACAGTTTCTTGTTGGCTATAAGTGAGTATTTTTTATCAAGTCTCGGTAATATCAATCTGCCTAGCCTTTTCCCAACTATGTTGGGGTCAGCTTCCAGTCTAACCGGATGCAGCTGAATACCAGTATTTTAAATGGAGCGACTGCCTGTCTGACCTCCACAACCCAGTAACTGGGTAATACGATACCCTAAGTAAGCCTACCTACCCTGGTAAGACCGGTTGTCGGACTTAAAGATGGTCACCCATCCACTGACCAACCCCAGCAAGCGTAGCTTAACCTGATTAATCGACCCGTGCGGCTGTAATTACTTAGCTACGTGCTCCTCGAAGGTCTCGGTAATGTAAAACTTCTAAACACAACAAAACACTGAAATAGGCGATTTTTCATTTTTTTTTTTCTTTTTTCTCCAGCGGAAAGCAACGATGGTACGTCAGGAGGAGAATGCCTAGCGAATATTCTAGAAACTATCCACATTGCATTCGACCACATTGAAGAGGACAGTATACCTGACGAAAGAGACGTTATTGTCAAGAAGCAGTTGGCAGTACTCATACAAATCGCTTCTTTGCTTCTTGAGACGCCTGTACCTTCTTGTCCTCATAAGACTAGGGTAAGCTTTATTACAATTCTTAGCGATATTTATCCCTAGTACATTTTCTAAAGAGTCTCAACGTTATTCGCGACTGGTGGCGTTTTGCGACTCAAAAGCCCAAAGTCAGAATGCCACACATTGCGCGTCGAAGGTAGAAAATGTGTCGTTAGCTTTAAATTACCACATAAGGTTTATCTGTTCATAAACAAAATCTTTTAAGGGGTCATTGTACAGTGGGCTGCATCAATTGGGTACTCCTACCCCAGTTGTATTAAAATTTGAATACAACTGGGGTACCCAATTGATGCAGCCCACTGTACTCATCATTATGAACAACTTTTACTATGGGACCAAACCTGAAATCGCGAAAAAAAAATCAGGTGCACCCTACATTTAAATTCTCATTTTAACTCTTCAAAATGTAGGGAACAGCAGATTTTTTTTCGCGATTTCAGGTTTGGTCGGTGCGATTGAATCTCAGGTTTGTAACTGCATGCTGGCGCCTCATAATCGTTTCGGTTTTCAAAAGCCATATTATTTGTTTCAGATTCTGGTAAAACTCGAAGAATACATCCGAACTAGTAAACAAGACTGCCTCTCATTGATAGGACCTGTGCTGACGTCATACTACAGCGAACAGCAGGAGGCGACGTTGCTTGACGAGCTACTCGCTAAACTGTCCTGTGCGCTCGGCAGGATTGATGTAGGTCAAGAATTAAGTCGTTACTACCAAGTCCCTACGCGATACGCGTCACGTAAGTTTGCCGCTCTGAGACCAGGCTTTCCAATGCGCATGGCGCGCTGCTATTTTTAACCGACTTCACTAAAAGGTGGTGGTTCTATGTTCGACTTTTAATTTTATAGGCTGTTTTCCACCAGAGATGTGAAAGAAAGAAAGAAGAAAGAAAGAAAATACATTTATTTAGCACAGATGGCATTCAAAATATTTAATTTAATTTTTTATTATTGTTAAGTAACAATAATAAAAAAATAAATTAAATATTTTGAATGCAAAAAAAACCGGTCAACAGCGAGTCGGCCTCGCGCACCGAGGGTTCCGTTCCGATTACTGAAAAAGTGTACTATTTAGAGACATCGTTTTATTTTTCCTGTAATCTTTACATAAACTTCTATCACATAGAATAATTTCAGATTTTTCTCTTTGCAAACTTCGGAGATAAGGGGAGGGAACGGTATTTTTTTTTTACATTTTTCATCAAAAGTCTAAAACTATGCGGCCTAAAAAAAAAAGAAAAAATATGTTTGAAAATGTGCAAACAGCGCTCTTTCATATACTCAACATGGCCTAGTAGCCCCACTTTGAATTTTTAAGACCCCCTTTCAGTCCCTGTTGCAAAAAAAACATAAATATTTTTATTTCTTTCTTATTTGTAAAATAGTTGGGTAAACGTCATCTAAAACTGTTTCAAATTTCAAGTTGATAGCATTAGTAGTTCTTGAGATATCCAGCTGTGACAGATAGACAGACTGAGTCACACAGACAGACTGAGTCACACCATAAGGTTCCTTTTTACCATTTTGGTACGGAACCCTAAAAAGTACCATATTACAGGTATGTGCCCGACCCAGTTCTAGAGAATGGCCACGACACATTGAACTGGGATCGATCTATCATCACTGACAGGACTATAATATTGTAGCCAATAAACCTGATATTGTGGTGATAGATCGACGAGAGCGCCGTGCAATTATTGTTGATATAGTTGTCCCTCATGACGAGAATCTCGTGAAAGCCGAGAAAGATAAAAAAATCAAGTATCATGACTTGGGGTCTTGGCGGGCTTGAGGTTGTCGACATGTGGGACGTGGTCTCTGCAATAATTGTACCGATAATCGTTACGGTTAATGGCCTAATAGCGGATAACCTCGACCAACACCTCAGGAGGCTCTCATTGCGCGGCTGGGTCAAGGGCTTGATTCAGAAAGCAGTACTCCTGGACACGGCACCCATAGTGAGGAGGTTCCTCTCTCTGGAGCCCTGACCACCGGTAGCTTGGACCCTGTTCCCGATACCGGTGGGCTACTATTTTTTATATATTTAAATGTTTTATTTTATTTTATGTTTTTAGAAAAATATTTAAAAATGTAAACGATATGTACAGTCGCCAGCACATCAAGCTACCCCACTTTGACCTTGAGCGCGTTATGAGCAACAACAGCGAGAATCGTACGAAAGAGATAAATAGCTTTTTATCGGCTCTTACTCGTAATGTTTCGTGCTGCAGTGCGACGTGAGAGTGTGTGTAAAGTTACATGATCTGTGAGTGTGTGCGTATGCGCGTCGTAGTTTAGAATAAGATACTATGCGCTATGAAATAGCGTAGTAGTTGGCCAGTTAAATACTTGAATGGAATCGAAATATTATGGCATGGTATTAAAAACAGGCCCGCGCTAAAACTAAAATGCGTATGAAAGCTTACCTAGTAATATTTTTTTACATTATTCCTTCATTTTCCTTTATATTTGTTAGAAAATTACATAATTAGTCTATGTAGGGAAGTATTATTAGATAATAAGGCATTACCTACTCTTAAATTATAATATAATTTTCGCTAATTAATTGTTTTACGCGTTTATATTATAAACGCGTAAAACAATTAATTAGCGAAACTTCGCGCTCGTGATGAATACCTACCTATTGATGAGGCAGGTAGGTATGCAATAACTGATGTGAGAAATCTTTTTCAGAGATTTCAATGACTTTTTCGGGGTTTTGTTACTTACCTACCTACATACCTACGGGCTTTTTTATTCTAAGTATTTTTAGAGAAAAAACAGAAAGCCATAATATCACAGCAGTATGATTGAAATTTTGAAAACAATATCGATACCCCATCACGAACGTGTTTGGAGTTTAGCCATTCATAATTTACCGGTGGACTGAAAAAATTAAAAGCATCTTTTCAGTCCGCCGTGTTTGAGACTAACGTTTCGTCCGCGACATGATCTTATCACTGAAATAATCCATCTGCCTAGCCTTTTCCCAACTATGTTGGGGTCGGCTTCCAGTCTAACCGGATGCAGCTGAATACCAGTATTTTACATGGAGCGACTGCCTATCTGACCTCCACAACCCAGTAACTGGGTAATACGATACCCCTTGGTAAGACTGGTTGTCAGACTTTCAGGCTTCTGACGACCCGTTACGACTGTCAGAGATCCACGAATGACAGCCAGGACCTACAGCATAACGTGCTTTTATCGGTACCTATGTAAAGATGGTTACCACGGACCAACCCCGGCAAGCGTAGCTTAACCTGATGGATCGACCCGTGCAGCTGTTATTACTTAGCCACGAGCTCCTCCTATCACTGAAAAAATAAGGTTGAACGTAGTAACGTGAATTAACAAGGCGAAAATTGTTGTTACAAGTTCAACCTTACTACGCTAGAAATAAGATACGGTTTCAAAGGTTATGAATTTTCAAATGAAATTCCACTCGTAAGTTCGCGAGTATTGCGTAACAAAATGGCGTCTTGACTGTTGACAGTACTTTTCTTATTTGGCACGCATAGTAATAATGCTGCTGCTGTGTTTGGCTTTTCGTTTATGTGCAATATCAAAAAAATATAGATACGCTAGATACTTAGAAAACGCCGAGCGGAGCCTCGCGGGCGGCGCGCGGCGGAGCGCGACGGGCCGGGCGGCTTGCTTTACCACATAAAGGTAAACTGCTCACCACATCGCTGCCGGCCGCTGCCATTTCCATGTGAATTGAGTCTTATCTACACAACTGATAATCATGAAAATTTGCATACTTACACATTGTCAGGGGTTCAGAAAAGGACATAGGATAGGTAGGTTCCTACGGGAACGCATGTGAATGAACCACGGGATAAATCAAAATAAAATGCGGAATAACAATCATATTCTTTTTATTTTTAAACATTATTATAACTTACTTACAGAAATAAAAACTTAAAATTAAATACCTACTTACTATAAATTAAAAGAACCAACAGAAATCATATACTTAATTTTTTACAAGCTTTTATTTGTATTGCGCACGGACGGTCGTTTGTTTTCATATCATACACGTGGAGTTTCCGACGTTGCCGTCCTGTTGTCGAGCGTTCGCGATATCGACGCCGCACTGTTGCCGCACCGCGCGCTTTGTATGAAAACAAACGACCATCAGTGTGGAATACGAAAAACGCACCGCTTCGACACCGCAGCAGTCCGACGCGGAACGTTTAAACTGAAAGCGCCCTAAGCATGATAAAACAAGATCGCTTCGCTTACTAAATCACTTGTCGTGCCGTGCTGTCAGTGGGCGACGGCTTTGACTTAAATGATCACTATCACTAATGAAAGATCCTCAAAAATATAACAATGGTTCGAAAAGAAGTAGTATATTTCAATTTACAGTATTAATTATTATATTTTATCACGTTATTTGAAGAGTTATCCATGCTAATATTATGCGAAAGTAACTGTCTGTCTGTTACGCCTTCACGATCAAACTGTGATGAAAATTATGCAGGTAGTTTAAAGCCTGGAGAAGGACATGCAGGAAGTCAGTTTATTATAACACAACATCAACGAACGACGTGTCTAGCGTCTTTCCCAAATCGAACAATGGAAGAATAAGTCGGCGTTCCCACGAGCGTAATAAAATCGCGGCGGGATTTTATTGCGCACTGGATTTTCAACTCTCTGCTTAGCGCCGGGAGTTGAAAATCCAACAGTGTGTTTTCGTCGCGCTGGGATGCACTCTGTTTTTGTTAGGTTGGATTCTCAACGCTCGGCTCAACAACGAGAGTTGAAAATCCAGTGCGCGACAAAATCCCGCCGCGATTTTATTACGCTCGTGGGAACGCCGACTAAGCGTTTGGGAAACAGTGGTTGGAAATACCTAAACCTACCTATTTTGATAAATAAAATAATAACAATACTTAAAATACACCATACGGATTGTAAAACTGTGCTACTATTTTAATGTTAAAGTTTGTGAAAATGGATGGATGGGTGTTTGCTTGAGTGAAGTGCATTATTTAGTGACGTAGAATAGTTCGTCATCTAAAGCTAACTTTTGGCTACGACAATATACACCTTCCACTCAGTGTCCGAAACAGAGTGTCTGTTTGTATGAACACTCATGAACTCTACGGATACCTACATCTTGCGATACCTACCGAGTGTGTTCACACGGTGTCAGGCATTGAGTGTACGGCCTATAGTGTTGTAGAAGCGCAAGGGTAGCCCGCGAAATTCAAATTTTCTTACGTTGCAATTTGCAGGTCAGTGTCAGGCTGTATGTTGAACAAAATATCATTCACGACCGTAACAAATGATTCTTTACAGAATTATAATCATCTAAATCATCACCACAACCCGCTAAGTTCATTTTAATCCCTTTGAATATTTAACTATTGCATAAAGTTATGCAAAGGGATTAAAATGAACTTAGCGAGTTGTATTGATGATTTTGGTGAATTTGTTTCGGTCGCGAATCATATTTTGATCAATACAACCTGACTGACTGACCTGCTAATTGAAAAAAATGTGAGAAAATTTTAATTTCGCGGACTTCCATATCGCATCCACTTTAAGACTAAGTTCGCTCGGGTCTAATTAGCGATAAAGACTATGCCATGACCTAAAATAGCCTAAACTTGACCTCAGAAATAAGCAACAAGATCGGCCTTTCTGTTGATAAGAAATATAACTACATGGGAGCGTAATGCGTTGCCAAAACAATATACAGGGTGGCCCAAAAGTCGTGGATCAAACGCAACTAGGGGTTAGGTGGGGTCATCAGCTGCAAAAAGTTGTTCTACGGGAGGTCCTTAAGGTCAACCCCTGCAGAGTATAATTTATTTTGAGTTTTTATGAGAAAATTGACTTTTTTTAACTAATTCTTATTGAAATTCAAAAAAATCTACATCCTGTATATTTTTTATAATTTTCACTAGATTGGTACTGATGAGTACTTGCCTTAGACATGCTATTTATGGTTGTTTATTGGGTGTGTTGAAGATAATATTAAGTTTTACGAATTTTTTTTTCTCAAATCATAACTTTTCATTTACTTTGGACCCCACTGTGAAAAAAAAATACTCTACCGAAAAGTGACCCTGTGTTACAAGTTTTGGCGCATTTAATAGGGATTCCGAAAAGGTATTACACATGGCCATGAGTGGCTCTAATATCTTTCAAGGACGAAAAAACAAGACAGCGATTGTGAAATAATTGTTTTATTAAGCAAAACATTTTACAATAAATGCTCAAAATTCCTGCCTCGGTAAGATATCGGTACCTGAAATGACGGGCGAACCGGCCTTTTATTGACAAAGGATTAAATGATTAGTGTAAAAGAGAGGCAGAGAGTCTTTGTCATTAATTGTATTAGTTCCAGTTTATTTTTAAATAAGCCTAACCGAGTTTTATGGTTGGATTAACTTTGGCCTTGCTACGAATAATCGTCCTTGAAAGATATTAGAGCCACTCATGGCCATGTGTAATACCTTTTCGGAATCCCTATTAAATGCGCCAAAACTTGTAACACAGGGTCACTTTTCGGTAGAGTATTTTTTTTTTCACAGTGGGGTCCAAAGTAAATGAAAAGTTATGATTTGAGAAAAAAAATTTCGTAAAACTTAATATTATCTTCAACACACCCAATAAACAACCGTAAATAGCATGTCTAAGGCAAGTACTCATCAGTACCAATCTAGTGAAAATTATAAAAAAGATACAGGATGTAGATTTTTTCGAATTTTTATAAGAATTATTTAAAAAAAGTGCATTTTGTCATAAAAACTCAAAATAAATTATACTCTGCAGGGGTTGACCTTAAGGACCTCCCGTAGAACAACTTTTTGCAGCTGATGACCCCACCTAACCCCTAGTTGCGTTTGATCCACGACTTTTGGGCCACCCTGTACTGTACTGTATTATTAAATGATAAATAAAAAGTTACTTAAGGGGGCTGCGCTAAGGTAGCGACAAATTCAAATTTTCTTACGTTTTTTTTTGCCATTTGCAGGTCAGTGTCAGGTTGTATGATGATTAAAATATGATTCGCGGCCGTAGCTAACATGGCTTTACAGAATTATAATAATTAAAATCAGCAATACGACTCCATAAGTTAGAAGTGACCTCAAATCTAGCGATTTCATGAAATCAAGAGGTTTGAAGTCAATTGTAACTTATGGAGTTGTATTGCTGATTCTGATACGCCTGATTCATAAGAATTTTCTTGGCAGCGGCAGCATTTTTTTTCGCCGGCCTTCAGGCGCCTTCTGACGGTGTCCATCGAAATCTAAAACAAAGAAAATGTTGACAATTTCAATACTTACATAACATTCTTGAAAAATTGTACGGGACAACTTAACTAAATGAGTATGGATGCACAAATAAACAATCAGTCGAATTGAGAACTTCCACCTTTGTGAGGTAGGTTGTAAAGAACTGAAAAATTATCTAATAAGAAGTCATACTAAATTCACTGAGTCAAATACGTTCAGCGGGCGTAATTATTGCCTACCATTAGAAGGCCGCGCAACGCGCGCATAACCAGTTTGAGTGAGCGCCTGTCGAGCGCCCTTATCTATTGTCTTACTAGCTAATCTACTCCAGCTTTTAACAACATAAAAATAGTTTGTGTAAAACGTCAACGTCACTGCCCTTAAACGACATAAATATCGCGGTAGTCAAATTTCGGTCGAGATTCGGTCAAATTACCGCGGTAAGTGGTGGCTACACCTACGGCTAACGCCCTTCAACGCGATAATCAACGGCACATCCCGTTAATACCTACTACTTCTAATGCAACATTAGGTCATCTTTTTAAATACCAATTTTTTTTTGACAGATACCTAATGCTCGATTATAATGATGACCTACTACCAAATTCACAAATACACAATCGCTTCTAAAACTGCACACTTCTACTTTTTATTATTGTGCATTTTTAGGCCCGGCGCACACCGCTGGAAGCGCGGCGGAGCGCAGTTGAAGACAACAATTTAATATAAACCTTAACTACCTTAACATACGGTCAATATAAGAATAAATTCGCACGTGGTGCTCGGAGCGTCCGCCCTGAAGCTACTACAAGAGCATGCGCGCGACCGCTCCGCTGCGCTTCCAGCAGTGTGCGCCGGGCCTTAGACAACACAATAGATTTCTTGAGCCCGCCGCGCGATCGCCAGGCGAAAGTGGATTCTATTTGCTAGGCAACAATATTAAAATTTCTCAGGAGTCACTGCTTCATTTCTATCATGCGGACACCACGAATGCTGTATTGTGTAATATGAATAGGGCCTATTCTGCTATAACAACGTGATAAACGCGGCCGCAAGAAAACTTTTCAAGAAAACGTCTACTATAACCGCGCCCTTATAATAGTTATTCAGGTATGTGTGACACAAGTCATGGTTTTCTTTAATTTCATACCTATTTAAAGTGATTGCGCTGTGGTAGCCCGCGAAATTCAAATTTTCTTGCGTTTTTCGCAATTTTCGGGTCTGGGTAAAGTTGTATATTAATCAAAGTATGATTCGCGACATTAAGAACTATGTATTTACATAATTTTAACCATCAATACCTATCTCCAAGTTAGATTTCCTCCGGATTGGTCCGATTTCGGAATTTAGACTAATCCGGGGGAAATCTAACTTAGAAAGATGTATTGATGATTTTTATGGTTAAAATTATGTAAATATATAGTTTTCACTGTCCCGAATCATATTTTGATCAAGATATAACCTGACACTGACCTGCAAATTGCAAAAAACGCAAGAGAATTTGAATTTCGCGGGCTACCACAGCGGATCCCCCTTAACCCCTCGCACGCCAATTAGCAGAAACAATAGATTTTGTATTGCTATCTGAACACCTGGGTGTGCAAGCGACGTTTAATGCAATTTATCTTATTATACCTACCTACTTTACCTAATGTTAAAGCAAAATCGTGCTTATTATGTAGTAGGTATATTTTAATCAATTTTTAACCGACTTCTGAAAAAAGGAAGAGGTTATCAATATGTGTGTTCGGGCATAACTTCGTCATACAAAAACGGATTTACAAAATTATTTTTTGTTTGAAAGGGTATGTATACTCTCGAGGTGGTCCCATTGTCACCAAGTCGGAATCTGATGAGGGGATCCCATGGAAATCGAGGGAAACCGTCAAATTTTATAGGCACACCACCAATTTGGGTATTTTTTATAGTAGCTCGTGCATTTGCTCTCGGAAAGCACCATTTGGTGAAGTGGAACTGATGATGAAGACCACAGATGGCCACCGGAACTACTTAATTATTCCTAAGTATTTCACGGGTTGCGATTCAATTACTTTAATATGGTTGCTGTGTAATCTATGCCGTCAAAATGCATAATGGTGATGATGACTTCACCATGGAGCTCTAGTTCTCCTGGTCCTTATTAGGAGAACTCCTCAACAATTAACGTCCCTGCATCGGGAAAGTTTGTAAAAGGTGATGAGCAGTTGACATTGGGCTATTGTAACTTAGATAAATTATAAACTGACCCACTACAAAGTGAAAAATAAAAACTTTTTTACAAAAAAAAAAAAAAACAACCGACTTTCAAAAAACACTACAAAGTGGACAATAACTTTAATTTTGGAAGTCAGTGGCAAAAAACTAAAATACAGATCCAAAGACACCGACTTCCAAAATTAAAGTTATTTTTCACTTTGTAGTGTTTTTTTGGAAAACGGTTGTTTTTTTTTTGTAAAAAAGTTTTTATGTTATTCACTTTTAAGAAAACCATGTTATATGTAAATGAGAATAAGTTAGGGTGGTAAGTGTGATAAAAAGTTACACATGGACTCACGCTGTACGAAGATGAGGTAGTTCGACTGCTTAAAAAAGTATCGGCAGAGTGTGCAGCGACCTTAACTGCATCTTCTGCCGCTGTTGTAGCTCTCGTGTAGATGCTGATGATGATGATGTGCGATGCTTCGATTGTTCCGCTTTCTTGCCACCGCCGAAGCCAGAAGTAAACAAATTTTTCTGGAACGAAAAAGATACTTAGATAAAATATTACTATTAATATTGCACATTATTACTGAATTACTATAGGCAAAGATGTATTAATATTTATCTAATTCCCTACAATAGGTAATCGCTAAGTTATTATTATATAAGTATTAAATTATTTATTTCCACACAAACATCACGCCATGACAGGATTACACCCAATGCGATAGCGTGGTAATAAAATGAATCTAAACTGAGCCCGCGTTAATGAATTACACCCATTCCGAGAGGCCTTGTCCTAGCAATATTTGGTCAGTGGGTCGTCTTATGGGCTATATCAACAAACAAAAAGCAAGTGCGAAATTGCGCAGGCAGGTAACTTTATAATCCTACTACTTACTGGATTAACTTTAGTTTAAAATGTGTCATAGCTTAGCTATTGGAATGAAAAACAAAAGTTCATCGAATTCTGAGTAGGTATTATTTCTGATTGCCCACGTGAATCGAACGTAAAAATATCGCAGCGGGCTTTTATTGATGAATGTCAAGATGACGGGACCCCGCCAGGTACATCGAATATAATGTAACTAGGATTTAATACAACATTTCTACTATTTCATACTTTCATAATAAAATTCTACACTCATAAACTTCCAAAATATTGTACAAAGAAAGTGGTCCCGCTATTTTGATATCAAAATGACGGGACCACAATTCAATTAATAAAAACACATGGTCTGATCTTAAACTGTACATACCAAACTTTAATACGATTTAGTACGACTACGTTTGAATCGTTATTATTCTTTAAAAACTGTAATTTCAAGAAAAAAAGTGTTTATTATATTTACATCAGAAAAGCGCCTGAAGAAAAAGTATCATCACATTTTAAGCCAAGCATCATTTTATAGCTCTTACAATTTATTTAGGCGTTTTGTTTGTTGCTGTTTTACTTTGGGAGGGTTATTCTGAAGTGCATTTATTTTAGTTTATGTTTTCCTAAAAATTAAAAGTAATTTGAATACAAAACCAAAATGTTAAAAAAATAATAATATCAAAAAATGTAAAATGTATGTTTAATGTTGTAAATGTAAATTATTGTAAATTTTATTACTTAATTTATTTGTAACAATTTGTAACAAGAAAAAAAACATACATAACTAGTTAACCTTTTTCCGACAATCTGAGAAATGCACTTTATCTAATTTAATATAATCCATACTAATATTATAAATTCGAAAGTAACTCTGTCTGTCTGTCTGTCTGTCTGTCTGTCTGTCTGTCTGTCTGTTACCTTTTCACGCCTAAACCACAGAACGGATTTCGATAAAATTTGGCAAGGCTATAGATGGTATCCTGGGGACGGACAAAGGCTACTTTTTTTTTCAAAAATAATCCTACAGGGGGTGATATAGGGGATGAAAGTTTGTATGGGAAACTCAGTATTTCTTAAGTTAGGGATGTGAAAATTAAAATGTATGCTTTTGATAGGAAATAAAGAAATATGCGATTCAGCGTTTTTGAAAAATCATCCCCTAAGGGGGTAAAATAGGGGTTGATTTTAAAATTTACGAAACTGCATGGATTTCGACAAAATTTGGCAAGGCTTTATAAAGCATCCAGAGGAAGGCCATAGGATACTATTTTTTTCAAAAATAATACTACAGGGGTTGATATAGGGGATGAAAGTTTGTAAGGGAAACCCAGTATTTCTTAAGTTAGGCATAACAAATTTATGCTATTGGTAGGAAATTAAGAAATATGCGATTCAGCGTTTTTGAAAAATCATCCCATAAGGGGGTAAAATAGGGGTTGATTTTAAAATTTACAAAACTGCATGGATTTCGACAAAATTTGGCAAGGCTTTATATAGCATCCTGGGAAAGGACACAGGCTACTTTTGGTCTTAAAAAATAATCCTACAGGGGGTGATATAGGGGATGAAAGTTTGTATGGGAAACTCAGTATTTGTTAAGTTAGGGATGTGAAAATTAAAATGTATGCTTTTGATAGGAAATAAAGAAATATTCGGTTCAGCGTTTTTCAAAAATCATACCATAAGGGGGTAAAATCGGGGTTGATTTTAAAATTTACAAAACTGCATGGATTTCGACAAAATTTGGCAAGGCTTTATATAGCATCCTGGGAAAGGACATAGGATACTTTCAAAAACAATACTACAGGGGGTGATATTGGGGATGAAAGTTTGTAAGGAAACCCAGTATTTCTTAAGTCAGGGATAAAAAATTTATGGTATTGGTAGGAAATTAGGAAATATGCGATTCAGCATTTTTGAAAAATCATCCCCTAAGGGGTAAAATAGGGGTTGATTTTAAAATTTACAAAACTGCACGGATTTCGATAAAATTTGGCAAGGCTTTATATAACATCCTGGGGAAGGACACAGGCTACTTTTGGTCTTAAAAAATAATCTTACAGGGGGTGATATAAGGGATGAAAGTTTGTATGGGAAACTCAGTATTTCTTAAGTTAGGGATGTGAAAATTAAAATGTATGCTTTTGATAGGAAATAAAGAAATATTCGGTTCAGCGTTTTTTAAAAATCATCCCCTAAGGGGGTAAAATCGGGGTTGATTTTAAAATTTACAAAACTGCACGGATTTCGACAAAATTTGGCAAGGCTTTATATAGCATCCTGGGAAAGGACATAGGATACTTTCAAAAACAATACTACAGGGGTGATATAGGGGATGAAAGTTTGTAAGGAAACTCAGTATTTCTTAAATTAGGCATAACAAATTTATGCTATTGGTAGGAAATTAAGAAATATGCGATACAGCATTTTTGAAAAATCATCCCCTAAGGGGTAAAATAGGGGTTGATTTTAAAATTTACAAAACTACACGGATTTCGATAAAATTTGGCAAGGCTTTATATAACATCCTGGGGAAGGACACAGGCTACTTTTGGTCTTAAAAAAATATCTCACAGGGGGTGATATAGAGGATGAAAGTTTGTATGGGAAACTCAGTATTAAGTTAGGGATGTGAAAATTAAAATGTATGCTTTTGATAGGAAATAAAGAAATATGCGGTTCAGCGTTTTTGAAAATCATCCCCTAAGGGGGTAAAATAGGGGTTGATTTTAAAATTTACAAAACTGCAAGGATTTCGACAAAATTTGGCAAGGCTTTATATAGCATTCCGGGAAAGGGCATAGGATACTATTTTTTTCAAAAATAATACTACAGGGGGTGATATAGGGGATGAAAGTTTGTAAGGGAAACCCAGTATTTCTTAAGTTAGGGATAACAAATTTATGCTATGGGTAAGAAGTTAAGAAATATGCGGGTCAGCGTTTTTTTAAAAATCATCCCCGAAGTGGGTAAAACAGGGGTTGATTTTAAAATTTACAAAACTGCACGGATTTCGATAAAATTTGGCAAGGCTATAGATAGCATCCTGGGAAAGGACATGGGCTACTTTTTGTCTTAAAACATAATCCTACAAGGGGTGATAAAAGGGATGAAAGTTTGTATGGGAAACCCAGCATTTCTTAAGTTAGGGATGTTATGTTTTCCACATGAACGTTCCCATGGGATATTTTCCGACATCCACGCGGGCGAAGCCGCGGGCAAAAGCTAGTAATATTATAAAGAGGTAAAATTTTTGTGCCATTCCGAGTTTCCGACTTTTTATTTTTCAGTCATTTCTGTCGGGCAGGGTTTCTTCAATGAATCAGTGTTCTACAAAAAGCAACTTTAAGTTGTAAAGGCACTCGCCCCAGCCCTCTTACCCTATCTCGCACCACTCCCTCTAATCCCCGTCTCACTCCTCATCTCCCTCTAACCCCTCTCACCCCTCCCCTTCCCTCCCCTTCCCTCCCCTTTCGCCCTCCCCATGATCCCCGTCGTGTTTATTGTAAGAATTCCGTGTTGTAAGTAGTAAATTATCTGTATTAAAATTGTTTTAGATTCAAGAAGTAGTCTTTGTAAATTAAATTGTAAGTATAAAATGTTTCTAACACAAATTATATGCGGCCCTAACGTTTTAAACGCCTACACAAATTGTAAGAGTCATAAAATGATGCTTGGCTTAAAATGATGATACTTTTTCTCCAGGCGCTTTTCTGATGTAAAATATAATAAGCACATTTTTTCCTTGAAATGACAGTTTTAAAAGTATAATAACGATTTAAACGTAGTCGTACTAAATCGTATTAAAATTTGGTGTATACAGTTTGAGATCACGCCATGTGTTTTTCATTAACTGAATTGTGGTCCCGTCATTTTGATATCAAAATAGCGGGACCACTTTCTTTGTACAATATTTTGGAAGTTTATGAGTGTAGAATTTTATTATGAAAGTATGAAATAGTAGAAATGTTGTATTAAATCCTAGTCACATTATATTCGATGTACCTGGCGGGGTCCCGTCATCTTGACATTCATTTTTATTGCGCACTGGATTTTCAACACTCTGTGTTGAGCCCAGCATTGATATCACAACAAAGCGCTTGCCAGCGCGTCAAAAAACCTACCGGCCGGTTACCTACTCTACATCTACATTTCAATGGCGCTTGAAACAGCGAAACACAATATGGGGAACTCATTAGGAAAGGAAAATAACTACTTACATACCTATCGCTTCTGTTTACATATTATTTCGAAAATTCTATTGAAAAACACTATTATCACATTTTTTCAATACCTATTAGCCTTTGTAATTCCGGTCAATGGGTCGTCCTAAGATTTAAAAACATAATAATTACAAAAAATATTACTCACCGTTATGCCCGTCTGCCGACAAATCCACTGTATGATCACCAATCTATGATCCACTCAATCCAAGCGCTATTATGCGCAGTCTTTCAATTTGCGCCAGCTGAGACGCCATTAACAAATAATATTTCACGCACTTTGAAGTTTAAAATGCACTACAAGATTCCACGAATTTTTAGTGACTGACGCGACGCACAGATTTCATGTGAGCGTTCGTTTAATTTCGCTGAGGATCGGGAGAACTCGGTAGCGAGTGCCGGATGCGCAGAGACGCGGAGGGTGTGGCCTATTCCAAGTGAAGCATGATTTTATTGGCTCCTCATTATTAGAATGTGCAACCATTGCGCAATTTTAGAAACGATGGAAATTCAACCAATCATGCCAACGATACTTTCTTTCTAACACTGCATGCTGCGTCGCAGTTATAGTTATGTATAGGGTTTAGGTTGATGTGCTGGCGTCTGTACATAAATGAAATAAAGGATATAAACAAATAATAATAAAAAGAATGTGCTATGCTACATTGCTATGGATGCGTTTGATATCCACCAATCGTACTCATTGGTCCACATAGCATAGAACTGGTGGAAACGGGTTCAATTAAGCTATGTTTCTGATATGGAAGGATGCGTGCTATGGATGAGTGCTATAAATGCGTGAGTGGTGTAGCTGCAGCTCCCCGTGTCTTCCCTACTGTCGATGCATCGCATAGCTCCAGCTGCGTATCTTCATAGCACATCTTACAGGCTTAGCATTAGGGAAAACGGTCACATAGTTTCGTAGCTTAGCTTTCACATCCTCGCAGCATAGCACATCTCTGGTGGAAAAGCAGCCTTAGTACAGATATGGTCATTTGTAGCCTACATCAGAGCGGAAGACTTACATGATGCGAACTATACAGCCCCAATCAAACTTTGTGGCGGCTCGGAACATGAGGCGAGTCGCTGCGCAGTATTAGATTCATGTGTCAGCGGGGGTGAGGGGTTCGGTACTGCGCAACGAGTAGCGCACTTCAGGGCCGCTATATTGATTGACACATACTATACCAACCACTCATGTATGAAAAACCAAGGTGTTGTGATGCTGCATGATTAGTGCTGTTGACCAGCGAAAAATCCAGTTTAAACAGGATCCTTGTCAAGGGGTTAAAATTCAATAAAAAATCGGGTGAATAAAAATACACCGCAGAAATATTCATCTTCTCAGAAATATTGGAGTCACAATGAGGCGGTCTAATTTCTACAGTCAATCAATCTGCCTAGTCTTTTACCCAACTATGTTGGGGTCGGCTTCCATGGAGCGACTGCATATCTGACCTCCACAATCCAGTAACTGGGTAATACGATACCCCTTGGTAAGACTGGTTGTCAGACTTTCGGGCTTCTGACGACTTGTAACGACTGTCAAAGATCCACGAATGACAGCCGGGCCCAACGGGTTAACGTGCTTTCCGAGGCACGGAGGAGTCTCGGTATGTAAAGATGATCACCCATCCGCTGACCAACCCCGGCAAGCGTACCTTAACCTGATGGATCGACCCGTGAGACTGTTATTACCTAGCCACGAGCTCCTCTAGGTCAAATTTCTACAACAGTCAAACACTTCATTTTATTTACTTCAGTCGCTCCATGTAAAATACTCTTCAGCAGCATTCGGTTAGACTGGAAGCCGACTCCAATATAATTACGAAAAGTCTAGGCTGATGATGACATTTTCTGACCCTGAGCCTTAACTTGGGTCAAATATATTATTTTTTTCTGTCTCCCTTTCTCAGGAGGAAGACACTTCAGCCGGCGAAGACACAAACTACTTTACCACAATAGACTCTCGTACAGGCCATGGTGTACTTACAGCCGTATGTGCACATCTTTCCACCAGAGCCAAGAGCGTGGAGCATCTGATGGGCAGGGCGCGGGACCTCACTACTGCAGTGAGCACTGCCGCGCATGCCGCTCAGCAGAGGATTGAGAGAGGTAGGACCTGCAAAATAAATATTGAAAAAAAAAGTCAAGAAAGGGGATTCTCCTTTTCTTGACTTTTTTTTGACTATTTGACTTTTTGCCAATTTTTTCACTATTTGACTTTATTATTTCAAGTATATTCTTTTCTATTTATTCTTGTTTTCCTGAATATATCATTCCATATCTTTGTTAAACGAGCCTAGGTCTGCTCAAGACGTATGCAAGTATAATAATTATTGCTTACAACCGCTTAAGGGCTCATCAGCCCACAGTGTCATCAGATATCTTGGCCTAAGCCGCTGAAATGCTTGATCATGATCGGACATTTACCATTATAGTATGTTGGTGAACGCAATGATCACGTCCAAATAATAGCCTCAAATATTTTAAACTAGACTTGCGCCCGGTGGAATTTCATCGGCAAAAATTACCCACATCATGATGAAGTTCCTCAATTTTCGAAAATTTTTTTTAGAGTATGAATTTTTTTTAAAATCTTCCTTCGTGCTCACTTTCGTTATATAAGGAACTGTTGCGCAGAATTTCAAATTTCTAGACCCAACGGTTTAGGCAGTGTCAGTGAATTTAACATTTTTATTGAGTAGAAGATCATCATAATCTGCCTAGCCTTCTCCCAACTATGTTAGGGTCGGCTTCCAGTCTAACCGCACGCAGCTGAATACCAGTATTTTTCATGGAGCGACTGCCTATCTGACCTCCACAACCCAGTTACTGGGTAGTGCGATACCCCTGGTAAGACTGGTTGTCAGACATTTCGGGCTTCTGACGACCCGTAACGACTGTCAAAGATCCACGAATGACAGCCGGGACCGACGGCTTATTGATTAGAAGATATCTTGTGAATTTTAAACTTGCCTCCCTGATCAAAATTGTCGTCTTATTTTTCAGAACTAACCGAAGTATACAAGTCCCTGATAGTCCAGCTGTGTCAGCTAACAACCTGGACGTCTGGTTGTTGCAAGCTACGCTGCTGTGTCGGCGGCGGCAGTGAGCGAGTCATGACGAGCGCAGTGCGACTGTACTCGCTACTCGCCGCGCTCGTCAAGCAGATCGATGCCGGCATGGCGCAGCAAGTGCGGTAAGACTATAAAACTGCCTGTCCACTGCAGCGGAGAAGAGAGGAGAGGAGCGGAGCTGCATATTAACCAAGAGAATCTAAACACCGCTACAGAGTTTAGATCCTATTGGTTAATATTTCTCCGTTTCTCTGCTCGGCAGCCTGGCTCCGCTTCAATCACGGAGCAAATACAAAGAGGAGATGTTGTAATTAGATTTCACTATGAAACAACGCGTGACAATTTGCGGGTGAGGGGGTGCTAGATCCCGCCAACTTCTTTATTTTCCATCTACCGGTCAATAGGCAAACTATTTGCTCGTTCCGCCATTTTACTTTGTAATTACGTAACTATCTCACACTAGATGTCACTAAGTGCAGGATGCAACAGGGTCGTGTTCAGAAAATGTTTACAAAATGATATAAAAACTACAAAAATAATATTTTGGCCATTAAAGGGTCTTTAGGAATGAATGTTGAACAAATTTCAGTACATATGATTATTAAAATATGTTGGTACTGAGCTCTACGTGCTTAAATATTTTTAGTTCCCATGGCACCAAGTGTCGCCATCTAATGTCGGATAGAATTATGTTTGGAAAATAGGACGTTTACAAAGTTGTGCACAGGACGAACGCCAACAATACACTGACTAAGGCCACGCCTGCATGATGACGTCAAGGCCTAGTTGAGAATCACAGTGCACAGTTGCTTAGACCGTCTCCTCTTTGTATTTGCTCCGTGGCTTCAATGGACAGGCAGCCTAATCATACGACTGCTTTTGCGGCGACCCCATGTAACATGGCAGGAAGATGATGATGATTGTGTCCCACTGCTAAAGTAAAGGCCTCCCCTTTTTCCTTCTACACCTCCCTGTCTTGTGCGATCTCTGGCCATGCTGGCCCTGCAAACCTTGTCAGATCGTCACACCACCTTCGCCGTGGCCTGCCTCCACGGCGATGTCCTCCCTCAGGCGTCCAGTGAATAACGATTCTTGATCATATCTAATACTAGCTGCGCCCCGCGGTTTCACCCACGTAGACCGCGATAAAAAGTAGCCTATGTGTTAATCCAGGATATAAGCTATCTACATACCTAATTTCATCCAAATCGGTCCAGCCGTTTGAGCGTGAAGAAGTAACAAATATACAAACACACACACACACTCACAAACTTTCGCCTTTATAATATTAGTGTTATTTAAATTTTACTTTTCGCTTCCAGTTTCGAGCGCCTCCTAAAGCTGAGCGGCAAGAAGCTATCAACAGTAATGGACAACCTGATCACGTACTTAGAGGCGTCACAGCAACAGCAGAACGCCAGCAAAGTGCTGCGGGAGACCAAGCTCATACCGCGCCTCGTGCTGGAAGCTGAGCAGTTCAGCAAGCGAGTCATATTGCTCTCTAATAAGGCTAAGGTATCTACCGATCTATCTCCATCTGCCTAGCCTTTTCCCAACTATGTTGAGGTCGGCTTCTAGTCTAACAGGATGCAGCTGAATACCAGTATTTTACGTGCAGCAACTGCCTGTCTGACCTCCAGAGCCCAGTGACGGGGTAATAAGATGCCCCTTGGTAAGACTGGTTGTCAGACTTTCGGGCTTCTGACGACCCGTAACGACTGTGAAAGATCCACGAATGACAGCCGGGACCAACGGCTTAACGTGCTTTCCGAGGCACTTAGGAGTCTCGGTATGTAAAGATGGTCACCAATCCACTGACCAACCCCGGCAAGCGTAGCTTAACCTGATGGATAGACCCGTGAGACTTAATACCTAGCCACGAGCTCCTCTATCGATCTATCTATCACTATACAGGGTGTAAGGGACAGCCCTCCGCAGATTGATAGGGTGAATTCAGTACATCATACTAAGATGACCGGTACATGAAATTATTTCAGGAACGTTATGGGAATCCAATAAACCTGATTTGTTTTATTACCTCGCACGCAATGTATTGCTTCCGTGGCAAAACGCACGTAGCGAACGGTAGCGCAGTGAGTGTTCGGCTGCCCCACCCGCCACGGGGTCAATTCTCGCGCCACTTGGCTTAAACTAGCGACAGCGTAGTGCACAAGTTAGTTGAGTAGGTAGATACTTACGCGCAGGTACAGTAAAAGCGACAATAATTTAGCCTTCATTTAATTATTTTTATAACTGAAAGATGTTTAAAGTGGTGTATGGTACCTACTTATTGGTCAGTTTGTCAAGTACGGGTAGGGTTCAATGAAAAATAAAATAAGTAGGTTTTATGAAATAAGGAATAATGTTTTTATTTTGTATTTACGATGATGGCTGTATTCCCTCAAAAACCTTTATCTTTTCTGGCTTGCCTACGTAAAACGTTGTATCGTCTGCGAGGCATTTTTAAACAAATTAATACAAAAGTATTTTCCGCTCAACCAACAACAGTCTAAAACTTAACGAAAATAACAAGCAGATGAAACAAACAGTCAATAAAAATAAAAAAATACTAAGTACTTGCAAACATGCATTCAGGCTTCTCATTAGCTGCCCTTTCACACAGCGGGAATTCCGCTTTGGTAAAGCGAGTAAAGATAACAAAATAATAAGCACTAGAGTTAATTTTGTGCCAAACAATAGCTACAACTAACGTTGAAGTGGTTTTCGTTTTTTTACCCGACTGCGGCAAGTTAAAAAAGGAGCGTTATGTGTTTTTACCATAAGTACAATGCTTATTACATAGAAAAATAATGTAAATCAATCAGTCTTATTTCAATAGGTATCAAAAATTAATCCTACCTTAGAATCGCTCCGGTCGTATGAGATACGGCTCGAAATGACCTCCACCGAGACCTTCACACACATTGGCACGGCGCAGGGTCTCCCCGTGCAAGCGGGTCAGCAAGTTGGGATCTTCGTTGCAGCTGTAGCGCAGCTGCTGGAATGTGTCTGTGATTCAATCTCGCATTTTTTCCTCACTCGCACATGCACTAACAAACACTTTTTCCTTTACGTAGCCCCACAAAAAGAAGTCTAAAAGTGTGAGACGCGGGCTCCATGATTCCGGCGCAATAGTCGAGCTGCAGTGCGTGTGCCTAGGCGTGGATTTTGACGGACCAGGTCTAAAACTCTTTCTACAGTTGCACCGCGAAGTGGTCTTCCGGCGCCTTCTTGATTGGGAACTATGGGCTGGTTATCTAGCACTCGTTGATAGACATTGGTAATTATCCGGGAGTCTGATGGATGCCGACGGTCAGGATACCTATCGATGTAATTTCTGAGCGCTTCCCTGGCATTTCCCCGAGCTTCCCCGTAGCACATTATCATTTCGCCATATTCACGAGCTTAGTGCTCGTGTAGCCATTTCTCACAGACAACAACACAAATGGGTAAGTACGTAAACTTCACGACGCGACTGCGCGAACAACAGCGAGCGATACTGCGCAGGACACAGTCGCAGGACAACTAAACTGTACTAATGACTACACGAAAAATCACACACAAAAACAGTGTTGTCAACTACTCAAAAAATTTTGCATGTTTCTTGCAAAAATGTTGTACAAAAATACCACTATTTTTAAGCTTGACTAAATGTTAGAGCTGTTATTTTTTTTGGAGAAATGAAACGATTAATTTGTCAATTTAATTCAAAGTTTATGTTAAGCAAATTAATAGTAGTGATAGCCCAGCGTGATAGAAGACTGGGCTTCCATTGCAGAGGGCTTACGTTCGATTCGCGACTCGACTACCAGTCGGTAGCTGCCGTAAAGCCATGAAAAGGCCCTTGGGTGGCTTGGAAACTGGATCCAGTGATCGCTTGAAAAGTAGAATTAATTAAGTAATTAGGTATGTACCTACCACGAATACTCAAGGGCACATTATGTGCGTTTTTCCTTTAGAAATTAAGTGCACTAAAAGATTTGCATTTAACATTAGAGGAGTTCTTATGTGAACCAAGTTTGATCTAACATTTTCGTTCACAAATTGAGGTTTATTAAGTTGGCAATACTGTTGCGACTCGGTAAATCGGAGCGTCTCGCTTGTCTCTATTGTATTGTATGCAAGTAGTATGCGGTGAGTTTGATGAACTCTGAAGCTATGCAGAAAGTGAACAGCTGATTTCGCGCGTAGTACGTTAGAGTATTTCGACATACATTGCTGTTTTTTGGATTTTAGCTGTTTTATTTACATAAATGGAGTGCTGCAAACAGAGAATGTAATTTTACATTGAAATAAAGGAATATTAGCCAAAAAAACGTTAAAAAAAATGAAACTTTTCCTGAGAAAATTTCCGGTGGAATATGATTCACAATAAGGAGCTGAATGCACCCTGTTAATTTGTGGAGGGCTGTCCCTTACACCCTGTATATAAAAATCGATTTGTGGATGTATGTATGTTCCGTATAAAAAAAAAAAAAAAAAAAAAAAAACATTTTTAAGTATGGACTGATGGACTAGAAAACGGCTGGAGCGTTTTGTTGAAATTTTCAGGCAATCTTCATATTAGTCCAGCGGCAGATCCTATTTTTTGGTGTGGTAGCTCAGTGGTAACTGCCGCGACTTCGAGGTCTTGGGTTCGAACCCTGCCAACAAAGTAAAGCACCTTACTTTGTTTAAATTATTTCATCATCACTGCCCTCAAAACGGTGAAGGAAACCATCGTGAGAAAACCGGTATGTCGTAGAACCAAACATTCGAAGACGTGACATCTACCAAACCACACTGGGCCCGCGAGGTGGATTACGGCCCACTCCCTCATAGAGAGAGGCCTGTGAGCAGTGGGAAAAATATAGGTTGATTATGCTAATTGATTTCTATTTCTATCTGGAACAATAGACGGCGTAGACTGTGTAGACCACATCATCATATGAGCCAAACGGTTGTTTCTAATCGAAACATTAACAAAAATATAAATGGGAACAGGTTAACATTATTTGTTATAAATATGTTTTTTTTTGTTGTTTATTAATTAAGGAACAAAACAAAGTATAAACAAAAACATAACAAGAACCTCGATAGGTTTGTCCGGTTGTTGAAGCAATCTTATTATTACATACTAACAAGTTATCATTATTTAAGGTTAAACATAGTCGAAAAAACATTGTGAGGTAGTTTGTAAATAATAACTAAAAAAGTACAAAAACTACGACGGCGCGGGTCAGGCAGCCCGTCGATGCTAATTACGAATTGAATATTTATTAAACAGGATGATGCATTTTCAAAGAGAATCAAAGAATTTTTGGTATTTATTTTTATATAATTACTAGCTACGCCCCGCGGTTTTACCCGCTTAGATCGGGATGAAAACTAGCCTATGTGTTAATCCGGGGTGTCAGCTACCTCCACATCAAATTTTATCAAAATTTGTCCAGCGGTTTGAGCGTGAAGAAGTAACAAACATACACACACACTCACAAACTTTCGCCTTTATAATATTAGTGTGATGTGATGTGTTTATTTGTTATTTCCGATTGAATTCTTGTTGGTTTAATTACAGCGCTCATTTAATTCGCACTCTTATTAATGATGTTATTAATTAGAGTTCGAATTAAATAAGCGTTCGTTCGTTTCCCGTAGTAGTTTTGTATCTCGGTAATCCGAGACTGTAATAATTTACAGTAATTATTATTATGTTTATTGTATTACAGTTGAATTGGCAGCAGTACTTGTCTCTGGGTACCGCACGCGACTTCAGAATCAAAGGGCCCGTGCTACAAGAAGTACTCAACGCTAGAGAACAAGCTGATGAGACCAGAAACGAAGGTATGTTTACTAAATCATACTTATACATTGTTTACCAAGTGATAGGTAACCGACCTCGACGTAGCCCGAAGAATTGCCAAATTTAAGGCGAAAGCGCCGGGGTAGCCCGCGAAATTCAAATTTTCTTACGTTTTTTGCAATTTGCAGGTCAGTGTCAGGTTGTATATTGATTTTCTTGATTTCGTAATTGACCTGAAATCTAGCGATTTCATGAAATCATGAGGTTTGAGGTAAATTCTAACTTATGGAGTTGTATTGCTGATTCTAATGATTATAATTCTGTAAATCTATGTTAGTTACGGCCGCGAATCATATTTTAATCAATATACAACCTGACACTGACCTGCAAATTGCAAAAAACGTAAGAACATTTGAATTTCGCGGGCTACCTTAGCGCATCCTCCTTATGTGGCAGTGGGCACATTGCTCGCAGAACGGATGGCCGATGGGGCTGAATGAAGACGTAGCATTGGAAGGCATCCCACAAGGTGTACCGATGACCTGGTGAAGGCCGCAGGAATCCGCTGGATGAGGGAAGCACAGAACCGGTCGAAGTGGCGCTGCTTGGGGGAGGCCAGCAGTGGACGTCATCGGCTGAAATGATGATGATACATTGTTGTACTAATTGTTTCATATGATTCGTGTTCAAGATGATTTTTAATTTAGAACAGGGGCGTTAAAACGGCCACTTTCGCAGAATCATAATAGGATAATATTATGAATAATATTTGAAATCGTAAAACGGTCACAAACTGACAATTCATATATTGTGGCCGTTTTAGCCCCCCCAGCAGTGATAGAGTCTACACCCGTTCTAAATTACAAATGACTTTGCGACATTACGCATGAAATTTTAAATTTTTTCTACCATTATTCACTTGGAAATATTTTATTATTACGAACCCCAGGTTTTTCACAATTTCTGGGAAGGCACTAAAACGGAACATAATTTTTACGAATTTAATTTCATTATTATTTATTTAGGTATTGGGTAGGTTTGCATTAATGACGTATTTCATGTTAAGTTAACGACGATGTGGTCAACTTTAAGTAAAGGACGTTTTCCTAGAAAATTACTCGCGTTTGTACACCTTCGAAATTCTTATAATAATTTATTTGTATACTTTACACTTACAAATTGAAGTCATCGTCCTGAATCACCTTCACTCGTCCAAATATCCTTGTTAAGAACTTAGGTAAATTAGCAAACATACTTCGATTTTTAAGTAAATATTATGGCTACTTACCTATATACCACATAAGTGCAACTTCACAGAACTGGTTTTTATTGTATCTTCGTGACATTTGAAGAGGTATACGGTAGATATGACTACAAACATAGTAGTGCTAATGACCGACTCATAATAGTAGAAATAAATGTAATTTTCTTTTTTAACCTACTTCAAAAAAATAGGTTCTGTATTCGACACGTATATGTTTGTTTGTTTGTCCGCGATTTTCTCAAAAACTAATGATCCAATTTTGATGATTCTTTCGCTAACGTAAGAAGGTTTTAGTAATACATTATGTAATTATTCTTATGTACGAAGTAATATACTGTATATCTGGCATTTCTAAGACGATTTTGATGATTCTTCTTTTCGTTCGTCTTGGGCTAACTGATGTAATTGTATATTCAACTAAAAATGGAAAATAAATTTACTTTAAAAAAAGTAAAACCTGACTTCAAAAACCGAAAACGAATAAAATAACTTTCATAAAAAACTTAACAGCTTCTGAAGTCAGTGCCAAGCTAAGGTGCATTGAAGAATTGCAGACACCGACTTCAGTAGTTGTTAAGTTTTTTATGAAAGTTATTTTATTCGTTTTTGGTTTTTGAAGTCGGTTTTTACTTTTTTTAAAGTAATTTTTTTCATATTTTAGTTATTTATTTTATTTCGTTTTGGGTGGCTTACAGCTATCAATAAAAAAGTAACAGTGAGGTTATTCACGACACGCCATTTACAAGCCTCCACAGTTAGTTAGTTTCGATGTTTTTGACTCATCCGATATAAATAGTAATAAAATAAATAAATAAGTAAATGAAATAAACAACTGGCGAAGGTGTACTATAGGTACACCTCTGCCTAACCCTTCGGGAACACAGACGTCATGTTATGTTATGTGTCCTCTAACGCTCAAATATTTTTCCCAGATGAAGCAGAGATCGACGCTGCAAGTGCTATAACAGAAATAGTTGAGCAGATCACGAGCGACGCTGAAATTGAGGAGGAAGGAGAGAGTGATGAAGAACCTTCTAGAAGGAAGCGGAGAAGAGTCTCGTGAATTGTTACATTATATACTACGTAATTAATGAATAAATACTTATGTTAACTGGAAAATTGTTGTTTTAATTTTCCGTGTATCTAGCCGTTTAGTTAACAGCCTAGTCTTTGGAAGTAGCGCTCGCCGGCCGTTGCCGCGGCACCGCCTGCTTTGCTCGCTCGGCTCGCACGAGGTTGGTCACAGTTTTAACGAAACCTAACCCTAAACTAAATTTGGTCGGGGTGCCTTGGCTTATAGTCCAGTCAATGAGTCAATGAGGGACATGTGGATGGAAAAGTCGAAAGCAGAAACTTTGACTTAGGTACTTTGTTTGGACTAGTTAGGAGATAAACATACTAAAAGTCCTTACCCCTCCGAGGTGAGACCGAGGGGGGAGCTCACCAGGAAGGTCCCATTTTTTGGTTTTTTGTCTACATTTCGAAAATGGCGCGTCGTACGAAATTTTGTTGTACGCACGGCTAGGCTACAGATCAAGCTATACATTTCCAGTATAAGCTGATCTCGCTTTGTATAGGATTTCCTTACAGTGAGAGGTCAATGTAAACTGGAAATGTATAGCTTGATGTGTAGCCGTGTGTACTACCTATTGAAAGCTGATAAAATTCTCTAAAACTTTGGCTTTCACACTTTTTATCTATCTCCAATCTGTGCCTAGCTATGAGCTTCGAAACTTGGTCGGTTTTCAAAAATGTGACCCAACACCAAAAAACGGTACCTTCTTTGTGAACCCCCACGCCCCACCCCTTCATGCTCACTCGGAGGGGTAAGGACTTATATATGTTTATCTCCTAACCTAGTCCAAAGAAAGTTCTTAAGTCAAACTTTCTGCTTTCGACTTTTCCATCCACAAAGTATTCGTTGCATAAGCTACCTAAATGATCACTGACCACTGACACTGACAAGAGGCAAGAGAATGTGTCTCTTGCCTCACTTGATCATTGGAATGTAGGTAAATCAATAGGTACTTACTTAAGTAGGTAAAAAATTCCGTTTTCCTCCATAAATTCCTAAAATTTATGTCACGTTGTAGTTAGTGAATTCTAATCCATCGACATTCTGGCTACTAATAGTTTCCTAAAACTTATTTGTTAGATAATTGATTCATCGATATTCCATGAATGTCAAGATGACGGGACCCCGCCAGGTACATCGAATATAATGTGACTAGGATTTAATACAACATTTCTACTATTTCATACTTTCATAATAAAATTCTACACTCATAAACTTCCAAAATATTGTACAAAGAAAGTGGTCCCGCTATTTTGATATCAAAATGACGGGACCACAATTCAGTTAATGAAAGACACATGGCGTGATCTCAAACTGTATACACCAAATTTTAATACGATTTAGTACGACTACGTTTAAATCGTTATTATACTTTTAAAACTGTCATTTCAAGGAAAAAATGTGCTTATTATATTTTACATCAGAAAAGCGCCTAGAGAAAAAGTATCATCATTTTAAGCCAAGCATCATTTTATGACTCTTACAATTTGTGTAGGCGTTTAAAACGTTAGGGTCGCATATAGTTTGTGTTAGAAATATTTTATACTTACAATTTAATTTACAAAGACTACTTTTTGAATCTAAAACAATTTTAATACAGATAATTTACTACTTACAACTAAACACGAAATTCTTACAATAAACATGACGGGGATCATGGGGAGGGCGAAAGGGGAGGGAAGGGGAGGGGTGAGAGGGGTTAGAGAGAGATGAGGGGTGAGACGGGCGGGGTGGTGCGAGTGCCTTTACACCTTAAAGTTGCTTTTTGTAGAACACTGATTCATTGAAGAAACCCTTCCCGACAGAAATGACTGAAAAATAGAAAGTCGGAAACTCGGAATGGCACAAAAATTTTACCTCTTTATGATATTATTATATTAAGTTAGATAAAGTGCATTTCTCAGATTGTCGGAAAAAGGTTAACTAGTTATGTATGTTTTTTTTCTTGTAACAAATTGTTACAAATAAATTAAGTAATAAAATTTACAATAATTTACATTTACAACATTAAACATACATTTTACATTTTTTGATATTATTATTTTTTTAACATTTTGGTTTTGTATTCAAATTACTTTTAATTTTTAGGAAAACATAAACTAAAATAAATGCACTTCAGAATAACCCTCCCAAAGTAAAACAGCAACAAACAAAACGCCTAAATAAACTGTAAGAGCTATAAAATGATGCTTGGCTTAAAATGTGATGATACTTTTTCTTCGGGCGCTTTTCTGATGTAAATATAATAAACACTTTTTTTTTTGAAATTACAGTTTTTAAAGAATAATAACGATTCAAACGTAGTCGTACTAAATCGTATTAAAATTTGGTATGTACAGTTTAAGATCAGACCATGTGATTTTATTAACTGAATTGTGGTCCCGTCATTTTGATATCAAAATAGCGGGACCACTTTCATTGTACAATATTTTGGAAGTTTAGGAGTGTAGAATTTTATTATGAAAGTATGAAATAGTAGAAATGTTGTATTAAATCCTAGTTACATTATATTCGATGTACCTGGCGGGGTCCCGTCATCTTGACATTCATGATATTCCAGCTACATAACGCAGGAACTATGCGGTAGTTCGAAACTTTATCAATAGTTGCTCAACAGAGTATGAAACTATGTTTTATAGGTAGGTACTTACATTACCTATACATAAAATATTATAATGTAAGTACCTACATACATATGTAGATACGTCCGACGTTCGAGAAGTTTGTCAGTAAAGCTGCCAACAAAGAGTACAGTTTATGCGGTTACGGCTGCATTGAGATAAAAGTCAGTGGATGGCACGGTCGATTCTGTAAAAATCTCACCGTGAAAACTTAGGTGAAGTGAGTTTGTTTTTTTGCTTATTTGCTAGGAATTGACACTATTGACAGCTCACTTCAACTAAGTTTTCACGGTGAGATGGTTACAGAATCGCACTGCAGGTTTTGACTTTACGGTGTCAAAAAGCACGCTCGCATTGTGTAGGTATAGTAGGTTAGGTACATTATGTTCGGACTTTTCGTTAAAAAATGTTCCCATTCGATAGCGAAATGACAGTAAAAATGACACTAGAAGTGTCATTTTACTGCATCTAATTAAAAGTCCGACCATAGCCATAACTTGCAACTTATGGCTAGCTAACACAGTGCAAGCTAGCGTGCGAGGAGGTCCTCATAAAGTCAAGAAATATTTTTTTAAGCAAATTGACTTATAGCTGGGTACCAACTTAAATTTACCGTATAAGTGAATACCTACGTAAGTATTTAAATCACAACCTGTCAATCTTTGATATTTGTGTGAAATGGCTATGCTATTTATAATCCGGCAAATTGGCGTATGGTTCTCCCTGACTGTTCCTACAGAGGCCCCACCATTAAATCCGTTGATCTCCCTTCTCTGCGCAAAGCAGTGATCAATTTTCAATACAACTTTAATGTAAGTACCAAACAATACGAAATATAGGGACGACAATTGGTGTGCCTCACCACACAATCCTCATATTTGAAAACTTCAAGAAAATCAATTTTGAGAACGCCAATAAATAGTACTGAAATAGTCATAAATAGTACCATTGGTCAAAAAAATAGTACCATTATGCTTCCGGAGTTATAGCTATCAGTTGGTGAGGATTGTGTGGAGAGGTTCACCACACAAGCCTCACCTCTAGTGCAAGCAAACGGCTGGGAGTATCGACTTGGTTTCAATTCCAAAAAATACTACTGAAATACTACTGACGCTATGCCAAATCTCGAAAATAGTCATTAACTGATTCCAGAGATATATAGGTGTCTTGGTGAGGATTGTGTGGGGAGCTTTTATGATTACCTGATTACTGCGGAACGCTTACGTTTTTGAATTTGAATTTAGTGTCAAAAAATAGTCAAGAAATACTACTCTCCAACCATGATAATTTCGACCTGGTTTACTATGTAGAAGTATGTTAAACTTCCATGTAAACTTCTATATACATTTTGTTTTGGTACAGTCGCGAACACTAAAATTACATTTCAATTTTTAAATTGTTATATATTAATTTAAAACAGTAATAAAATATTGCAGTACATAATATATATTTTTCTGTCAAAGTTTAGGTAATATTTCTAATGTTTACTGCGATTTCATTTCTAGAAATTTCCTTCCGGTTGGCTTTATGAGTTAACTGATAATTGGATATAATATAAAAGACTAACCGTATTATTCATAAAAAAAAAAACTCAAACGCCTAGTTATAAAACTGTTTTAGTTAAAAACTGTCTTGTCAAAAGACAAAACACTTTTTAACTATAAGTTGATTATGCGTTTTAGTTTTTTTATGAATAAGGGAGTAGGTAAGTCTTTATTTCAAATATTTTTTTCGTAGTATGAGTAATATTAAGACTCTCTGCCTACTTACCTGTTACTAAAATACTTACTTACTGTACTTACGGTGCCGACAATTTTGTTTACATTATTAGTAACAAAACATTTTGAGAATAATAAAACAAAACAATGATTATCAGTTTTGGGAAAACCAATGAACAAATACCCAGTGTGGCTCAACATCCCGGCATCGTGGGATTTTTATTCTCAAAATGTTTTGTTACTAATAATGTAAACAAAATTGTCGGCACCCATTCATAAAAATATGTCTTTTATAGTTTTTGTCGGCACCCATTGATCAAAATGTACCTTTCATATTTGTACAGAGGTCGGAATAGGTACAGTATAATTACGTAAACTTCGAGCAAAGAAGTCACAAGAGTGGATAATACCTCCTCCATAAACATAACGATTAAATCTCGATAGCAGGACTCTTGCGCGAAAGACACTTGTGTGACAAGACATTTCCGGGACTGGACTTTTGCGCGCATGGACTTTTGCGCGCAAGACACTTGCACGAAAGACACTTGCGCGAATCCACTTGCGCGAAAGGACAGTTGCGCGAAAAAGTTGCGAAAATGAGATTTCTTCATAACATCACGCCTGTATTCTTTCAAGGGGTTGGGCAGGGATGTACAGTACATTTTTTTTTCTTATTTAAGTAATTATAAGTACAGAAAAAATCTAATAATATAATTATCTTATTATTATTATTTCTTTTAGTTTTTTTTTTCGACATGTCGATACCAGAAGTATCAATTAATGTAAGGGACAAACCACGGTTTTTCAGGAAAGCCAAAAAACTATTTTATTTTTTTAATCTGTCTATAACTTTTTATGCTCCAATTCTAATTTTGTCTAGAGCAAAGTTTATTAGAATTTCATCTTCTTTCATGGTATAAGCGAAATATTTACGAATGCCCAGTGGTTTAAAATATAGCATGTCTCTTACATTAAAAAAAGATGTTTAGTTGTGCCTTACGTTACTAATATTTTATGTGTAAACCGTCGAGCATAGTGTAAGCAGCAAGAGAAATAGAAAATTATACGTAATTCTATTGTAAAGGGCTTTTGCAGTGTTGCAATTTGATGTAAATATAGATTATCTACTAAAATTGATGGTATTTTAACACCATGGAAATGAATTCTTTGCATGATTAATGTTGGTATGAACCAACATTAATAATTCAAAGCAAATCTATACGTTAGTTTCAGGTTTTACAGCTTAGCTACATTTAAATGAAATTTAAGGATGCAAAAATAAAACAATTGTTAATATATATTTTTTTTTATTTTCGACTTTTATGTCTGCGTAATTATTATAAACTCAAAACAATAAACAGTCTATAGAACTTCGTGTTAAATTTAAAAGCTATAAAAAGTAACAGTGTTCTAATTAACTGTTTTACAAACTCTGTACTTTTATTATTTATGTTAAATTGACTCTATGGTCTCTTTTATTTAACAGTCTTACAAACACCGTAGGTACTTATAATAATTATGTTAGTTATAATCACCAATTGAAAAAAGTAAAAAAAAAATCTCAGACTTAATCAACAGTCTTAACTATTTATTAAGTAATTGAATTAATGTACTGGAAACAAAAGACCGATGAAAAAATGGAATATGAATTGTGTGAAAGATGATTAGTATGATGGCAGAGAAAGATGAAATGACGAATAGAAGGGACGAATGGATGTGAGGGAAGAAGATTGAATAAGAGGTGCATGAATTGTGTGAAATATGAATGAATAAATGTAAATGATACGAATATTAATTTAAGAAATATACATATTCTTGTTGCCGATTACAATACTAATTAATTGGAAATGGGCAGTCAGATTATGATGATAACTATTAGTAAATTAAACAATTTCAATATTTAAATTGATATAGTTGGAACAACTTTTTCTATTTGGTACCTATTTCTAAGTCATCATCATCAGCTGTCATCACATCTTCATCGTCGTCAGTTTCATTAGGGGATCTTTAACTGGCGATTTATTCGGAAGATTCAAATATTCACCATGAAATCTTTTTGGGTACCTGTTTCGCACAGTTTTTTGAGGACATTGAATTTTGGAATGGAAATTGGCAGCCTCTCTTTATATAGAGAATAGAGATGGCAAATTGTCTGTGTTCCTTTGACTAGTACTTTTAGCTGCAGATTGATTTCCGTTGTCTATATTTTTTGTCTTTTTACCTTTAACAGCACTTTTTCTCTTGCGTTCAAATTCCTTGGAGCTAACTCTTTAATGAGTTCTATGTCGTAAGTATCACCCAGTCTCTAATATTTAACTTCAATTTTCGTCAAGGCATTTTTTTAAATGTGCACACTCTTATATTTTTCATACGCAGATCTTTATTTTTAAGAGTAGCTTGAGTGTACAGAATCCGGTAGATTCTGGATGTTAATTTTTATTTATTTATTTAAATGCCTTAAATCTGTACGTTCTAAGACACTTAAATTATATGGTTGAGGCCGTTTTCTAGCACCCTCTATGAAACTTGGCCATTTCGAAGGTGCCCAAACAATTAGTTTACTTACTACCCTCTCAATAACAGCATACATGCAGTATAAAGGAGCATATGATAAAGATACTTTTGTGAGATATTTAAATTGTGTTTGGAGATGAAATTAAAGTCTTCTTCGATAGTATTAGGCGTGTAATTAATGATTTTAAGTTTTACATATCTTTGCAATGCGTGTCGTGTATGTCGACCGATATGTTCAATGCGACGGTGGCGCTCCGCGCGGAGGAATTTGTTACCACGCCCCGCACTCCTCTCCCCTCTGCAGTCCAGTGGTGGTGGGCTCGCCGCTCATGGTGTTGATGCGTAGACATGCCCCCCGCCTTGGAGTAACAACCTCCAACGAAGAAGTAGAAGAAGGTAGAAGTTGAGAGAAGAGTTAGGGTTCTTTCTCTTTTAGCAGCGGACACAATCTGGGGTATGATCTTCGTATTACTCCGTTAGCTGTTTAATGTCAGCTACGCGTGCTAGTCCATCCTTGCCCGGTGAAGTATTTATGACTCGTCCAAGACGCCATTTCAAGGGTGGCAAATTGTCGTCTTTAATGAGCACTAAGGTATTAGGTGCTATTGTGTCGGTGTTGGATTGCCATTTACTCCTCGTCTGCAGCTCCGAGACGTACTCCTGCGACCACCGCTTCCAGAAGTTCTGCCTCGTCTGTTCGATGCGCTCGTAGCGGACCAAGCGTGAAGTGTTTGCAGCTGTGAGATCTTCGTAGGCAGGAGCAACGAGCGGCCGGCCAATCAGGAAATGGGCTGGTGTGAGAGGGAGTAAGTCGTTTGGGTCTGAAGACATGGGATACATAGGTCTGGAGTTTAGGAGGGCTTCTATTTGTGTCAATAAAGTGGAAAATTCTTCATAAGTGAAGTTTACGTTTCCTACACGACGGAGATGATGTTTAAAGGATTTAACCCCTGCCTCCCACAAACCTCCAAAATGTGGTGAATAGGGAGGAATAAAGCTAAACTTAATATTTTCGCTTGCAGCAAAATTTAAAATATTATTTTCATTAGTAGTTAAAAATTGAGAGAATTCCTTTAGTGCGCCTACAAACGTTTTTCCGTTGTCGGAAAATATTTGCGCGGGTTTTCCACGACGAGATAGGAACCTTTTTAAAGCCAATAAGTATGCCTCAGAAGTTAGACTGGTGACTAATTCTAAGTGTATTGCACGAGTAGTAAAACATATGAATAGGCAAACATAACATTTTTCCAGTTTTGAACCCCTTCCCTTGCGATTCAATATGAACATAGGTCCCGCATAATCTACACCGCAGCGCAAGAAAGGATACCCCGGTTCCAGTCTTTCAGGAGGCAAGTTACCCATTTTTACTGATATTGCCTTCCCTTTCTGGCGAGTACATGTAATGCACTTATGCGCTGTCTGCTTGGCTAAATCACGACCCTTGAGTGGCCACCAACTTTCTCTAATAGTAGCTAAGAGCAGTTGTGGACCAGCATGAAGTAGACGTTTATGTTCAAATTGGAAAAGAAGTCGCGTGAAAGTATGTTTGGAACACAATAATATGGGATGTTTTTTACTATACGAGAAGGTATGTGAATTTACTAATCTACCTCCCACTCTAATAATGCAATCGGAATCTAGGAACACATCAAGACTAGATATATTTCTCATAGATTTAATAGGTAAATTTTTTATTAATGCATTAAAAATGATTGGAAATGACGTTTGCTGTGCTAACCGTACTAAAACTAAAGTTGCTTTACTTAATTCATCAGACGTAAGCGCGCCAGTGCTACGTTCTGTTCTGACCTTGGTTCGTGCATTATGAATGAATCGTAACAAGTAAGCGGCTGCACGTCTCATGCGATTAAAATTTGAAAAACGTTCAAAGGTAAAAATACTAGTAAAAGTTGATTGTGTAAATAAAGAATTAACATTTGATTTAATTTCTGGTAAATCGTGCAAATTAATTATTTCATCGTGATTATTTTGTTTAAAATTAGTGTTAATTTCGGTTAAAAATGCTGGCCCGTGCCACCAAATATCTGAGTTTTGAAGCGCGTCGAGCGTGAGCCCGCGAGATAAAAGATCAGCCGGGTTGGTTTTACCAGCAACATGTAACCACGGTAACTCACCAGTCAACTCATTGATTAGCACTACTCTGTTCTGAACGAATGGTTTTAACAGATTAGGTGAAGTTTTAATCCAGTTTATGACAATCGTGGAGTCAGACCAAAAGTATGTGTTATCAAAAGTTAATCTCCATGACTGAATAATTTTTTGATATAACTTAGCACCAACTAATGCTCCGCATAGTTCAAGTCGCGGTATTGTAACTGGTTTAATTGGTGCGACTTTACTCTTAGCACAAAGTAATCTAACAGTGACTGGTGAATTATCGTTGTATGTACTTATGTATGCACATGCACCATATGCATCCTGCGATGCATCCGTGAAAATATGTAAATCTGTGTAGTTTGTATTCACTTGTCTAACATGACGAGGAATTTTTATGTTTTGTAGATGTTGAAGCGTGTCAATAAAGTTTTTCCACATAAACAAAATATTGTTAGGTACTGGATCGTCCCAACTTAACTTACAAAGCCATAGGTTTTGTAAAAGTATTTTTGCAATTATAATTGAGGGTGATAATAAGCCTAATGGGTCGTACACCTGTGAGACAACAGACAAGATAACGCGCTTAGTCACATGAGTGAAAGTTTGATCAATTTTTGTAGTAAAATATAATAAATCTAAATAATTCAACCAACCAAGACCGAGAGTTTTAGTTAAACAATTTTCGCCTAAAGCCAATTCTTTTGTTTGATCTGTTGTAGAAGTCTCCAGATTAAACAACCATTTACGTAAATGGAAGCAACCAGATTTTAAAACATCATTTACTTTGGTACAAATGTCTAACAAACATTGTTTATTATCATGACCCGTGATTAAATCGTCTACAAACAGATCTTCGTCTATTACTTGCTTTATGACGTCATCCTCGCACTCAGATGCCAGCTGTTTGATGCAACGAATACTTAGGTATGGAGCGGACGCGGTACCGTATGTCACTGTATTAAGCTGGTACACACCGAGTTCGTCCGATTTATTTTCACGCCAAAGAATTAACTGGAAGTTTCTTTGATCCGGTTGAATATTAATTTGTCGATACATTTTTTCGACGTCAGCGCATGCAACAAATCTAAACTGTCGAAAACGTAACAAAATCGAGAAAACGTCATTATGTAAACTAGGGCCAATATACTGAATATCATTAAGCGATTTGCCCGATGTTGATTTTGCACTTCCATCAAAAACTACTCTAAGTTTTGTAGTACTACTATGAACTCTTAAAACACCGTGATGCGGTAGAAAATAATTTGGTGATGGATAGTGATTGACTCGACTCATGTGTCCTAAACTTAAATATTCATTCATAAAATCACAATATAATTTTTTATATTCAGGTGTAGATTTATCTAATTTAAGTTCAAGTGCGTGAAAGCGGTTTAGCGCGAGTTTATACGTATCTCCTAGTGTGTCACTAGACTCAGCTAATGGAATGCGCACAAAAAACCGTCCCGTGTTATCGCGGTACGTAGTTTGCACAAATAAGTTTTCACATAAAGACTCGTCCTTAGTTAATTTATTTTGCGGAATTATTTCTTCTACCTCCCAGAATTTTCTAAGTTGAGTATCTAATGATTGTGAGTAATTGCATTGAACTCGATTGTTGCGTGAAGGTTTATCATTCAACAATGAACCAGATATTATCCATCCCAACTTAGTACTCTGAAGGTATGGACCGCTACTTAGTCGAATTAGACCGTCATTTAAAAGTTCCCAGAACCTATCTGCCCCAATTAATAATTCGATTCTTGATGGCGAATAAAAATTAGGATCTGCTAACTGTACATGTTCAGGGATATTTATGTGTGATTTTGTACCTAAAGATGGCAACTGAGCTGTAATTTGTTTTAAAACTAAACATTTAAAGCGTGTATTATATTGTGTAGTTTTAGACCTCAAATGGATTTCGCATGATTGTGTGGAATTAGTCACCGAGTCACCTACCCCGGAGACTTGCACAGTGGACTGTATTAAATTAAGATTTAGTCGTTTGCATAAAGATTCTGCAATAAAGCAATGCTGACTGCCGTTATCTAATAAAGCGCGAGTAGTGACAAAATTATTGCTTTTATCTGCTACCTCCACTAAAGCAGTAGACAGCAGTACCGTCTCTAATAATGAATGAGTAGTACTTTGATGTGTTGTGTGAGATGCAGAATGTAATGTGGTAGTGTTTGAAGTGTTAGCACTAGTCGTATCCTGCGGCGATGCCTGTGAATTAAGCGCAACAGCTGACGATGTGGATGCACTCGCATTATCGTCACATTTATCATGAATTAAACTGTTGTGTTTCTTATTGCATTGCTTACAAGGACCGAACCAGCACTCATCTACCGAATGACTACCGCGTAAACAATTACAACATAACTTCTTTTCATTAATGAATTTAATTTTATCGCTAATAGATAATTTTAAGAATGAATCGCAAGAATAAAGCGGATGGTTAGCTTGACACATAGTGCAAATACGAGGACGTTTGGAATTTTTATTATTAGATTGTTTATTTTGTGTTGATGTGTAACTATGTGATTTGTTTGGTTGTTGTGAATGTGATGGTTTCTTTACGTTATTGTCCGTGGTAGATTTACTATGTGCCAAATTAATAGTCTCTAGTACGTCAGCCCTATTTTTAAGAAAAGTAATCAAATAATCAAGAGATAAACATGAATTTGACTGATTATGACTATTTATAATTGAACTTTTATGAGTCTCCCACTCTCTTTCAGTAACTGAATCAAGTTTAGATGTAATTAGGTAAATAATTAAGGTGTCCCAAGACTCAGTCGATTCGCCGAGGTTTTTGAGGGAACGTAGATTTTTGAGAACGGTGTCTATAAGCTTACGAATTTGATTAGATGATTCCTTATTAAGTGACGTAATAGAAAACAAAGCTTTCACATGGTTTTGCACAAGTAAACGGTTATTATTGAATCTGTTTTCCATTAACTCCCATGCTATATTGTAATTATCAGAAGAGAATTCCAATGACTTAATCACCGATAATGCACTGCCAGTAAGAGAAGACCGTAAATAATGGAATTTTTGCACATTATCTATTTCTTTAGAACTATGGATGAGAGATAGGTAAGTATCGCGGTACTCTAACCAATGATCATAAGAGCCATCAAAGGAAGGAAGTGAAATTGTAGGTAATTGAATTTTACTAGAAACTTTAGAAGAATTTTGAGCGTTATTTGCGTTAATAATACACTTAGCTTTAGTCACATAGGTATAATAGTGGGTTTCAAAAGTTTCCCTCTCAGATAATTCCTTTTCTGTTTGACTATCCGGGATTTTTAAGTCTATTTCATCCTGAATTTCTGAAAACTGCTCTAACAATAAATCTGCCTTTTGTAAACGCGTTTGTAATTCTGTTTTAATGGTTTCAGTAATAGGAATTATTTCTACAGAGTCTACATACTTCATGAATAGTCGAAATTTACCGCGAACAACACCTCTTTTTTTATTTAAATCTTTAATTATATCCTCTTCTGTCGGAGGTTTAGTCATTTTGGAGTTTGTGGAAGACAGTGGAAAATACCTATTTGTAAAGATTTGCAAAGGATTATTTTTATTTAAACGAAGTTGAGGGTAACGGCAAAACAAAAATCTTTACGCGTTTTTAACTATTTAACGGGAATAAAACACTAGGATTTCACACAATATTAACACAAATGAAGCACTGAATATAGAACAAAGGGATAAGGATGAAGAATGATGATTGACCTGACCGTTTTATGCTGGTTCCGTGGATGACTTCGCTGATGGCCTCGTGCGTCCGATTAATGCTGGTCGCTACGATTTCTTCTGCTGCATCCGGCGTTGAAGGTCCAGATATGTTTGGAGATGAAATTAAAGTCTTCTTCGATAGTATTAGGCGTGTAATTAATGATTTTAAGTTTTACATATCTTTGCAATGCGTGTCGTGTATGTCGACCGATATGTTCAATGCGACGGTGGCGCTCCGCGCGGAGGAATTTGTTACCACGCCCCGCACTCCTCTCCCCTCTGCAGTCCAGTGGTGGTGGGCTCGCCGCTCATGGTGTTGATGCGTAGACAAATTGACTGATTTGAAGTTTAAGTTAAGGGTGTAAATGACTTAATACGGTGACTTACTTTATTTTTCTGATAAGAAAAAAAATTAAAGACTGTTAAATCATTTTTTCTGTCAGAAATCGTTTTACGCAGTACAAAAATGTGTACTGTAAGGGACATTTTTTTACCGATAGAAATACTTTAAGAATACTAATCGATAGACAGGGAAATTCTGAATCCAACGATGTATATAACTCATTTTCGCCAAAATGTCCCTTACGTTAATTGATACTTCTGGTATCGACGTGTCCCGAATCTCACAATCCCTCCCTACCCCATCCGACCCACATCCACGTTCCTCCCTATTCCACCCTTCCAACTTCCACTTCTAACCGTCACCCCCTGTGACTGGGTGGTGGCGGGCTCGACCGTCACTAAATTCAGCTGATGGCGAGTAGGAGTAAGCAGTCACCTGCGCTAGGACCTGCGCAGTTGAGCGCCGTGAGCGGGGATGAAGGAGTCCTGGGGGGTTGAGCCGAGCGGCACTGGCGGTAATGTGTCCGTAAGGCAACACGCCCCCTTTGGTCTGGATTTCAAGCGAAACGGTGGCCCTACCCATTAGCCAGGGGTAGGGAAATGGCCATTGTGTCCCGTCAGAGGGCCACAGGCGAGGTGCGTGAGGTCCGCTGAGGTTGTCCTCGGGCAGCTGAGGCGGTAGGTAAAGGTCATGCTGACGGTGTAAGTGAGGGTTGATCAGTTCGTTGGGGGTAGGCCTTTCGACCTCCTACGCCAACCCGATCGAGCGCCCGATGTCGCACTGTAAACCAGCCTTGCGCACCTATATCTCTCTGGTAATCCTAACGATCGAACTTTTATTTATAGTGAGACGTTCCCAGGTGCGGGCTCCATGGAGGGTGGGAGCCAGAGAGATGAATTTTATAACCTAATTTAACATGGACAACTCTAGGCCTGTTAAAATTACCGGAGTGGTGGCGAAAGCCAAAGACACTCCCAAGGGAGGTGCTTGCACTTCCCTTGCCCCTGGTGGCCATGCAGCTAACACTGCGGGTACCAGCGCGGGCGCCGGTCCGGCTGTGGCGAGAACCACAGCTAAGACCAAACGTAAAAAGTCCCAGTATAAACAAAGGACGTCGGCGCTGATTGGGACCAGTACCGACCCTTCCAAAACTCAGGCGACGACTAATACCACTGCCGGTCCGACCCTAGCTACACAGACCCCGGTACTGGGTAACAGCGGTACCGGGTGTCCAACTAAACACCCTCCTCCTCCTGAGGCCCCTCTGGCCTCCTCCCATCCAGCCAGCCAGCCAGCCAGCTGCACTGAGGATGCGTTCTCACGCACCTGGCAGGTTGTGCAGAAACGCAAGGGCAAGGGTAAAAAACCCACACAACAAGCCCAACGCCCTTGCACTGACCCTTCAGGTCCATCCGTTGCCGAGCAAGGCAATAAGAGGGATAGGATGACGAGGAAGGAGCGCCGTCAAGCACGCAGGTTGCTACGCGAAGGCTCCGGCAATAAACAGGTCACTGCCGCTAGTTCAGACAAACCGACAGGCGACCAGGTAAACTTCTCCGACGGTAAGCGGTCGCAGGCAAAGGCCGGCACAAGTCAACCAGCGCCCAGTCAACCGTCAACCAGTGCTACGGAGACACCTGCACAAGGTAAAATGCAGCAACCTGTTTGGAAGGATCAGGCCGCGGCCAAGCGAGCTCTCAACGAGTCTTTGACACCTCGTGGAGATCAGAAGCGGCCGCGTCTTGATCAATCCAAACGGGTTGCACAACGAAGCTACGCCCAAGCTGCCAGCGCTACCCTGGACGTCGCGATCACCTGCGACCGCACGGGGATCCTCAGCAAGGACGTATCGGATCAGGTACTCGCTGCTATCCAGAAGCAGATCCTTCTCGAGGCCTGGTCCGCAAAGCAAGACACTCCAAGGCCGACCTTCAATGCCAAGCCGGTGTTCGCCGGGGGTGTCCTCAAACTGTGGTGCAGTGACGACCACACCTTAGCCTGGCTAAGGAAGACAGTCTCCGAACTGACTCTCCAAGCTAGCAACTCGCTAGTCGTCAAGAGCCAGTCGGAGATCCAGAAGCGAGCACGATGTGGTGTCGTGATCCCAGACGAGCAGGGGGTCTTTGGGGAGTCGACCGATATTGGGCGTGCTCTCTGGTATCAGAACCCCTGGGTCGACATAAAGAGGTGGGTACTTCTGCATGCCGACAAACAAGACGCAGCATGGTTTGTGGTGGTCGATGTTCCGGTGGACCAAATCCCGACCCTGATGGAGGCTGGGCGCCGTCTCTCATTTGGTTTGGGGGCGGTCTACGTAAAATTCCGGGGTCGGAACGGTAGGTTCACAGACGTCCCCGACGGATGGGACTCCGCCATGGACGCCGGCTGCGAGGCACTGCCACAGACACCAGGAGGGGAGGTCACTCCCCCATCAAACAACCCGGTAGCATCCGCGGCCGAACCTGCTGTAGCAGAGTCGGCTGCCCCTGCTGTCGCCGCCGTGGACGCCGTCCCTTCGTCTGGTGAGGAGCTGGATGACATGATTTTGTCGCCAGCTTCGGCCGGGGGAGCGGACGGCTTCGACGAGGGCGACCTGTTTGCCGGGCTCAAACTAGGGGGGGACGATGAGGGTTCGACCAGCGATGGCGTCCCTTTCGTCAACTTGTAAAGTCCTCCAGGCAAACCTCCACCACAGTCAGACCGCGACGGCTCAGCTTCGCAAGTGGCTGGAGGTTCAACACACGGCCATTGCCCTGATCCAAGAGCCGTGGATAAGGGCGGGCCGCATTCAAGGACTCTCCAATCTCAATGGTAAGCTCCTGGTCACCACGGGTCACGATCACCCCAGATCGTGCATCTATGTCACAGGTAACCTTAAAACACATCTCTTAACGGACTTCTGTTGCAGAGATGTCTCTGCAGTTAAGCTGCTAATACAGCGTGTCGACGCCACGGAGTTGGAGATCGTGTTCGCCTCGGTCTACATGCCCGAAGCGGAGGCGCCGCCTCCCCACGGCCTCGCCCGCCTCGTGAGCCATTGCGAGAGTTGCGGGTTTCAGCTCGTCGTGGGTGCCGACGCCAATGCTCACCACCAACTGTGGGGAATGGACACGCAAAACGAGAGGGGTAAGGCTTTGGTTGACTATTTGTTTTCGACTAACCTATCCTTACTAAACACTGGCTCCGAACCAACATTCGTAACCAGGCGTAGCCGGACAATCATAGATCTCACTCTGGCTACAGAGGGCGCGGCGGAGATTACCACTGGGTGGCAGGTCTCCAAGGAGGCGTCCTGCTCTGATCACAGGTGGATCCGCTTCGACATCCAGGTCTGTGTTCCACCTACACCACCACGGCGTAATCCGCGTAATACGGACCGTGCCACCTATACACGCAGCCTAGATTCCAAGCTGGCGACACTAGGCGATCCGACGACAGTTGTGGACACGACGCAGATTGAGGTTTTGGTAGGTCACCTCACTAAATCAATGATTGACAGCTACCAAACTGCTTGCCCAGAGACCACCCCGCGTAGCACACCGGGCAAACAACCCTGGTGGGGCGCTGAGCTGGAGCGTAAGCGCAGTAAGGTAAGGCAAGCTCTGAATAGAGCCATGAACACATGTGCGGATGAGGACTGGGATAACTATTACGCAGCCAAATCCAGCTACAAAAAATGCATCAGATTCAGGAGTACTACGGGATGGCGCAAATTCTGTGGAAGCATTGAATCTTGTCAGCAAGCAAACAGGGTAAGAAAGGTACTGGCGCAACAGCAGATATCTGGGCCCGCTACCATTCGTAAGTCTGATAATACACTCACTTCCTCGCCAGAAGAAACGAGACGCGTCCTTATTGAAACTCACTTCCCTGGATGTGTCTTTACGAAGGTAATCGACTGGCTAGATGTAATTCAAACACCATCAGACAATGATTGGCTTTACGCGAACAGGGTGATCACGTTGGAAAAGATCCAATGGGCCATTCGTAGTTTCCATCCTTTTAAGGCAGCTGGTCCTGATGGAGTTTTCCCCGCCTTACTACAGTGGGGTGGGACCTCTATTGCAATAAGACTAGTGCCTTTAATGAGAGCGTGCCTGGCCTTCAGATACATTCCTAAAGGATGGAGGGAAGTGAAAGTTATATTCATCCCTAAGCCAGGTAAGGGTGACTACACAAACGCCAAATCCCACCGACCGATCAGTCTGACCTCCTTTCTCTTAAAGACTATGGAAAGGCTGTGTGACAGGGAGCTGAGGGACGGCGCTTTGAAGACGGTACCGCTACACGGTAATCAACACGCATACAGCTCGGGTAAGTCGACCGAGTCCGCTCTTCATCTAGTGGTCGGACAGATAGAGGAAGCGATTTACCAGAAAGGCACCTGCCTGGGCACGTTCATAGACATCGAAGGAGCCTTCGACAAAACCAACTTCTCCAGCATCAGCAGCGCCCTCTCCAGACATGGAGTAGAACAGGTACTAACGGACTGGATTACAAACATGTTAAGTAAACGAGTGGTTCGCCTTGAGGGTGAGCAGCATTTGGCCATGATAGCCAAAGGCTGCCCCCAGGGAGGGGTTTTGTCGCCCCTGCTATGGAATTTAGTGATTAACGACCTTATCACCAAACTCAACGCCAGCCGCTATTATACAATAGGTTACGCAGACGACCTCGCAATCCTTGTGTCGGGGAAGGTGACAGGAACGATCTGCAACCTCACTCAGCAAGCGCTACGTATTGTAGAAAGATGGTGCAGGGAATTTGACCTATCAGTGAATCCCACTAAAACTGAACTAGTCATGTTTACCCATAAACGAGCATTAGGCCCTTTCCGCCTACCAAAACTGTTCGATACAGAACTCCAGCTTACCAACGAAGTTAAGTATCTCGGGGTCATTCTAGACAGTAAGTTAAACTGGAGTAGTCATTTAGACAACAAACTAAACAGGGCCTGTATCACCTTCTGGCAGTGCAGGAAAATGATAGGTAAGAAGTGGGGCCTATCCCCGAAAATCATACTATGGCTGTACACCGCAGTGATCCGCCCCATGATCACCTACGGGGCTGTGGTCTGGTGGCCCCGCACCAAACTTGTTACAGCCTCCAATAAACTACAACATATGCAAAGACTAGCCTGCACGGCGACTACGGGCTGCATGAGGACTACTCCGACTGCAGCAGTTGAAGCCATGCTGGGTTTGCCACCGCTCCACCTGTTCATACAGCAGGAAGCAACGATGGCAGCGGTACGTCTTAATGCACTAGATCTCTGGGGTAAGACTAACTCACCACACACCGCGCTGCTTGAGGGACTCAACAAGGAGTTCCCTATTACGAAAGCTGTAAATGACCGGGTACCCAAACAATTTATTTTTAATAAAAAATACAAGATCCAGCTTCACGAGGATCGTCGATGCGAGGGGTTGCGCCCCGCAGAGCTACGCATCTTCACGGATGGATCTAAAACAGGTAGTGGCACAGGTGCTGGAATCTTCTCGGAGGACTTCAACATACACATAGCTACACCATTGGGGGTCCATAACACGGTGTTCCAGGCCGAGTGCATGGGCATTTCTCTGGCCGCTACTGCCATCATGGCCAGGGAAGTTAAGGACCACTCGATCCGCATACTCTCAGATAGCATGGCAGTTCTGCAAGCGCTAAGTAGTCACACAGTGGACTCTGGGCTAATATACGAGTGCCACCAGCGTCTCAACCAGGTGGGTAGACTCAATAATATAACCATTCAATGGATCAAGGGACACAGCGGCTCGCTAGGCAACGACGCAGCCGACGAACTTGCCAGAAGGGGGTCGAGCATGGCACCAGTGGGACCTGAGCCTATAGTGCCGCTCCCCTTCGGGTACTTGCGCACTCTGGTAAGGAAACGTACCAGGGACCAGCATCATAAGCTATGGTCGGACCAAGGTGAGTGTAGGCAGGCTAGGGAAGCACTCCCTACAATTGATGGCCGCCTCACGAAACAGTTTCTTCGACTAACTAAACAACAGCTGCGTACAGTTACTGCTGCTTTAACTGGCCATGGGTCATTTAATAAACACCTCTTTGTCATAGGAGTCACAGACAGTCCGCTGTGCAGGGCCTGCATGGAGGACGACGAGACAGCAGCTCATGTGCTTCTAAACTGCCCGGTTGTCGCCGCATACAGGGCAAAGTACTTCGGTAACCCAGGTACCATCCGGGAAGTTGTCAGTAATGTCAAGGCGCTGCTGGCCTTCTTTGAGGAGCTGGGGTGGATCGAATAACCGATTTTCCCACCCATACGCAAAATACGCGCATTGTCGTGGAGTTGCGGATACCAGCCCGTATTACCTATTACCTATTACCTATTATATCGACGTGTGCTATTTTCATGGTTTTTGAGGTCACTGAAAATAATAGTGGGGTCAAAATGAAAATCCAAGATGGTGGTTGCGAAAATTTTCAAATTTTTTGTCATGGATGTCATTTTTATGGTTCTTTAGGTCGCTGAAAACGATAATGAGATCAAAATGAAAATCCACGATGGCGAATGCGAACAAATTTTTCTTTTTAAAATTCATTTTGATTTTGACTTCATTATCGGCTTTAGCGTCATCGAACACAACGGAAGCGACATCAATGACGAAAAATTTGGAAATTTTCGCAGGCGCCATCTTGGATTTTCATTTTGAACTCATTATCGTTTTCAGCGATCTCAAAAACTATGAAAATGACACCCATGACGAAAAATTTGAAAATTTTCGCAGCCGCCATCTTGGATTTTCATTTTGACCTCTTTATCGTTTTCAGCGACCTCATAACCATGAAAATGACACCCAAGACGAAAAATTTGAAAATTTTCGCAGCCGCCATCTTGGATGTTCATTTCTACCCCACTATCGTTTTCAGTGACCTCAAAAATCATGAAAATGACACCCATGTCGAAAAAAAAATAAATTAAAATAAAAAAAAAAATAAAAAAGATATTTTAAAAAGATATTAGAAAAAAAAAACAAATTAGTAGGCACTCAAATGTATTTTTCTGTATAATTAACGTACTGTACATCCCTGCCCAACCCCTTGTAAGAATACAGGTGTAATGTTATGAAGATCTCATTTCCGCAACTTTTTCGCGCAACTGTCCTTTCGCGCAAGAGTCTTACGGGCAAACGTCCATGTGCGCAAAAGTCCATTCGGGCAATAGTCCAGTCGCAGAAATGTCTTGGTGTTAACTGTTATCAGAAACCAACTTTGTGATTAACTGTGCTGTTAGTTTGTAAGTTTTTATTCAACTTTTAAATTAAACTTTAGTTTGTTCCTTCTTAGATTGTCTTTTTCTGATCACAACCCCTACCTACACTCCAAAACATTAATTAATCTTGTTTGGTAATTTGGTAAATATTCATTTTTGGATAAAGACAGAAATCCGTCTGCCCGAAGCCCGACACTCTCCCACGCACTGCAGTAGCAATGAGAAAGTCAAAATGCCGAATTTTCGGACGCCGAATATTCAGCGCTTCGGCAGAGAGCGTGACTGAGTATTTGGTATTCAGCTAAATCATTATTCATGGCATAATAATAAAATATCTTGTTTTTATTTATCTCTACTTTAATTAATCGTTACGACCGAATAGTTTTGTGAGGAAAATTCAATATTATAATGTAGGTGTATATTCTGTAAATTCAAACCAATCGCAACCCGGCTTCGCACAGGAAGCATATTTCTATACTTACACTTAAACCTTCCTCATGAATCACTCCATCAAATTGGTAAAAACCGTAGGAAAATCCATTCCGTAGTTTTTGATTTTTTGCGTTCAGACAGTTCGCGTTAAACACATACTTGAAATACCTACTTAAAATAGCTGCATAACTAAAAATGCAACCAAAAAATACCCTTTTTAGTACAACCAAAAAATAAGGTGACCACTAAAAATACGTACTTAATCACTTTTTCCTCGACTGTCCTCGACTCGACAAATGTATGTAGAAGTTTACGTGGAAGTTTAACATACTTCTACATAGTAAACCAGGTCGAAATTATCATGGTTGGAGAGTAGTATTTCTTGACTATTTTTTGACACTAAATTCAAATTCAAAAACGTAAGCGTTCCGCAGTAATCAGGTAATCATAAAAGCTCCCCACACAATCCTCACCAAGACACCTATATATCTCTGGAATCACTTAATGACTATTTTCGAGATTTGGCATAGCGTCAGTAGTATTTCAGTAGTATTTTTTGGAATTGAAACCAAGTCGATACTCCCAGCCGTTTGCTTGCACTAGAGGTGAGGCTTGTGTGGTGAACCTCTCCACACAATCCTCACCAACTGATAGCTATAACTCCGGAAGCATAATGGTACTATTTTTTTGACCAATGGTACTATTTATGACTATTTCAGTACTATTTTTTGGCGTTCTCAAAATTGATTTTCTTGAAGTTTTCAAATATGAGGATTGTGTGGTGAGGCACACGACAATTGACGATACATTGGAGACCGCGACTTTGCAGCGTCACCATCTGCTCATGACTGGTGCTGATTTCAAAACAAATTGGGTAAACCCTATAGTTATAATAATGATCGTGAATGGGTAAAGCCGTACCTAAATACTCGTAAACAAATCAACGGGAACCCCCAAACTGGCAAACAATAGCCTCGAATATGATTTTTATTTTCTTTAATTGGAAGAATAATTAAATGTGTCACAAACATTATACCTAGTGTCGTAGGTACCTAGTTTATTAAAGTGTTGTTTAGGTTAGGTACCTACTGAACACAACAGCTGAACAAACATTTCTAGTAAAGAGTTCATGACGCTGCTTTCCTGAAATAACATCATTATTACTGTAACATTACCGACCACAGAAATATTTATTAATAATAATTAATAGTTAACTACCGCAGTACATTTTCGCGATCAATGCAGTCGTTCGTAGGTAATTTGTGGTAACAAGGATTTTATTGAGTAATCCATTATGAGTGAAAGTTTGTTTGTTTGTCATCGTCTGTCTGATGGTTAGGTATTAATCCAATAGTCCCCACTGTTGCAGTGAAACCATCGAACTCACGACCTTTTGTTCGCTGGCAGTCCACTATAACCGTTGGGCTATAGCTGCTTATAATAACAGACGGAAAATCTTTCGGTTCTCTAATTAATAATAATCAGTGACTTAATTTGATTGACTCAAGGTAAATGCTTTGCAAGTACCTACGAGTACTTGTAGCATAAATTATTCTGACACAAAGCTTTTTCCAGCGGCTTCGGCCGCGTGAATGTCAGAAATTATCCCACGGAAACGTGCTACCGGGATGAAAAGTATCCTGAGTCATAATCTAGCTCGTGATCTACCCGTGTGCCAAATTTCATCCACATACGTTCAGCCATTTTACCGTGATTGAATAACAAACATCCAAAAATACAAACTTTCATATTTATAATACATATTACTAGTAGCGCCCGCGGTTTCACTTGCGTAAGTCCCGTAGGAATATCGGGATAAAAAGTGTCCTATGTACAAAATTTCATCAAAATTCGGTCTGTAGTTTTTGCGTGTAACAAAACATCCATCCATCCTCATAAACTTTCGCGTTTACAATATTGGTAGGATATACAAGTAGGATTAGTAGGTAACATTAAAGGTAATTTAGGTAGGTAGGTACTATGATGCATGCCTATCTATAAAAACGTCGGAAAGTTTGAACATTTATGTACTTAATTAAACTATTGTTCTAAGTGGCATTGCTCATATCGAGTATATCTATTTCGTCGAAACGACAACATGGGGGAAATTATTAGCTGGCCCCGATTCCGATGAAACCCATAATCGAGTGTTGCGTAAATTCCGTAAAACGACCGCATCCTGTATAATTATAGAGAAAAGAGATAGCTTCAATACTGTTTGTTATTAAATAATACGTAGGTTCCTATATAAAAATGGTATGTCGGAAACTACAGAACCTACATAGTTTATGAATTAGTTGATGATTCGGATGTATTAAGTAGATACCTACCTACTGGAAAAAGCTGGACAAAGTAATAATGATTTCTCTGTAGTTATAGTGAAACTGAAACACTTGCTTTTAAATTAAAATTCCCCAATGAGCCAATATCGATGAAAACTGGTAAAACATTCCCGGAAAAACGCTTTCAATTATCTTTTTAATACCTCGTTTCTGCAACAGAGCAATTAAATGTTGGGGAGAGCGCACCCAGCCTCCACAATCACACCCCGCAATCGAAAAATGTCAACCGTGAACGTCACGTCAATTGCACGCGGTGAGCTGCCGCTATCGAAATGTTATGAAAATAATACAATTAAAATCGATTTTCTACTACCTACAGAATAATTGAATGTTTGTCGTGGAAGCGCCTGGTTATTTTATAATAACAACCAATCAGTGTGTAAAATGTTACCGTCTCATGAATTTGCTCGCTTAAACTTTTCAGGCGCTTCTTTAAGAATGTGACCAAGAGGACCAAAATAACGTGCTTAATTGGAAAAATCGTTAGATTGGAAACATAGTGGCTATATATTAATGAAATATATTAATGAACAATCATATAAAGATAAATAATTTTATTTCAATATACTTAAAAATAAGCTAAAATAACTTAAAAATATAATATCTTAAACTAAAACTAATAAAAAACTAAAATATGGCGTCGAAAAATTCCTCCGCATCGCTGTCGACTGGTAAAGTACCCAAGAGACTGGCGGCATTGCCACGTTGTATGGCAATGCTAATCCTCTGGCCAAGGTAAAAGCCAGCCCTTGGGTCACGGGAAGTGTCAACAAGCCGTTTGGAGATTTCCTTAAACAAACTATGAGCACTCGGACCCCACGGCCCAAGGGTTTCAACCCCAAACGGCTCAAAAATATAATTACCGATAAGGTTATTATACTTCCGCCGCTTGAGGTTTTCCGCAGCCGCAGCAGCAGTGCCAGCACAGCACGCCGAGCCAGGAAGATGGGATGGCGCAAGAGTATCGACACAAGTTGCGTCCCACACTAAAGGCCTTCCCACCTTCCATGGAAATAATGACATGCCATCCGGTCTCTTGCCATCGTCGCGTGCCAAGCCATTGGGTTCTAATACAGCTGGAACGCCGACGGTGACAAGGGCTCGTCGGATGATGTCATTGATGTTAGCGTGCCGCGCTAAGCGACCCGCACTTCGGCTGCAAGACAGGCCGTGGTGTCCGAGGCTGCTGACAACTTCGCCACAGTGACAGCGATGAGGAGAACACGAAGGAGCTCCAAGTCGCAGGGAAGCAGCGAGGCGGAAAGTAGTGTCGTCGAACAAAGTGCCAATGTTCGACGACGGTAGCGCATATAAAGTAACTTATAAAATATAAAATGAATAGGTACCTACTATCCATCATTCCAGAGTACCTAATCTAATAAATAGGCAGATACATGGCTGGCTGTAACATCAGTCAGTAGCAGTAGGTACCTACGTTCGCCGAAACATCGGTTCTAGAATTGCTTTTCGATACAATGTTTCGAGAACACGGTAACGCATACCACAGAGGAGTTATTTCAATAAAGCTCTAACCCGCGCTAGGCTGAGCAAGAGTTTGGATTCTGCATTCCTGTGGTACCGACGGATTTTGCAGGTTCGATTCTCGTACGCAACAGAATAACTAATGTTATCTTACATAGGTAGGTAGTTTCTATAGTTTTCAGAAATGTGTAAAAACTCATTTTCTGATTTTTCGAAACAAAAGTTTTAGGAAGCTACGTATGAGATCGAAGTCGTGGGTGCGGGTAAATACCCTATATGATCATCATAAATCTTTGTTGGGATAGGCGTCTTTTATTCATCATAAAGTAACTCAGGAACAGTCACTATGGAGTTCTATGGTACATGTTGGACTCATAATAATAGATATCATTTACATACGCAATACGGATCCTTAATTGAGACTAAACAATAGCAATAGACTAATTAATTCAATACACACTAATTAACACACGTATTCTGCTCATAAGGGACATATACAGGGTGTCCCGTAAATAATGGATAATCTCTTAAGGGGTCATTGTACTCATCATTATGAACAACTTTTACTATGGGACCAAACCTGAAATCGCGAAAAAAAATCAGCTGACCAGTACATTTATCTACATCAAACTCGTCAAAATGTAGGGAGCAGCTGATTTTTTTTTCGCGATTCCAGGTTTGGTCCCATAGTAAAAGTTGTTCATAATGATGAGTACGATGACCCCTTAAGAGATTATCCATTATTTACGGGACACCCTGTATGTACATATATGCCATAACCACTCGCAAATAGTATCTACGGGAAATAACCCTTTTTAGGGTTCCGTACCAAAATGGTAAAAAAGGAACCCATAGGGTGTGACTAAGTCTGTCTGTCTGTCTGTCGTCTGTCTGTCTGTCACAGCTGGATATCTCGAGAACCACTAATGCTATCAACTTGAAATTTGGAACAGTTTTAGGTGACGTTTACTCAACTATTTTGCAAATAAGAAAGAAATAAAAATATTTACATTTTTTTTGCAACAGAGACTGAAAGGGGGTCTTAAAAATTCAAAGTGGAGCTACTAGGGCATGTGGGGTATCATATGAAATAGCGCTATTTGCACATTCTCAAACATTTTTTTTTCTTTTTTTTAGGCCTTATAGTTTTCGACTTTTGATGAAAAATGTAAGAAAAAATACCGTGCCCCACCTTATCTCCGAAGTTTGCAAAGAGAAAAATCTGAAATTATTTTATGTGATAGAAGTTTATGTAAAGATTACAGGAAAAATAAAACGATGTCTCTAAATAGCATACTTTTTCAGAAATCGGAACGGAACCCTCGGTGCGCGAGTCCAACTCGCTCTTGACCGGTTTTTTTTTTATAAATCAATTTGTAGCGTATTAGGTGTAACCTACGTACACGTAGGTAAATTCATTAATTAATTCCAGAAACAGTGGGTATCTATTTTGAATTCTGTTTCATAACCTCATGACGCCGTCGTTTTCAGCCATTTTAACACCCACACAATCTTAATTACTTACCTAATTCATTTGTTCTTAAGATGTGACAAACAAGTTAGACCCAATTCCGATTTAGCGCTCGTACCCTTAATCAGAGATTAAAGCTGAACCAGCAATGAATAATTATCCGAAAGTAGTACAGCACCGAAATGGAACCTTTGTCATCGCCAGGAACGGACGACAATCGCGTGTCTTAAATCATCGCGCGATGACACAAATGTACCGTCAACACAGTCATTTGAAACCCGGCCAACGCCCAACTCACCGAAGAATTGAAACATCTCTTGTAATGATTAATAATCTCATTAATAAATTCTCAGCTACAGTTTTATTGTGTCCTCCCATTTTAGATTCTTGGAACTCGACAATTTGAATACCTAGTTAAATTTTTTGCAAGTCTTGTAATAAAACTCGCTCGTCGCGACGATTTTCCCTGAAATATTGAGAAAAACATGTCTAGTGTTACCTCATTACCTACTAATCCTTGACGTGGGAATTTCACAGAATAAATTCGACATGCGTCGAATTTGGAGGAACAGATTTAGATTCTCCTACGCGAATTGTGTTTGTTGAAGATACGTGTAAACAAAGTCTATTCATGTTCGAATGAGTAACAAAATAATTACATATTATGTATTTTCTGGAATTTTAGAATATCGGTTTGTACAGTCGAGTTCAATAATATATTGGCCATTTCAGGCTTAAAATAGTACATTTTGATACAAAGTGGAGAACGTTTGTTATTGCATTCGAGGCGGAATTAACACCCGAGCCGTAAGCGACGTTGTTTTTGAGCCGAGAACTGCAATAAAAAATGACCTCGAGTATCAAACGACGTTTTTCAATACACTTTTGAAGAAATAAAATAAAATAACGGAAAATATTTTTGTTATGAATTATTAGGAAACTATGATTTAATTTTTTTTTTTTTTCGCGCTTTGCTTTCGCCAGGTTGAAGGAGAAGCAAAGTTATAAAGCCGATAAACAGCCTAATAAGAAAAATTCAAAATTCAAATATTTTCGAGTTTAGAACACAAATAAATGTTTTTTTGTTCATAAACGTTTTTTTTATTGTAATAATCATAGTGTTTGATGATATTATATTTATAAACATTATTTAAATATTCAAAAAATATTAACGCCATAAAGACGCATATCTCTTTGCCGAGATTAAAAAAAAACACTCACCTCCGAATAGAGAGTTGTGAATAAGAGGCATTGAACCAACTTGGACATACTTATAGTATAAGTTATCTGTGGCATTCCCGCACACGGGTGGGAAAATGAAAAATCGCCTCGACGTCGAGTATCGACTGTACTACTTACTAACATCACAGAACAGAGAAAAGGGGGTCTCTCTCTCCTCCTCTTTTATCCCTCTCTCGCTCACCTCTTATCTGTTCTGTGACATACCTACTCTATACATCCGTAGGTACGTAGATTGTAGAGTATGTACAGTCAGCAACAAAAAACGATTAACACTTGTGTTTTCTACATCTTAATTATAGAGAAAAATACTTCATTAAAATCGGAAAACATGTAAATTTTAAAGAAAATTAACTTTTATCTAATAAATGAAATGATAGGAAGCAGGATATAGTATCATTTTGTGTTAATTTAGGTAGATGATGTCAAAAAGTAGCAGTGTTAACCGACTTACAACTACCCTGCACCCTAATTGCGTAACACACTATCAATCAGAATTAATCTCATTTTGACAGTTCAACAACATTAATTGCGTTATTTATGTTGTCGAGTAGACAAATTCGAACATATGAAGCAAAGGATTAGCAATTTGCTTCAAAATGATTCAGATTCCGATTGATAGTGTGTTACGCAATTAGAGTGCTGTAGTCAATTAGCTCATTTACCAGAGGGTTAGTTGTAGAACTAACCCTCTGGGGGACATAATTGAGTAACTAATCAAATCAGTCAAACAAATTAGCCAGTTTTAACTCTGACGAAACTTGGATACACAACTTTATACAAAGATTCACATTCAAATTCTAGGAACTTCGTCTCAAATTTAACAAAATTAATCAACATTTCGATTACGAGATCAAACACCTAGGTAATTGCGTCGCAATAGTATTTGTTCGACGTAATTATATGTTTGATCATCGCAGCCACACAAATCACTACAACGGATGTTATCGGCAACCACGTATGTACGGTCAGCAACAGAAGTCGGTTAACACTGCTACTTTTTGACATCATCTAAATTAACATAAAATGATACGATAACCTGCTTTTTAGCATTTCATTCCTTCTGTTCCGATTTTTTTTTTTTATTAAGTATTTTTCTCAATAATTAAGATTTAGAAAACACAAGCGTTAATCGACTTTAGTTGCTGATGCTGACTGTACCTATATAGGAGTAGGTATACAGCAATAGGTATTCCACATGGAACAGCAATTTAGTAGCCATTGTGTTCGTTTGAATGAGCGGAAAAATCGGCCTTATCGATGCATCGCACGTTACCCAATAAATGCATTGAGGTACTGCGAGATTTGTAAGGGTATTAATTTGATCTCGGCTTCTGTTATTTAGTCGTCATTGAACGCGTTGGCCGGCTGTGGGTCGCAGAACTCGCAGAGCTATGGCGACAGCTGCGAACACTGTTCCGCGAATGAGGGGTGCTGCCCGGAATATTGAGTGGGTTCAGAATGTTCAGATAGATAATTGAGCTTTGTGTGGACGTGGATCATGTACCTACCTAATATAGTTAGTTTATTCTTGGCAGAGTGAACCTGAAATTGGGGTGGAGTTTGTAAGGGAATCGGTTAAATTCCTAGATTATGAGCATAGATATCCGTAATTGTAAGGGTTCAAAAAAACGACGAAGCGCTGCGAGAAAAGGTAGTGATAGTGTGTTGTGCAGATCCTGTCATTTTGGTGATACTTACATTTAAAGTTGGAATGTATGGGAGAACATGTTTTGAACTACAATGTTTATTTTTTCTTGGGATAAATTCATCACAAATAAGGAACCTTTTTCATTGTGCGTGTTCCAACACGCACTTGGCCGATTTTTTCCGTATGAGGTAAGGAACCCTAAAAACAATAGAAAACGCAAAATAAGTATACAATTTTTGAAATTTTTGAGCACTTTTTACTTTTGTCAACGTTATTTTAGGTCACGAACTCACGATGTAAGTGTGGATGAGTGTAGGTTTGCATGTTGAAGGTTTGCAGACCGATTGAAAGCTTAGAGCATATTGAGAGTGAAAACCAACCGCTGTCAGTGAACACCTTGCAATAGCAATATTACTGTCCATATACGCAAAATACGCGCATTGTCGTGGAGTTGCGGATACCAGCCCGTATTACCTAAAGGTGGTCACTGGTCCGCGCCGGCCGCAACGCACGCACGGGCCACGGCACACAACGGATTTTGGGTTTGCTTTCAAGTATGAATTCATATAGCACGGCGTCACATATTAAAATAATAGTTAATGTGTCCACTACCGGTACCGCCCGCGATTTCATTTCTTCATACAAACAAACCAAAATCCGTTGCGTGCTGTGCGTACGTTCTACGTTGCGGCCGGCGCGGACCAGTGGACGCTCAGCTTTAATATTATATGAGCAATATTTGTACATAAATCCAAATACAAATATTTTTTATTGTGGTACATATGTAAGCAATAAGTTGTTAGGTAGGTACATGTTTCCGAAATTGTACACAGCTATGACCCGCCATAATGGTAAGTATACTTACTTACTTATATACTTTACTAGCGGACCCGACAGACGTTGTCCTGTCTGAACGATCCTAGAACCCGACTGCAGCGCCACCTACCAGGTCCAATTGTGTTTTCAAACCATCCAGGAACCCATTCAAATATACACACAAAATTTCGTCTAAATCGGTCCAGCCGTTGTTATACCAAGTTTTAACCGTTTTTTTTAAAAGTATCCTATGTCATTTCCTGGTTCTAAGCTACCTCCTCACCAATTTTCAGCCAAATCGGTTCTGCCGTTCTTGAGTTATAAATAGTGTAACTAACACGACTTTCTTTTATATAATTATATATAATATATATAGATTTGTCAATTACGTTCTCGAAAACGGCTCTACAATTTCTATGAAAGTTGCAATAAAGGGGTTTACGGGAGCGAAAAATCGATCTAGCTAGGTCTTAGGTAAGTATATCTGGGAAAATTCGTTTTCTCTATTTTCACCCGAGCAGAGCTCAGTCGACCCTAAAGATAAAGTAAAAAAGTAAAAATGCATTTATTTTCCACACTAATCAAAACAGTATAGACATTATTAAAGTAGGAGTGAGGATGAGGAGGGATAATTTGAAATCATCATGTGCTTACCTCAGTGAAACTCAAAGTAGGTGCCTAGATTACATAGCAGGTACCTACCTACTGATTGACAATGCTTTTTAAGAAGTAATTGGGCTCTAAAACTGTAGGTAGCAAAGTGGAAAAAGCTTGAACTCCTCAGAAAAAAAAAACGGTTTTCTAGATGTTCTTCAAACACAGTGTTATCAAGTTTGCCTGCTAAGTCTTCTTAGAATGTTGATCAGCCAACATTCTCTGAAGAGATAAGTAATTAATTTCAATTTTAGCGTTAACTCCAGTATTAACGAAGGGTCTTCTTAGTAAGCGAGTTTCCCAGAAGTCCTCGGGCTCTTTTGTACCGTTATTTTATGTATCGTTAAGAATCCAATACTTGTTACTACTTACTAGTATTGTACTTACATAGAGATTGCAATAGTGAGGCTTTTCTGAAATGACGTTCACTAGGTGGCAGCACTGAGACGTCAGGTCTGGACACCTGTCAAAAGTGTCAAAACGCCTATATTTTCTTTAGTCGTGACTGGATAATGAACGAATGAATGAAACGAATGTTATACGTCATCATATTATATTCATTGTTGAAATGGAAGACCTCTTGACAAAGTGGCGCCAATTGGTGGCGTGAATTAAGAATACCTATAAGCATAGACTACACGTTAGTTGCTTCTACATTGCTATACAGCTCGAGGTAGATGGCGCTAGTTGACATTTAGAATAGAATAGAATAGAATAATTTATTTGTTAAACATAGGCTAACATAGGTAATACATAAAAAGATCTTAAAAAAATAATTAGTGCGCTATGCTTTGCCAATATTGACATACAAATACACGCAACACACGATTGAAAACGAATACATGACTGCATGCTGCATGGGTACTATTAAATTACAACGATTTTATTACAATACTAGCTTCTGCCCGCGACTTCGTCCGCGTTAAATTTCTTGTAGCCCCCACCCACCAACCCCGACGCATCGCATCGCAATGCCTGCCCGTGCTATTACTTCGCGCTCGGCTCCTAAGGGCCCTAGCGTGATGTTAAATAGACTATATCCTTCCGCATCGCCTGCATGCGCTATTACTTCGCGCTCGGCTCCTAAGGGCCCTAGCGTGATGTTAAATATACTATATCCTTCCCCATCGCTTGCCCGCGCTATTACTTCGCGCTCGGCTCCTAAGGGCCCTAGCGTGATGTTAAATAGCCTATAACCTTCCGCATCGCCTGCCCGCGCTATTACTTCGCGCTCGGCTCCTAAGGGCCCTAGCGTGATGTTAAATAGCATATGTCCTTCCGCATCGCCTGCCCACGCTATTACTTCGCGCTCGGCTCCTAAGGGCCCTAGCGTGATGTCAAATAGCCTATATCCTTCTCCATCGCCTGCCCGCGCTATTACTTCGCGCTCGGCTCCTAAGGGCCCTAGCGTGATGTTAAATAGCCTATATCCTTCCGCATCGCCTGCCCACGCTATTACTTCGCGCTCGGCTCCTAAGGGTCTTAGCGTGATGTTAAATAGCCTATATCCTTCCGCATCGCCTGCCCGCGTTATTACTTCGCGCTCGGCTCCTAAGGGCCCTAGCGTGATTTTAAATAGCCTATATCATTTCGCATCGCCTGCCCGCGCTATTACTTCGCGCTCGGCTCCTAAGGGCCCTAGCGTGATTTTAAATAGCCTATATCCTTCCGCATCGCCTGCCCGCGCTATTACTTCGCGCTCGGCTCCTAAGGGCCCTAGCGTGATGTTAAATAGCCTATAGCCCTCCTCAAGAACTGGGTTATAAAATGCAAAAAGATTTTTTCAAATCCGACTGGGGTAGTTCCAGAGATAGCGCGTTCAAACAAACTAACAAAAAAAACCGGTCAAGAGCGAGTCGGACTCGCGCACCGAGGGTTCCGTTCCGATTTCTGAAAAAGTGTGCTATTTAGAGACATCGTTTTTTTTTTCCTGTTATCTTTACATAAACTTGCATCACATAGAATAATTTCAGATTTTTCTCTTTGCAAACTTCGGAGATAAGGGGGGGGGGAACGGTATTTTTTTTTTTACATTTTTCATGAAAAGTCGAACACTGTGCGGCCTAAAAAAAATAAAAATATGTTTGAGAATGCGCAAACAGCGCTCTTTCATATGATACCCCACATGACCTAGTAGCCCAACTTTGAATTTTTAAGACCCCCTTTCAGCCCATGTTGCAAAAAAAATACATATCGTTTTATTTGTTTCTTATTTGCAAAATAGTTGGGTAAATATTATCTAAAACTGTTCCAAATTTCAAGTTGATAGCATTAGTAGTTCTTGAGATATCCAGCTGTGACAGACAGAGAGACAGACAGACAGACTGAGTCACACCATAAGGGTTCCTTTTTACCATTTTGGTACGGAACCCTAAAAACAAACTCTTCCGCTGTATTCCACCGACATTTTGGACAACGCCATCTATGGGTAAATTGATAAAACGTCCGCTCTAAACATGTTTGCTCAAGAGGAACCGGTATGAATTAAAGTTATTTTGCGTTTTAGTAATTTTATATTATCTCCGAAACTGTATGACCAATTGCCATACTGTAAAGGCCAAATCTTATCTCCATGATGTCCTTGTGATCATAAAATATCTTATTTTGATAAGGATTAATGTTTTGTTGTTTAAATAATCATCCAAACGTAAGTATGTCTAAAAAATACTTTTTTAAAACAATAAAAGATGTATAAAAGATAAAATATAAAAGATAGAAATATGGTGTCGCGGACTTTTTTGTAGAATTATTTAAGACGGACCAAACTGCCATACATTGTTATCAATTATAAACAACCGTTTAGGCAGCGCATGCAAAAAAGTCTGTTTAAAGAGGTATTTCTTTCCGACTTGTTAGACAAAACTTGTGATAGCTCGGCTAATAAGCATGATATAAATATAATTTATAGCCTATAGCACTCAGGAATAATGTAGCTTTCTACCAGTGAAAAAATTTTTAGAATTGGATCATTAGTTCCGGAGATTACCCCCTACATACAAACTTACATACAAATTTTACCTCTTTATAATATTAGTATAGATAATTATTATTTGAGTACGTAATTGTATAAACCCATGAATGCGAATTAAATTTTATAACAATTTTATGGTCAATTTCAGTTCATGTCAAAAAAAAATTAAAAGTCAATGGGGAGGAAAACTAACTTTTTATCACGCTAGGTGGCACATGATCGATTGTCCTTTTTTCATTGATTTGACATAACGAATGATTGTCAAATTGTATGGATTTGTTTGTAAAACAATGTACAGTCGTTCAGAGCGCCATCTACAAACAGCTTTGCGTGTGGCTCCCCATTCATCTAAGGTCAATTCATTTTAAAAGTAAATGTAATAATGTAAAGTATTTACACATATTTTATTTTTATTTTTATTTTTATTTTTTTAGTATTTGACATTGATGTTTTGCTTGAAAACTTTTTGCTGCTATGGGTAACCTAGAGTGCTACACTACATGGACCTTTTGGCGCCTGACTGACATTGACGGGGGGGCGTTGTTGGTAAACATTTGTAAAATTGTTACAGAAATTGTATTGAAAAAGCAAGATGGCGGCTTTAGTTCCGATTTTGGCCGCGCGCCAAAAGTTCCTTGTAGAATTTTATGATTTCAATAAGTAAGTTACTCATGTAATGGATGTAATGTAATAAGTAAATAATAACCCAACCCAACCTAATAGTATATAAAAAGTGAAGGAACGCCAAGCCAAATTAATAATTGAAAAAAGTGCATAGGTTCCGTCCGTACTTATCTCCGAAAAGGCTCTTGAGAACGGATTATGTTATTACTAGCTGCGCCCCGCGGTGTTACCCGCGGTTTATGAGATACACTAAAACGTGTATTATTTAATCGGTGAAAAAAGTATTCACAAAAAAATTGCTCATCTCACTGGAATACTACACTTTTTCGGTATATAAAGTAGCCTATGTGTTAATCCAGGATGTCAGCTACTTCCACATCAAATTTCATCAAAATCGGTCCTTCCGTTTGAGTTTGAAAGAGTAGCAAATATATTTGAATTCCTTGATCATCCCTCGGGAACACTACATTTTTCAGACTATAAAGTGACTTATGTGTTAATCCAAGGAGTCAGCTACTACCACGCCAAATTTCATCACAATTGGTACGAGCCTTTTGAGTTTGAAAGAGTAGCAAATATATTTTAATTCCTTGCTCATCCCACGGGGACACTATATTTTTTTGGGATATAAAGTAGCCTATGTATTAATCCAAGGTGTCAGCTACTTCCTTACTAAATTTCATCAAAATCGGTTGAGCCGTTAGAGTTTGAAAGAGTAGCAAATATATTTGAATTCCTTGCTCATCCCACGGGAACACTATATTTTTTCGGGATATAAAGTACCATATGTGTTAATCCAGGGTGTCAGCTCCTCTCTCACCAAATTTCATCAAAGTCGGTCGAGCCGTTTGAGTTTGAAAGAGAAGCAAATATATTTGAATTCCTTGCTCATCCCACTGGAACACTAAATTTTTTCGGGATATAAAGTAGTATATATTATGTGTTAATCCAAAGTGTCAGCTACGTTCACAACAAATTTCGCACAAAAAATCGGTCGAGCCGTTTGAGTTTGAAAGAGTAGCATAATATGTATTTGAATTCCTTGCTCATCCCTCGGGAACACTACATTTTTCAGAGTATAAAGTGACTTAAATATGTGTTAATCCAAGGAGTCAGCTCCTACCACGCTAAATTTCATAACAATCGGTAGAGCCGTTTGAGTTTGAAAGAGTAGCAAATATATTTTAATTCCTTGCTCATCCCAAGGGACCACTATATTTTTTCGGGATATAAAGTGGCCTCTGTATTAATCCAGGATGTCAGCTACTCTTATACCAAATTTAATTAAAATCGGTTGAGCTGTTTGAGTTCGAAAGAGTAGCTAAAAATATATGTGAATTCCTTGCTCATCCCTCGGGAACACAACATTTTTAGAGTATAAAGTGACTTATGTGTTAATCCAAGGAGTCAGCTACTACCACGCTAAATTTCATAACAATCGGTCGAGCCGTTTGAGTTTGAAAGAGTAGCAAATATATTTTAATTCCTTGCTCATCCCACGGGGACACTATATTTTTTTGGGATATAAAGTAGCCTATGTAATAATCCAGGGTGTTAGCTACTCTTTTACCAAATTTCATCAAAATCGGTTGAGCCGTTTGAGTTTGAAAGAGTAGCAAATATATTTGAATTCCTTACTCATCCTTCGGGAACACTACATTTTTCGGGGTATAAAGTGAACTATGTGTTAATCCATGGTGTCAGCTACTACGATGCCAAATTTCATCACAATCGGTTGAGCCGTTTGAGTTTGAAAGAGTAGCAAATATATTTGAATTCCTTGCTCATCCCACAGGAACACTAAATTTTTGGGGATATAAAGTAAACCATGTATTAATCCAGGGTGTCAGCTACTTCCACACCATTTTTTCGGGATATAAAGTAGTATATGTGTTAATCCAAAGTGTCAGCTACGTTCACACCAAATTTCGCACAAAAAATCGGTCGAGCCATTTGAGTTTGAAAGAGTAGCATAATATGTATTTGAATTCCTTGCTCATCCCTCGGGAACACTACATTTTTCAGAGTATAAAGTGACTTATGTGTTATCCAAGGAGTCAGCTACTACCACGCTAAATTTCATAACAATCGGTCGAGCCGTTTGAGTTTGAAAGAGTAGCAAATATATTTTAATTCCTTGCTCATCCCACGGGGACACTATATTTTTTTGGGATATAAAGTAGCCTATATATTAATCCAGGGTGTTAGCTACTCCTTTACCAAATTTAATCAAAATCGATTGAGCCGTTTGAGTTTGAAAGAGTAGCAAATATATTTGAATTCCTTGCTCATCCCTCGGGAACACTACATTTTTCGGGGTATAAAGTGGACTATGTGTTAATCCAGGGTGTCAGCTACTTTTACACCAAATTTCATTGAAATCGGTCGAGCCGTTTGAGTTTGAAAGAGTAGCATAATATGTATTTGAATTCCTTGCTCATCCCACTGGAACACTACATTTTCGGGGATATAAAGTAAGCCATGTATTAATCCAGGGTGTCAGCTACTTCCACAGCAAATTTCATCAAAATCGGTCGAGCCGTTTGAGTATGAAAGAGTAGCAGATATATTTGAATTCCTTGCTCATCCCACTAGAACACTAAATTTTTTCGGGATATAAAGTAGTATATGTGTTAATGCAAAGTGTCAGCTACGTTCACACCAAATTTCGCACAAAAAATCGGTCGAGCCATTTGAGTTTGAAAGAGTAGCATAATATGTATTTGAATTCCTTGCTCATCCCTCGGGAACACTACATTTTTCAGAGTATAAAGTGACTTATGTGTTATCCAAGGAGTCAGCTACTACCACGCTAAATTTCATAACAATCGGTCGAGCCGTTTGAGTTTGAAAGAGTAGCAAATATATTTTAATTCCTTGCTCATCTCACGGGGACACTATATTTTTTTGGGATATAAAGTAGTATATGTGTTAATCCAAAGTGTCAGCTACGTTCACACCAAATTTTGCACAAAAAATCGGTCGAGCCATTTGAGTTTGAAAGAGTAGCATAATATGTATTTGAATTCCTTGCTCATCCCTCGGGAACACTACATTTTTCAGAGTATAAAGTGACTTATGTGTTATCCAAGGAGTCAGCTACTACCACGCTAAATTTCATAACAATCGGTCGAGCCGTTTGAGTTTGAAAGAGTAGCAAATATATTTTAATTCCTTGCTCATCTCACGGGGACACTATATTTTTTTGGGATATAAAGTAACCTGTGTATTAATCCAGGGTGTTAGCTACTCCTTTACCAAATTTAATCAAAATCGATTGAGCCGTTTGAGTTTGAAAGAGTAGCAAATATATTTGAATTCCTTGCTCATCCCTCGGGAACACTACATTTTTCGAGGTATAAAGTAGTATATGTGTTAATCCAGGGTGTCAGCTACTTTTACACCAAATTTCATTAAAATCGGTCGAGCCGTTTGAGTTTGAAAGAGTAGCATAATATGTATTTGAATTCCTTGCTCATCCCACTGGAACACTACATTTTCGGGGATATAAAGTAAGCCATGTATTAATCCAGGGTGTCAGCTACTTCCACGACAAATTTCATCAAAATCGGTCGAGCCGTTTGAGTTTGAAAGAGTAGCAGATATATTTGAATTCATTGCTCATCCCACGGGACCACTATATTTTTTCGGGATATAAAGTGGCCTCTGTATTAATCCAGGGTGTCAGCTACTCTTTTACCAAATTTCATTAAAATCGGTTGAGCTGTTTGAGTTCGAAAGAGTAGTTAAAAATATATGTGAATTCCGTGCTCATCCCACGGGAACACTATAATATTTTTCGGGATATAAAGTAGCCTATGTATTAATCTAAGGTGTCAGCTACTTCCTTACTAAATTTCATCAAAATCGGTTGAGCCGTTAGAGTTTGAAAGAGTAGCAAATATATTTGAATTCCTTGATCATCCCACAGGAACACTATATTTTTTCGGGATATAAAGTACCATATGTGTTAATCCAGGGTGTTAGCTACTCTCTCACCAAATTTCATCAAAGTCGGTCGAGCCGTTTGTGTTTGAAAGAGAAGCAAATATATTTGAATTCCTTGCTCATCCCACGGGAACACTATATTTTTTCGGGATATAAAGTAGTATATGTGTTAATCCAAAGTGTCAGCTACTTTTACACCCAATTTCATCGAAATCGGTCGAGCCGTTTGAGTTTGAAAGAGTAGCATAATATGTATTTTAATTCCTTGCTCATCCCACGGGAACACTACATTTTTTCGGAATATAAAGTAATATATGTGTTAATCCAAAGTGTCAGCTACTTTCACACCAAATTTCATCGAAATCGGTCGAGCCGTTTGAGTTTGAAAGAGTAGCATAATATGTATTTTAATTCCTTGCTCATCCCACGGGAACACTACATTTTTTCGGGATATAAAGTAATATATGTGTTAATCCAAAGTGTCAGCTACTTTCACACCAAATTTCATCGAAATCGGTCGAGCCGTTTGAGTTTGAAAGAGTAGCATAATATGTATTTGAATTCCTTGCTCTTCCCACGGGAGCACTACATTTTTTCGGTATAAAAAGTAGCCTATGTGTTAATCCAGGGTATAAGCTGTCTACATACCAAATTTCATCCAAATCGGTTAAGCCGTTTGAGCGTGAAGAAGTAACAAACATACACACACACACACACACACACACTCACAAACTTTCGCCTTTATAATATTATTAGTGTGATGATTAATAAATTATGATACGGTTATATAAAAACCGTTTTTTATATTTCTATGTATACAACGTGTAATGCTAAATGCGCAAAACCTCTTAAGGGGTCATTGTACTCATCATTATGAACAACTTTTACTATGGGGCCAAACCTGAAATCGCGAAAAAAAAATCAGCTGTTCAGTACATTTTGACGAAATTTGCGAACATAAATGTACTGAACAGCTGATTTTTTTTTCGCGATTTCAGGTTTGGTCCCATAGTAAAAGTTGTTCATAATGATGAGTACAATGACCCCTTAAGAGGTTTTGCGCATTTAGCATTACACGTTGTATAGTTTCTTTCTTGCTTTTTTTTTCATGGAATAGATTTACCTATAGACTCGCGTCGGTAACGCGAGTAGTTATTGGCAGATTTGGCACCTTTATTTATTTATATTTACCGTTTGATTTGAAATGTTCGCCTTCCAAATTAGGACCTCGTAATTCACGAGTTGTCTCACGCCTTACGGGATATTTTGTTCACAAACCCGCACGTGTTTGCTGGATTCAAACAATCCATCCACATCACACAATGCTTTCCTACATAACCCAAACGTTAGCAAATGAACAAAACGTTGACTTTTTGTGTTTATATTTCAAGAATTTGAGCTATCCGCCTATCCCTATGCAATGGTAGGTAGGTTGGGCGGTTGGTCTGCTATATTAATAAACTTTTATTGCTAAATAGGTGACCAGTCGTGTGTGTGTGTTGTTTTACTTACCACGAAACACAGCAGTTAATATGAAAGGCTAACAATTATTGTGGTACTAAGAACTGAAACTGTTTGTGTTATCAGTTTCAAAGTTGATGTCGGCCATGGCGGGTGCGTTCCACGAATTCGCTCTTTTCGCTATAAAATAATTATTTTATTTTGATTACCGTCATATTGTTCGAGTAATGATGTAGAATATTTGGTTGAATTAGGGATTTGACTGGAATACCTAGTACCTAATTTAGTAGGCTGTAGTTTAGTTAATCATTTCAATTTTGTTGAATGTCGATGTAGGTAAATAATTCTTCGATACTATTAATTTATTTACTGCCCGACCGTGTTTAGTTTGTTAAGTCGGGGCCATACCAACGGGATATGCCGTTGATTATCGTGATGATGGACGTAGGCCGTACCTGTAGCCACAACGTGTCGCGATAATTTCACAACGGCATTCACATTTGTCGTGGCGATAACTCGGTGGCGGCGGCGTTTAAGTGTGGCAACTCAATTTATCGCGATAACTATCGGCACAATTACCGCGAAGTTTATGTCTATGATGGGCATTGACGTTGACTTTGGTGTGGCCCCGACATTACGAAAAGAACTTTATTTTTTATATTCGACCTAGGTACTTACTTTATTTTACGGCAAGTAGAAACTATTTTGTTTTCAAAGAAGAAGACTGGTCAGTAAAAATATCAGAAAAGAAAAAACGCGAGTTTCAAATATTTGAAAACCGAAAAAATCGTGTCTTTATAATGGGTCCAAAATCATTGTAAGCTCACTTAGTAATCATACTTCAAACTCTCAACATACAGTATTAAAAAATATAAAAAAAAATCTCCAAAAAAAGTGAAAAATTAATATTCAACAAGCTCGCCTTCCTCTGCAGTACTTGTTTGCGACGGTTGCGTTTCGTTGAGCAGTACTCACAGCGTCAAGATGCCTTGCTACCCGTGCGGATCCTGTTGTAGCCCGTGCTACAGCCCTTGCTGCGGCTCGAGCTACTCGTATTGTTCCCCGTGCTGCGGCCCCTGCGGCGGCTGCTGCGGTTACGGCGGTTGCTGCTGAAGCAGCCGGCTGCGGGCCGAGGCCCAGCGGGCGCTGCCACAGAGGCCATTCGTGATATCGCAGCTTAGCGCCCATGCTCCATTCAGAGCAACGCTCCTCGTGCTGCCTGTGGCCGCGAGTACAACGTCGAGCGGGCGTCGAGCCTAGCTCCGCCGAGTGCAAAGCTAGGGCCTCCCTGAGCTCGGGAGGTCCCTACGCTGCAACTGGACTCTACCACGGTGCCTGCCGACCGGATCAAACTGACTTCGAGCGATAGCGTGCGTGTGGGCCTCTCACGAAGATATCGCGGTATTGCCGTCCGCAGTCATTAACAATGTTTTAATGTATGGATTTTGTATAAATATACGTTCAGGTCACAATTTATTTCTTGCCTTTCAATTTGTAGTTATAATTTCTACACTCCTGCACACTCTCCACTCCACTCTGCAACCACTCTCGATCACTCCCCCACTCCACTCTGCAACCACTCTTGATCGCTCCTCAATCATCTACTCTGCAACCACTCTCTGTCACTCCTCACTCCTCCACTCTCAGCAACCACTCTCTATCACTCCTCACTCCTTCACTCTTTGCAACCACTGTCGATCACCACTAGTCTGCACGCACTGCCGATCACTCCTCACTCCTCCACTCTGCACGCACGCTCGATCATTCCTCTCACTCTGCACGCACGCTCAATCGCTCCTCGCACTCTCGATCACTCCTCCACTCTCTGCAACCACTGTCGATCACTCCTCACTCCTCCACTCTATACAACCGCTGTCGATCACTCCTCACTCCTCCACACTGCCCGCAGTGTCGATCACTCCTCTCACTCTGCATGCACGCTCGATCACTCCTCCACTCTGAACGTACTCTCGATCACTCTCTCACTCCTCGCACTCTCAATCTGAACGCACCCTCGATCACTCTCACTCGTCGCACTCTCGATCACTCCTTCGCACTCTGCACGCACTCACGATCACTCCTAGTTCTCGCCACGCACTCTCGATCACTTCTCCCCTGTGCGCGCATTCTCGTTCACTTCTCCCTCTGCACGCTCGATCACTCTTCTCCCTCTGCACGCTTGATCACTCTTATCCCGCTGCAAGCACTCTCGATCACTTGTACGCACTCTCGATCACTTGTACGCACTCTCGATCACTCCTCTCACTCTGCACTCTCGATCACTCTTCTCCCTCTGCGCGCACTCTCGATCACTCTTCTCCCTCTGCGCGCACTCTCGATCACTCTTCTCCCTCTGCGCGCACTCTCGATCACTTCTCCCTCTGCACGCACTCTTGATAACTTTCCCTCTGCACGCACTCTTGATAACTTTTCCCTCTGCACGCACTCTTGATAACTTTCCCTCTGCGCGCACTTTTGATAACTTTTCCCTCTGCACACACTCTCTATTACTACTCGACTCTCTCGATCACTCACAATTCACACTCAATCACTGTTGCACTCGCTGTTCTCTCATCCCGTTCTTAAACGACCACTCGGCCACTCCCGCACCCTCGATCACTCCGCACTCTTTCGCACTCTCGATCACTTCGTACCCTGCAGCCTGCAGTGCTCTATAATAATATGACTGCATTTTGTTGGCACTCTCGACCACTCTGCTGTTCGCACCATTGATCGATCACTCAGCACACAATGTGTTTCTATCTATGCTGGCAACGAAACCGATGTAAACTGGAGAAGGAAAGGTGTGAGTCTACTGCCAAGCTCTTTGCTACTTTACTTTACTTTACTTTA